>JBDPZO010000002.1:29769993-30258874 GCA_039877585.1 Heterodera filipjevi
TTTTCAGTAAGGGACACTTCATGCACTACAGTGCGTCGTCCGTTTATCTGATGAATCCGGGATTTTACGGTTTCACCGACAACGATTCGCCGAGCTTCGACAGCAACAGTTCTTTCCTTGGCATCGGAATGGACAAAAGTGTCCGTGTCATTGAAGGTGAGTGAATGAAAAGATGGAATTTAAAAAAAAACTTCGAAATGTTCTTTTCTTAAAGATGGGCAGAATCAAAATGATGACGCAAAGGCAGCACTTGTCGTCAAAGTGCCAAAGGTCAGCGGGAATAAGAGTCACGGGAATTGAAACATTATCAATCTATTTTTCAGACTCCATTCCACCTGGTTGAACCCGATTTGACCAAATTCAAGCGCGTGTTTGCACAATGGACGCTTGGTCTGAAGTATGTGCTGAATCTGAATCACAGTGAGCACCTGAGACAGATGTCCATCGCTTTTGACGATGTCAGTTTCGTGTTAAGACGAACTAAAAAAGTATCATTGGAATTTAAAACGTATGATTTTTAATGTTATAAACCTACTCTGCCACGAAAATCAATTTTTTATGCTTATCCTTTTTTTTTTTTTGCATTTAAGCCCATACATTCAGCAATATTTGCTCCTAAAATAATCAATCCATTCCATATTTATTCTTGCTTTCCATGTTCGAAAAATTACGAAAGCAATTGGGCAATCCTTATTTAATTCTTTTTTTAATTATTTTAATATTTTCAGTGTATTCGATCAGTTTACTTTTCCTGAAGAATAATAAACTAACAAATTTTAAGATAGATAAATTGCCAAAAAGATGATTAATTGGTTTCTGGCTAATCGTTTTTACCCGATTGGTTTGTTAGCTGTTATAAGTATAAGACTGTCTAACACGGCGTTGCCTGCGCTTCAACGCAAAAAGGGTTAAAAAAAGAATCGGGTAAAAAGGAATTAGCCAAAACGAATGGTCCGTCGTACAAAAAATTTGGGCGAACAAAAGCATGTCAGAAACTAAATTTAATAAAGAATAGTTTTTCTTAATCATTAATGAAAATTAAAATTATGATTAGCATTGGGTTTATTATTCAAATAATGCAATATTAAATTCAGTAATAAAGTGAAAAAAATATTGCTTCAAAAAGAAAACAATTTTTTAAAAACATTCGATGATTAGTGAAATATATTAAATTAATTTAAATTGCATTTGAATTGTTTATTAAAACACGCAGTTTTCTTTAGAATTTGTCTTCAATTAGTGAGTTTTGATGGTAATATTTTTGAATTTATTTATGTTATTTGTTATAATATTAACACGAGCGGCCAGGCACCGCTTCGCGGTGCCCACCCGCTCTTTAATATCTTTTACAAATTTTATTAAGAAAGCTTTTAAAATATCGTCAAGTTTTTTGGTGAAAAAATTTGCATCATTTTTTCCTTTTTCCTTCTCTCTCTATATATTTTTTTTCTTCTTTCTCACTCTAATAAGACAAACCAAAAAAACTAATTTACTCTGAACATTTTTGGAGCAATTTTAGCATCTAAAACCCTTTAAACAGTGGTTAGCATCTATTTTGGCCTTTTCCCCAGAAATTTCAAGCAAAAATGTAATAATATTCAAAAATACACAACTAAAAATTGACCTTTTAAATTCTGAAAATATACCCTAAAGAACGGAAAATTCTCAAAAACAGTATCTTTAATTTATTTCGCTTTTTGGAATGATTGTGCATAAAGACATTGGATTTCCCAAATTTTTAACACCTACTTTCCCAACTATTTTGGGCGTTTTTTGGCAACTATTTTAACACTCTCCCAAAACCATGCTTCATTCATAGTTTCTCTCTTAGAAAAATGAATTGAAATCGAAAATTAAACCCAAAAATTAAAAGTTTATCTTTTGATGGATTCATCGAAAAAAGTCATTTTATGCATTTGATGAAGTAAAATGAAAATTATTTTAAATAGAAAAATTTTTATTTTTAACGCATCATTATTGATATTTAATTAAGGAAAAAATTTTTAGTGCGGAAGAATTTAGAAAGAATTAACTTTAAGAAAATAATGTGAAATAAATTAAGCTTTATTATTATTATTTTTTTTATTTACTTATTTATACACTAATCTTTTTGGTTATTCAAAAGTTGGTTCTTAGGCAGGGGTTTCCTTGGAAAAACCCAAAACCCGGGCGCGCGAGTTAAAAAACCGGGCAAAAATTTTCAAAAACTGGGCAAAAACGGGCATATTTTTTAGCCATATTTGAATGTAAAACAACGTAAAAATATTTAAAACAGCATTTTTATTACCACTTTTCACCTGTTTGAGCAAATTTAGCAATGAAAGAAAGTAATTGTGAGCATTCGTACACGCAAAATTTGAATTGAATTTGCATAGAAATAAGTGAGTTCAAGAGAGGAATGCCCATTTTGTTTCTCTCATCTGTTCTGATGTTTTTGAGAACAGAAAACACTGATTCACAAAATGCATCAAAAAAACCTTATTTTAGAAAATTTTATTCAAAAAACGAAAAAAACAGTAAAAGGGGACAGGTGGTGCCAATTTTCTAAATCCGTCCGAAGCTAATTTTTTTAAATTTTTCGAAAAAATTAATCCATTCCCTTTTTGGAATAAATTAAACGAAAAATTTTTTTCGCATTTTTTAATGAATTATTAACCACAAACAAAAATAATGTATGAGCCTTAGACAAAAAAAAAAGAAAGAATAAAATGGGAAATCCGTCGAAAATACTACTTCGGATTGAATTGACAAACAAAAAGAGTTGCGAAAAAGTCAATTGTAAAAAGATCAATCATCAGACTTTCTCTCATTTAGATTTCCTTTAATTTTTCTTAATGTATTTACTATTTATTTTTCTCTATTTGTCATTGTGAAAGGTCCACGCTAGATTTAAACATAAAGAGAATACACTTTTTTCATTCTTTTTCTCATCCCTAACTAAAAAAATAAAACGCCACATTGCCAATTCAAAAAGACAAAAAGGGGCGGAGCCTCCTCTGATTTAATATAGGGTAAGGGATTTTTTTAAGATGCTAAATTATTCAACAAAATTTAATTTTTAGAATTTACTTAAAGAAATATTATTTTTTTATAATTTACAGCTTCGATTATTTTTATTCATGCGGTTTGTCGAAATAATATGTGCGATTCGCAGCAGCTTATTTATTTGTTTATTTTCCATGTGCAATTGTTTATTTGTTTTTATTTCTTAACTTCTTAATCACTTTGGTTTTTTACAAAATTTATTATTTTTTGAAATTGCTTTTAGAATTTTTTGGTTTTACAAAATTTTATGTTATTGGAATTGTTTGAGAATTTTCATTTATTTTTTCTTTTATGACTTTTTTCCAATTTAAATCTAATTTTTAATATGTTTTATAATCTTTATGGTTATATAATGCAAAAATATCTTTATTTTCTTCAGTTTCAATAAATTATTTTTTTTATGTGCTTAATTCATTAGAAAATTTTTTGCATCTTTTAAGGAATTTTATTAAATATTATTTGAAATTAATCAAATTTATATTTTTTTGTGGTGCTTGTAAGAAAGAATAGTTGCTTTTTATTACTTTAATGGAAATCCTTTTATTAATTATTTCATATTTTCTTTCAAAATGATTCGTACAATTTTACTAAAAAAAATTAAAAAAATGCTGCAGCGTTTTTAATTTTGTTTTTTCGTTTTAAATAAATTATTTATATAGTCAACCGAATAGTATTAAAATTTTTTAAATTCATTATTTGTATATAGAGCTTTTCATTGGCATATATTTGGTTTGTTTTATTATTATTTTTTTCTTTATTATGCATCTCTTTTTATAAATTTGTTTTATATTTATCAATTTTTCATTTTAATTAATAAACTGCTCTAAATTTGTTCAAGGTCACTAAACAGCATTTTGTAAGAAGAATAATGAGCAGCTGTCCATTAAATGAGAAATTCACTATTGTAGGGGTTAGAGTGAGAGTTAACGGAACTGAACCCGGAATCTGACTTTTAAGGGTTAAAACCCAGAACGGAAAACCGCGGGTCGAAAATTGCACCAGACTTGACGAGAATATTCTCATGTTGCGCCAAATGATAATTTTGTCTCAATTTATTTTTTTTAATTCAGTTTACTTTGCAAAGACCAAAAAAACATAAAGGAGTATTTTCACTAAAAAACATTGTTTTGTTTTTTTTCGTTTTTTGTTGCACAATACGAATCGGGGTATCAGTACGAAAGGGCAGTACGAATCCAGCCCAGTACGAATAGGTTTTTACTAATGGGAGTCTTAGCACAATAACATAAGAATTTGAAAGTGAGAATATAAGGAAATTTAGTGAGAAAAAATCGAATATAAAATATTTTAAATAATCAATCCAAGTGATAATTAATGCTATGGTGGTAGAAGTTCCGTTTTGATTTATCTTTTGCTTGGGTTCAAAAACCCAAATGGTGAATATTTTTTGGGCTTTTTTCAAGAAATAAGTTCGAAAAATTAAAAAATTATGAAAAGAAATGGTCACAATAGCAAAATTTAGAAATAAACATTCGTTTTTGACAACATTCTCTAAATAATTCATTGAAATTTTAAAAAATTTGCCCGACCGCCTCTGTTGACACTGCCGGGCATCTTGCCTTAGATTTTCTCAAAACAGTTAAAATTCTGCAAAATTGATTAATTTTGGGTCCAAATCTGTTAATAGATTCACTTTCAAATTTCCCCGGCGGCGCTTATTGGCACCGCCGGACGCCCCTGTTCCCAGCCCAAAAATTTGACAGGTGCTCCGGTCGGGAACGGGGATTTTTGAACAACTTTCAAAAACCGAATAGACATTTTGTTGAACCAACAAAATGGACAACTTTACGACGAACCCGTGGATTTTGGACTTAAATTCTTCCAAATTCCATAGTCAAAGAGGCCAATTAATAATATCTTATATTTTTATTTTTTAAAATGCAAAACTCTCAAAAAAGACAGACTTTGCAGAATGAAATAAAAATCGTGCGCCTAATATTAAAAAAAATTTTAAATTACCAAACATAAAAATGCGATATTTATTACTAGATATTCTTAATGGAATATTTACAAATTTCAAATAATGAAATATTTTTGAATTTTTCAATTTAAATTTCAATAATTTGTTTTAATCTGTTTAACGAAATGTCGCGGCATGCATTGGAATTTGTTTAATGCTTTTATTTGAAGTTTACTCAGTTTCTTAATTTAGAATAATTTTATCGCTTTTTACTTAATGAAAATACTTTTGCCCAATGAATTAAGTCTATGCATTTTTCGTTCTTTTTAAAAAATATAATTCTAAGTAGGATCATATTTGTTTGTTTTTTTGTTTACATGCAAAATATAAATTATAGGAATTATAAATACTTTTTAAATATTTGCAAAACATTTTTTACTATATGCTGCATATTTTTTAATAATTTTAATTAAGTTTTTTCTTTTTCTTTTGCTGCAACTCTCTTGGATTTCCGCCGATTGAATTATCTGAATCATTGATTGAGCCATCGTTTTATGTTTTCATTTTTTTTAATACTTTTGCCGCCATTGAAAATGTAATTTTTACTTCTGTAATCACTTAGTTTTTTTTGGCTTCTATCTGATTGGATCTAAAAGGATAATTGACTGATTCATTTATTTAAAATTATTTTTCAAATATATTTGTAAAAAATATATTTTTTTTCAACTTTTTTTTTGTTTGTTTATAGACTGATTGAATGTATTTATTCCCTTGACACTTTTCATATTAATTCTCTACACTGTTTAACTTGTCTTTTTTACAATTAATGCTTAATTTATTTCGCATTCAATTCATTCATGCATACCAAACTGCACGAATTATTATGGAACATTTTGACGGAGATACAGTATGAATGGGTTGCTGTTATTGATGTATTTACAGTATGAATGGGTAGCTGTTATTGATGTATTTACAGTATGAATGGGTTGCTGTTATTGATGTATTTACAGTATGATTGTTTTGCGGTTGTCATTCGCGTTTGGATTGACTGCCTGTTTAATTGGTTTATCTTTGAATTTTTAGTCCTTTCATTTTTTATACAGAATCATTTCCTTTAAGAATTTATTCTATGGAAAGAACATCGGAATGACATTAAATTATTTATTTCTATTTTGATTTCAATAATTTCTTTAAATTTTATTTATTTTGTATTGTTTTGTCTAAAATATCTTTGCAAATAGATAAAAACTTTGTTTCCCGAAATAGTATTTTCGGTAATAGTAAGGTTTGCCCCCCCCCCCCTAAAGGGATGAACGCCTTTTCTGGTATTTTTGATAACAAGTTCAAGTCCGACTACTGTGCCACACTTATTCCCTGGGCATGTTTGTTCGCTTCCATGGCCGTAAATTTGAATTTTTGGTTTTTAAGGTAAAATTAAATTTTTGATGCATAAATTTTATTTTTTATTAATAGTGAGTGTTTATTTTGCGACCAACACTCAAACAATTAATGTCGATCATTTGATAAATTTATTCAAATAATTTGATTACTTATGGTAGTAATTTCCCTTTTAATCGATATCAGGGATGTACGAATCGGGCACTTGACGATTTCGATTAAATGCACGATTATGATTATTTGCCAAAAATACGATACGATTAAAATTATGATTAACGATAATGGCCAAAATACAATTATTCATGATAATGATTATTTTTAAAAAATCCGGAATTATTTACATAGTCAAACGCAAAAATCTTGTTTACCCATAATCATTTAGAGCAATTTGGAAGCTTTTTAGCTGTTGGACTTTTAATGAGACAATAAATTTTTAACATCGAAAAAGGAAAGGGCGGCGGTGCCGATAGGCGTCGCTGGAGAAATTTTGTAATATATGTCCTATTTGTTAACAGATTTATCTCAAAAATAGTAAATTTGGATGTAATTAGTATACTAGTTTTTAAAATTTTAAAACAAATTTTAATTAATATTTCATTGCTTTTTAATGAAGCTAAGCCTGTCTTTTTTATTTCATCTTGTTTTGAAAGTAAACCGAGGTTATTCAACTGCTTTCCTATTTAAATTAAATATATATATAAAAATATATTATTTCAATTAAAAAATTATTTGTCGAAAATCATATTTCAGTTTGAATATTTGCAACAACAATATTTCGGTTCGGATGAGATCTATTTGGAAAATTATATATAGTGCTAGGTTATTAGAACTTTTGAATACATGTCACTTTAACATAATTACATTTATGATATCTTTTAGAAATATGCATTAGAAATCTATGAAAAGTGATCTGGTTGAGTTGTTATAGTTAACTTTTTGATCATAAAAATTTATGCTAATATTAATATTTCACTCTTTTAAGCATCAAAATATCCTTGATAATTTAACCTTTTTTTTAGATAAAGAATTATTAAACTACAAGTGGCTTTTCAATCGCTTTTCTGTACATGAAGAACATCTTTTATGTTTTTTTCAAATTCATTATAAAATTGATTATTTAAAAACCACAAAAAATATTTTTTCGAAAACCCCACAGCGGAAAACAATGAAAAAAATATATTTGAAAAACTAAGAGGATCTTGACATAAAAAAAATTGTAAAAAAAAGACAAAATGAAATGAAATTTCGATTTAAAGTTGTAAATATAATTTAGTATTAATTCAATTGTAATTAAAAGTTAGAGAAATAATGAACTGTGTCAAACTTTCAAAATAATTTTGGGGTACATATAAAGGAAAGCAGTGATCATTTATCTAATAAACGTAAAACCGGAATTCAAATGCCCAAAACTTTTTTCAGGCAGCAGAAATTAGGGAAAAATTTTTAACACAATGACCCATTATTTATTAGTTGGGTAATAAATTCGGGACATGAACTCGAACAAAAAGTCGAAAATTTCTTTTTCCTAAAAATTCTCATTTATTGCCAAAATCAATGCAAATGCACGAATAAGTTGCAATTGGTTGAATTGGATGTCAGATTAGAGTGATCAGCGACCCAGAAAAGCCAGGAAAGTGTTTGCATGAATCTTTTAAAACGTCGCCTTGGCCTTTATTTTTTTTAGTAAATTACGGAATAAACAGCCGAATGAAATAATCAATTCAAGTAAAAACAGAGAAGAAAATTCGATACGTTTTTTGGGTAAATAGTTGGAAAATGCAGGAAGTCGAAAAAGCAAACGGAAGGTCGTGCGGTGCCGATAAACGCCGTTTTGAAGTGTTTTTTAATTGTCCACAATAGGTTTAATCAATTTTTTATAACATATTTTATTTTACAAATTTATTTTTTTATTACACGATTTATAATTTTTTTGCTATTTTCCCATTCACAAGAAATTATTTCAAAATTGGTTCCAAAAGGTTAAACGTTTAATCAATTGCAAAATAAAACAAGTTTAACATTTAAACAATTAGTATACTGTTTTTTTTTAGGTTTGAATTTGAATTATATATTTTTCATTTCAATATTATCTTCAATAAAACTCTTGCAGCAGAGAGTCCTTAATAATTAAATAGGTGGTTGCATCGCAATTTTTTTTTTAAATATTTGTTTAGCTATGCTATTTTATTCTTTTTGTTGTAAATAATAATTAGAATAAAAAGATTATAATTACAATTTAACAAAAAAATTTTCCTGTTGTTTTAAATAGCATATTGTATACTACATATAATGTAATAATAAATTTTTGAATCATTGTTTATTAAATACTTTTGAATTATCATTTTGTTTTTTATTTAACCATTCTTAAATGAAACTTAGTTTTATTAACTTTATTCGGATTTTTATTTTAAAATTATAAAATTACCTTGCTTTGTAGCTTCGAATTTTGGTCTTTGTCCCCCGTTTATTTACATTGTTTTAACTCCGATGTTTTTCTAACTCTTCTTTTGTTACGGCTCTTGTTTACTATTTTAAATAACAAAATAAAAACTGTAGGCTTAAAAATAATTTTTATTTGAAAAACATATCGGACACTACTTATTTATTTTTAAATATTTTCCCTCGTCGAATGTCCCCATTTCGCTAAACTTTTGGGGTTTTTGGAAATGCAAAGAAAAATTGATTAAAATTGGTTTTCATTTGTAACCCTAGTTATGATGGTTTAATTGGTTTTTATTTTTAGAATATCTATTTTTGGTATTTACGAATTGCTTAATAATTTTTCTTGTCTTCGAAAAGATGTCGTCGTTAGAGTTGGTTGTGAATTTTATATTTCATATATATAATTATTATATTCGAGTCTGATAAATACAACTATTTATATAAATTCGAGTAAATTTTGAATATGTTTACTCATGTGCACCCTTTTTTTCTTGTTGTATATATTTTTTAATAGAGACCCAATTGCTCTTGTCTCCGACATTCAAGTGGAATGTGTCCAAATTATATTTTCAATCGTTTCAAGAATGGCATCAATATTAATTGTTTATTTAATGCTTTCATTTGTATTCTTTTGATATTATATTTTCACAATAATAGCTTTTTAATTGTTTAACAATTTAAAGCACAAATGTATTTTTATTTACTTTTTAGTGAATGGCATAAATCATTACTTTAATTTACACTTTGACTAATTTGTTTATGGTTTATTTTTATTTAATTTTTATCAAAAATGTTTTCAATAGTGGATTTTTTGGATATACGTTTCTTATTATTTATTTGCTTTTTTAAAACATTTCGCTTATTTTTTATGTATATTCAATATGCCTTACTTCGATGGATTAGTGTAAAAGAATTGCATCTTGCATTATTATTCATATCTGTGCCTGTTAAATAATGTAATCTTTATTATCTTTTGGATTATTATTTTTAATTAAGAAGGTTGTCTCTTCAAAATATAAAAAGTAACTCTGTTAAAAACAAATTGATTTATTTTATTTTGTTATTTTGATCCGACGAAATTTTCTTATGTTTTTGTCTGGAAAATTATCATCTTGTGCTTTCCTTTTTTGCAAAAATATAGTATTCTTTTATTAAATTTTTTTTTAAATTAAATAATAAAAAAAAAGTTTTAGCTAATAATTTCATTTTAAGACCATCTTTGAATAAAAGTTAAAAGTAAAGAAAGAGATCGCATAATTCACACACTTTTAATTTACTTAAGTTTTATTTTTTAACGATCTCAGAAAAACAGTTGCAGATATCGCCACTGGGAAATTCTCAGAAATTTATTTTCAATTTTTTTTTTTTATATTAAAATTACAAAACTTTTTTGTCTTTTCTTCTGTTCTTTTCCTAATCCTCTCAAGGCTAAAGCCATTTTGAACGGGATTGCAAATCAAAAAAAAAAAAGTGAAAGCGACTTTTAAATATAATTTTTTAACATTATTAAAATCCGTTTTATTATTATTCATTTCATTTAGTGATTTTTTCAAATCTATATTTTTCAATAAGGTTTTTTTTATATTTATCATTGAAAAAGTGTTCTCTTTTTCCATTTTTATTCGTCATTCATTCCTTATGGTAATATTTATTTTGCTTCATTTTCTCATGCTTCTCTTCTCAAATTATAGATATATAATGTAACTTTAGTGATTTTATTGTTATTTTTTTCATTATTATTTCCTATTAAAAAGAAGTATTATTTTAAAATAAGTTACTATGGATAATTTCCAAGTGAGCAACGATTATTTTTTCATACTCTTGATCAATATCGGAAAAAAGACAGTTTAATGCCATACTTTTGCAATTGGTCCTTGATTCACCGTCATAGCCATTTTTAATTTAGTAATTATTATTTTAGTAATGGATAACAATTATTATTTTATAATATGTTCTAATTTGCATTCGGATGAAATTTCATTTATTTTATTGGGATTTCTTTTGGTTTATGGATTTTGTTATTCTCATGTGTAATATCTTCCCTTTAATTTATTATTAATTACTAATTTACCTTTTTTAATATTTTTAAATGATTTTAAATCATGGCTTCGAAACACCAACCGATACTGTTTTGGGTATTTTGTATTTGTTTGTAACAAAATTTTTAATTTTCTTGGCTGAATTATAATGTCATTTTAACTTTTCCATTTTTTTACCATCATACATATGTTCATTTTGTCTTTCGTAATATATAGGTCCAAATTATTTAATAATATTTTTTTATATTTAAATGATTTTTATTCATGGCTTCGAAACACCAACCGATACTCCTTTAGCGGATCTATTGTAATTTTTGTTCGTTTGTTATTAGAAATTTAGCATAGGAGTTAATAAAATCTTTTCAAATAATATTTTTGATACCCTATTCATTTTAAAATTGAAATTCTTTATTTCAATTGATCCTTAATAAAAAATCGAAAGGTTTTGGTATTTTATATTTGTTTGAAACAAAATAAATTTTAATTTTCTTGGCTGATTTATAATGTCATTTTAACTTTTACATTTGTTTTACCATCATATGTTCATTTGTCTTTCGTAATATATAGGTCCAAAATTATTTAATACAATATTTTTTATATTTTGTTTAATCTTTATTATCATGATTTCCATCAAAATGCATAATTGAATCAATCCGAAGAGAATTTTTCTTATTTTTATTTTTTTCCCACATCTCTTTTCTTTTTAAGGGACTAATGTTTTTTTTTTTGTATGTTTTAATAGACTTAATTTTAATTGCCGACTTTCCACTTTTACACTTTTTTACTAATTTTGTTTTTAAATTAAAAATCAAAGTGGAATTTTACCTTTATCTAATTATGTTAATATTTTATAAGTGATCTATAAATATTTTGTTATTATTATTTTTTTACAGTATAATTTGTCTTTTCTTTTCTATGACATTACCTTTTTCTGGATTAAAAATCAATTTCGCAATTTTAGCCTTATTTATATTTATATATTTTTTAAAAAATTTTAATTTATTTTTATTATTGAAATACTTATTATAGAGATAGAAAAAGAGAAAAATTTTTTCGTTTTTAAAGGGCCAAAACTCAGTGAAATAACGAAACTTAATACATTAAGTTTTTATCATTTGATAGAGCAGACTTTAAAGTACAAAATATCAAAAGGAATATTTTTATCATATTTTTAATAATTTTTAAATGAATGATGAGGGTAACTTAACCAATTACCTGATTCTTTTAGTGCGGGTTAATACCCGCAGCTGAGAATAAGTGTTGCACAGAATGACTTAAATTTTTAAAAGCTTAATGTAATCTTTGAAACTTAGCAAACTAATAGAGCAGTTCAGTAGCTACGAAAGAAAGGGATTTGTAAATTTTAAGATTTTCATTATGCAAATCCTTTTATTATAATTTGTCTCTTTATGAATATTTTCATTGCTTTATTTTTTGAGAAATGAATGATTATTTCTTTGATTATGTTTTATAAAATAGAATTCTTTCATTTGTATATTTTATCATGTATGACAATGAATTTGATAAATCACTCATATAAATAAATAAATTTTGAGATCATTTATACGTTTTTTTTAATTATTCATGTGAAATCATAGGAAAGTCTGCATAATAATTTTAGGGCATATTGATTTTCTCATGTGCATCCAGTCTTCTTTACTCAGTTTTAATGGTTTTCTACTAAAATCAATTTTTTAATTTTTATATTATTTTATATCAAATTTATTTTCTTTATAATTAATTGGCAAGAAATGCATTTTATTTTAATATAACAATAAATATAATTTATAATTTATATTATTATTTTTCCATTTTTGAGATTAACTTTGACTTTTTGTTTGGGTCATTATTTATTAATTTCATTTATTTCTTAAATTTTTAAAATATTTTTTATTAATTTATTAAGTGTTCAGACTTTGCTTTAGAAACCCTCCAATAGCGTTGTTTCCTGCTGTTGCATATTATTTATTCCACCGTACACTGCCCACCCATCACTTATAATGGTTGTGCCGACTTCGATATTTACGGCAATAATAAGCAATCTTTCTTTGGCATTACAATTATATTATAAAATTTAATTTAAATTAGGATCTCTTCGAATATATAATTAATAGAAATTTCTTTGAAAAAATAAAAGACCCAACAGATGGGCGTAAATACCTTAGGTTTGCAACTGATTTTTTTATTAATATTTTTATTTTAAAACTCAATGACAGTTCCATCCGTTCAAAAGTATATTTGTTGGCGGCCAGGTTTAAGGGGCTACTCCGGTTTTTGTTATTTAATGAAAAGAAATTATTTTAATTGGTTAAACTAAAAAGAAAAAGTGGCGGTATGAACTTAAGCAAAATGACCTATTGAACCACTGCCACCCGTAAGAAATTGAATTTAATACCATTTTACGCAAAGAAAATTTTTTTTCCCCAATTTCGTCGTTATTTTTATGGGGGTTAAACAACTGCCAACAACCCTACCCCTACTTTGCACATGAATTTAAAGCTCCAATTTCTACAATTTCACCAGGCGTTTCTCATCCTTTCAAGGCAGGTTAAATTGCTCATCTTCTAGAGTTTGAAAAAATGCGAATTTATTATTTTTTTTATGTGTATAATTCGTTTATTTTTTGAAAATAAACAATTCGTATTATGTTTTATTTTTATTTCAATAAATATTTTAATTTAAATTTATTTATTTTTTTCGTGTTTTAAAATAATATATTTATTTTTTTCAAACAAAATGTATGGAGAAGGGCCTTCCTTTCAATTGGTTGGCATTGCGTTTTTTTTATTTAAATTAAGCTTTTGTCCTCGCTTTTGCTCAATTTTTTTGGCATTAGTAATTCATATTCTTTTAAATTAAAAATATTATTTATTTTTCAATTGCATCATTGAAATTGTTCTTTTTATTTACGACTTCCTGACTTATAGCTTAATATATAGCAATTTTATTTAAATTGAAACAATTTTTATTAATATTTCTTTGCTTTTAGAAGTGATGTAAAGCCGAAGTTGTCCTTATCAAGGTGACGCACCATTTTAGATATTTTTGTGTGAATATTATCATTATTTATTAGACTTAATATTTTAAGTTAGAAATTATTTTTTTTGCTCTTTTTGTTGGTTTGTTTCATACAAATTTGGGGGCCTTATTACTTTCGTTTATACTAATCTCAATTTGTTAAAGAATAATAATTAATCAATAAATTACTTCAATATATTTTTTTCAAGTTTTTTCTCTTTATGTATTTGATAGTTGAGAAAAATTTTATTTATATTATTATATAAGAATATTATATTTTATTAATTATACTATTTTTTAAATTGCTTGAGAATTTGTTCAATCTTTTATTTTTTCTAGTCGCCATGGACTTTGCGGTCACGCCGATTGCGCACAAATTTGAATAAAAAATATAAAATATTATATTACTTTGATAAAATTTCTTAAATTTTGATTTTATTATTTTTATTATTTATCAATTTTCTTGCATAAATATCAATTATTATGTCATTCATTATGTTCTTTTAAATCCAAATTTAATTAAAAAATAATCGGTCTACTGTAACAATGAATTAAACTAATTTTTCTTCTGAACTTTCTTTTTTGCCACTCGGGTGGGCTGGGTCGTTTCGTAAATTTCGTCATTTTTACAGATTTTCCAAATATAATTAGTCATTAATTTGTTTAAAGATAACCAAATTTAATGAATTTGGTATCTGACAAATTTTTACGAAATTTGCAGTGTGAAAGTAAAAATAAAATTATTTTGGGCACAATTTCTTAAAACTTAATGACATTTTCTGTAATTTTAGAGCCTAATAAAGTCAAGTAAAATCTATAGAAGGATACCAAGATTGTGAAGGTTAAAGTTATGACGAATTATGCTCGAAGCTTTTAATTATAAAAAATGAAAAATGAAGCAAAAGCTCCGATAATCAATTCCAATGAATGCTTCAGCACATATACTCATTTGGACCCTTTGATACCGACCGCTTAAGAAATGTTGTTTTTTTTTGTTACCAATAAAAGAGTAATAAACTAAGCATTAATATTTTCCGGGAGTTTAGGTTTTGTTAATTTTGTAGCCAGTAAAACATAGAAAAATTAGACCTTTTTTCAGGGTTCCCAGATAAAAATTTTCAAAATCATTATTTGGCTCTTGAAAAATTTGTTCAAGAGCAAGAAACCCAGTGGAAAAATTAATTTTTAGGGGGAGTAAATCTGTTAAAAAATCGGCCATACATTTTCAAAATAAGACTCAAATTGATAATTTTTGAAGAAAATGTCGCCTATCGGTACCACCGTACCCCGCCCCCTTCGCTTAGCTTTTCTCAAAATGTTCTTAAAATTCTTTAAAACTCATTTTCAAGCAGGAACTGCTCAAAAAAATTGCTGGCGAAGTGAATATTGTTTATTTATTGAATAAAATGCAATTTTGAGCCCTCAAAACAACGTTTTCAAAAATTGTCTTATTTTTCACCCCAAAATCTTATTTTTGACCAGCGATGTTCTTATTTCGGGAAATTTTTTTAATGCGATCTCTGGGTAAATGCGAATGAAATTCACAAACAAATCGGAATAGAACTTAAATTAAAAGAATCAACATATTTTTATTTGGGTAAGGGTTGCATTTTTCAAAGTTATTTTATATGTTCGGAAGAATATCTAGGTGCGGACAAATAAATTTCTAACAATTTCATTAAATTTTCAAAATTTTACTAGCATGCGCTTTTTATCATTATTAAAAATATTTTTAGTTTTTTTAAATACCCAATTATTTTTCTTTTTGTTATTTCATTTTTAGAATATTTTTATTCTTTTAAATATTTTTTTTCAAAATTACAAATTTAATACTTTACATTTTCTTTGATGGACAAAAGATAATTGTATTTTGCTTTGGTGCAATTATCCTACGACGGTGGAATATGAATATAAATAGGATCAGTTAATTTGTTTTTATTAAAATTTTTTCTGTTTTACCTCGTTTTTTTTTTACCTATGACTTTTGTAAATTGTCTAATTGACATTTTGATTACATTTTTTGGGGTTAATTTTTTTATCTTTTATTTATGATGAAATAATTTATTTATTTTAGTTTTTTTCATGAAAAAATGTCGTATTATTTTTTGTTACACTTGTCTTTCTTCCGTCACTTGTGTTATAACATATCGTTCCACTCATGACAGTTTCAATACTTTTTACAGACTAATAAAACTTATAAAATATAATTTTATTAAATTAAGTGTTCTAATGTTTTCATTGCATTATCAAATATAATCCTTTTAAATAATTTATTATTTTAAAGTTCAATAAAAAAAAGTATAATAAAAGTTACTAATTTATCTGTTACCATACCTTAGATTTTGTTTAGTTGTTTTTTTTTAGCTTTTTCTTAATTATTGTTGCCTTTGGATTTTTAGCTTTCTTTTAAATTGTAATTCTTTTTAATTCGAATAATAAGCTTTATTATTTTTTAGTATATTTATTCAATTATTTTCTTTGCAAAACATTAACTTAAAATATTTTATTCGCTTTTTTAACATTATTTTGTTATGATTTGCGTTAAACATAAAATGATTATGGCCTTTATATTTTTTTTATTAAATAAGATGTCTTATTCTAGTTTTTCTTTAAAAGATTGTAGCAGAATATCTTGTACAAAAGTTTCATATGAAATTGAAATTGAGTTAAAATTTATTTAAACAATTTGATGGATCACATACTTTTATATTTTATGGGTAAATTTTTCGTATTATTTATTGGAAAAATTAAAATTTGATTTACTTAAAATAAAAATATTGGGTATTATACGTTGTAAGTGGCGATAATTTGCTCATTAAATTTAAGTTTTATAACTATTTTTTATGATTGGCCGACATTTGCGGCTCGGGACCCAGAAAAAATTGTAGAGTGAACTAAATCTATTATTCTTAATGACATTCGACCCCCCTAAATATGCTCTACATTATACCAAAAAATCAAAAGAATTGCGTGAGTTTCAGAAAAGTTATGACCTAAAATGTTCGAAAATTTGGAAATGTCTGTTTTTGGTTATCTTTTTATCATAATTTTTACACTTTCAAGGGGGTGCTTTTATTAGAGGGAGTGCTTCAAATAGAGAAAGGCTCCATTTTCGATTAAATAATTCTTTACTTTATAAAACTTATCAATTATTCAATTATTCCAATGAAAGGCCGTTCACTCAAAAACCCATTTTCAGTAATGTGCGGCAAATGCAAATTTCTGTATATACCGATACCGAAAAAGTACCGGAATCTCCAAAAGATTGCGTTCGGTATACCGAACGGTAACCGAAAAATACCGATAAGAAAAATTCGGTAATACCGCGGTATTTCGGTATTTTTTTAAATTACTTATATATAGGCCACGATTTATATGCACAAAAAAAAATCAAATATGCGCATAAAATATGCACAATAAATACTAAAATATGCATAAAAAGCGTAAAACATGCGCCAAAATGGCAAAATATGTACTAAATTTGAACAATTTTTTTTCTCATACTGACAAATCAAATACATTTCAGGGTTGTATATTATTATTTTTTAATATATAAAATCTAAATATTTTTCGAAAAATATTTTGGAAAGTATTTTTATTTTTTTCAAAATTTTTGCTAATAACTTTTTCAAAAAAACTTCAAATTTTTCATTTTTTTGAGAAAAAGGTCGCTGGATTGTCTGAAGATTTCAAAAAATATCTATACAGTTATAAAATTATAATATTTATCCTTTTTCCGACTTTCTTTTCACCTTTTTGTAGTCAAATGTCCAGTGCGAATTAATACCGAAATACCGAAAAATACCGAAATTGTCAGTTGGTGGCCTAGAAAGAAGCTTCGCTCATTTTTATTTTTACTGTTTGTATCGGAAAGTGCTTCATTTAAATAACAAAAAAAAATTAAAATTATTCAAAAATATTCTATTGGAGGGGGTGGTTCTAATGGAGGAATACGGTATAATGAAAAAAAAGCAACCCCAATTAGGAGTTTAGGTTCAGTTGAGGGTCGGCAAAATTTAACGGGAAACCATTTTTTAGTTAACAGAACTCTATGAAAGAGTGATTTGATTTTCGTGTAATGAATGAATTATTTGCTCAGAGCAAAAAGAATATGCTAATATAAATAAATTCTTTTTTTAAGCATCAAATAAGTCTTTGGCAATTTGCAAGGGTTTTCGGCAAAAATCTTTTTATCTCAAAATGCCAAAAATCAAAATATTCCATAAAATGTTTTTAACATAGTGTTAGGTAATATTTGATATGTGTGTCACAATGAAGACTGAGAAATTAATGAAAAAATATTAAGGTAACAGAGTAAATTTATTATCTAAGGTCCATCTCAGCTTAAAACAAAAGACACTTAAGAAAAATACATGCAAAGATTTGAATAAATTTGTTCACAACCTTTATATTAAAAAAAATATAAATTACTAAAAACCCGAAAATTATAAAAAACAAATAATAAAAAATTCAAACTTCGGAGGACTAGCGCTTGATTTATTGAGTTTATTTTTTATTGTGATAGTATTATTTATTAGCATATCCCTCATACGATAGTACAAATTTTATTTTTTTACCTTATCAACTAGTTTTTATCATCTTATAATTAACGATATTTTTATATTAATATCTTAATAGAAGCCTTTTTTTTATTTGCCGGTTTAATAGTCAGTAAAGAAATTTTTTAGTCTAAGAAATTTTATTTTGTATCTACTTCCTGTAGCATTTATTTTAAATTATATTAATGAACATACTAGTTTTTATTTTATAATTTATTTGTCATTTTTTGAAACCTTACATATAGTAATCGTAACTTTATTTGTTTTATACTTTGAAGAAAAATTTGTATATTTACCAAATCTTTTGCACATTTTATTATTTCTTTTTAGTTTTTGTTAAATAAAATAAAATTAATACTTTTTTAAATAATTTTATTTAATTTGCCTAATTATCTTTAAAATATTATTGTTTTGTTTTGATGTTTATTTTATTATTTTCCGGTTCGAATGTTCATATGTTTTAATTACATATATATTTTTTAATTTTTATTGCGAATTTAATTTTTGATTTATATTTGTAAATATTAATTCGGGCATCAGAAATTAGGGGGAAATTTAAACACAATGACCTTCATTATTTATTTATTGTTGGTACTAAATCCGAGGCAGGTATTCGAACAAAAAGTCGAAAATTCTTTTTTTCCAAAAATTCTCATTTATTGCCCAAAACCAATGCATATATACGAATAAGGTTCGAATTGTTTGAAATGCATGGCTGATTAGTGATCAGCGACCCAGAAAAGTGTTTGCATGAATCTTTTAAAACGCCATCTTGAACTTTTTTAATTTTTTTTTAGTGAATTACAAAAAAACACTAATGAAATAATCATTTCAAGTAAAAACAGAGAATAATTTCGATACATTTTTTGGGTAGATAGTTGGAAAATGCCGAAGTCGAAAAAGCACGGGAGGTCGTGCGGTGTCAATAAACGCTGTTTAAAGTGTTTTTTAATTGCCCACAATGGTTTAACCATTTTTTAACATATTTTATTTTACGAATTCAATTTTTTATTGCAATGGTTTGTCAATTTTTCTTTTGTTATTTTCCCTTTTACAAGGAATTATTTCAAAATTGGTTCCAAAAGGTTAAACCTTTAACCAATTGCAAAATAAAAACAAATTTAAATTTAAACAATTAGTTATATTTATTTTCAAAATATATTAAAATAACTTTTCTGAATTTTTTTACGTTTGAATTTGAACTATATATTTTTCATTTCAATATTATCTTCAATTAAACTCTTGCACAAGGACGTGCTTCTTAACTAGGTGGTCGCATCGCAATTTTATTTTTAACTTTTGTAAACAGCATTGAAGTAGATAGTTGTCAGCATATCCAAATAGTTTATATATTAATTTTGAAATGTTATTTTTATAAGTAATAAAAGATGTTTTTTTTTGATTTTAATAATTAAAATAAATTAATATTATTTAAAGTCAATATATTTTTTTTTGCATCACTGAGCCTTTTTAAAGTTTAAAAAAATTTGTATTTCTTTTGGGTTTTAATTTATTTGACTCAATCTTCTCGCTTTTGGTGTAGTTTGATTTTACATTTTAAATCTATTTAAATAAGTTTATTTAACAATATTTAAAGATTAATTTATTTATTTGTATTTGCACGAAAAAATATTTAGTGGGTTCATTATTTTGAAAATATTTATTTATTTGAAACTATTTTTTTCGTGAGTATTTAATTTTTTTTAGTTGACTCCACAGTTTTTACTCCGTATTTCAAATAGCCAAAACTTTTCTCGGGAATCAGAAATTAAGGGAAACTTTTAAATTTTCTTAGATACAGTCAGGTCAAAAGCATTGCACCAAAAAAAAAAAATTTAACCAAAAAACCAAAATTATTGTGATGAAAATTCTGAGAAAATTTCCGCCCATCCTAAAATTTGATGCTGATCGAAAAGGTAACTACACCATTTCGATCAGATGATTCCTTATAGGATTCAGAAAACTCGAAAATGGCTAGAAACAGGGATTAGTTTATGAAAAATATTTAAGGAATTGAAAAATTTTCAAAGAAAAAATAAACCCATTAGAAAGACCACAAGATTATTTATTGCACGAAAATTTTTTCCCAGACAAAAACCCTTGAGTTTTTTACGAAACTGCACGAAATATTATTTGTCCACAACTGGCTTAATCAAATTTTTTTTTTTAGAACAAATAGTATTTTAGGGATTTAAAAGCTTTATTGGAATGTTTTATCAATTTTTGTGCTATCTCGCAGCACGAGGTATTTTTTCAAAATTTGTTCTATTACAATGAAAAAAGAAAAATAAGTTTTAACATTTATATAACTAGATGGACAACATAATATTATTTATAAATTATTTTTTACGTTTGAATTTGTTCTGTATTTTTTCAATGTCACGTCTCTTCAAGAACCTTCATGCAGAATGCAGTCCATAGTACAAAAAGATCTCATAACTATTTGTCATATAAGCATGTAATTATGATATTTATTATTTTAATTTTACTTTTTGGTTAAATAAATTATACAAAATATTTATAAATCAATTTATCAAAACACTTCTTGTTATTTTTGAAAACTTTAATTATTATTATAATATTATATTTTTGAATTTTTACCGGTTGAAATTTTCACATAGGTTTTAAAAATTAATAGGTTTTTCAAAATGAGTATTATCTATATTTAGTGATAAGCCACGCCGCGAATATTTTTTGTCTTTGCATCCCTAATGAAGGCAAAATAAGAAATTATATTTCTTTCTTCTAGCAAAGTTTTTTAATAAAATTAAGCAGATTCCAATGGATTTTCATGACATTATCATAATCTTTTAACTTATTTTTATGAACATGTAATTTTTTTATCTTTGCTTAAAATTGGTCTATTAAAAAATTTCTCTTTAATTACTTGTAAATATCTTACATTTCATTTTACAGAAATTGGTAAAGTAAAACAATTTGTATTTTTTGGATTTTAATTTATTTGACTCAATATTTACGCGAGTATTGACATTTGTTCTTCTGATTTAAATTTTTCTTATTATTTTAATCATCTGTAAATAATTAGAATTACAAATTAATGCCCTATTCAATTTTTTTTTGATTTATTATTCGTATTATTAATTAATTAAAAAGTAAAAAAATTTAAGAATTTTTTTTTATTTCGAGTGAATTTATGGCGATACGACATACGGACGATGATTGAAGTCGTGATAATTAAGAATTTACTCACTAATTTTATTTAAAACCCCAAAATTAACTACATAATATATCTATGCATTTATAAACTAATATAAGTTAAGCCTTGCCGGGTTTGGAGTCTAAGATGACCTAAATATTGATAATTTGTCGTTTCATAAATTTCAATAATTGGGTCTCTTTTCCCATTTTACGGGTCCCCAAATAAATGATGGCTTAACCAGCCACCGGGGTCAGTAAGTCAAACAGTCACCAACTCTCGACATTGGCCCTTCTCCACACTATCGGCCGATGGGGTGAGCGTTTCGCGGGGGGCTACGGCCCAGTCTAACATATCAGTTGGTGGTTGGGGGAGATCGATCTTTGGGGTCGAGAGAGAGCAGAGGCCATCCCGACCCGGCACGGCTTAACATATATTAGTCAATAATTGCATAAATATGATATGTAATTGTTTTTTGAGGTTTTAAAATAAAAGCAGTGAGTAAATTCTTAAATATTGCGCCTCTAATCGTCGTCCGCAAGTGCCGAGCCGCAATTGTCGCAACATCGAATTTATATTTATAAAATTTTTGAGAATTTTTTTATAGTGAATTTGTATTTATCAAATTGTTATAAGCTTTTTATATGTAATCAATTCATTCTTATATTTAAAAATAGTTAATTTATGTTTTAAATTATTTTAATATATAAACTTTTTTTTTTTTTTTTGGTAAAAGAATTTTAGCATTCTGGATAAATGTTTACATTTTTCTCTCATACTTCTTTTCTGTTTTAGTAATCCGAGTCAGGGGTGCAGGCAAATCTCAAAAAAAATTCAAAAAGAAACCGAAACGAAAAAATAAATTTTCAAAAACCAAAACAAAACAAAAAAATTCACAGACGAAACAAAATTTTTGAGTGTTTTTTTGATAACAAATTTTGCACAAAAAATGACAATTTTGAGAAATTCTACTCGATAAGTGTCCGGTGAGCTGATAGTGCCACCGGGAAAATTTTGAAAATTTCTGGCCGATTTAAGAACAGATTTTCTTAAAAATTGACAATTTTGAAGAATCTCAATATATTTTTTCAGAGTTTCCTCAAAATATAAAAATTGGCATTTATGGTCAAAATTATAAATAGGAGGTATTAATAGTTTTGAAAAAAATATATAATATCTTAGATCTTTCATATTGTTTCAAAGAACTAATTAAAATTTGATTTTTTCGATTGCAACGGTTTTTTTTTTAATTTTATTTTTCTTCACCATTATTTATATATATTTTAAGGTAATTATTAAAAATATTTTAAGCAAATTTCATAAAGTATGCTTTCGTTGAGATTTGTCTTTCTTGTGCTGTGGAAAGAATACCGATTTCGTAAAGTCAATTTTGTGTTTTTTTAATAAATAATATCTCAATATTTAAATATTTTTTTGTTAAAATTATAAATCACTAAAAACAGGGCGCCATCCATGTTTTTGTCGGTCATTTGACCCTCCAATTACTTATCTTTGGTGCTGGTGCGTTTTTTAAATTCTGCCACCTATGCGCCTTTTTTAATCCGCCATTTTTAGTGCTTTTGGACAAAACTACACAACTTTTCTCAGAAACACTTAAATTAAAATTCTCGGTATCATTGGATAGCAAATGAATTGCTCTATTAGCTTGTCTACTTCAAAAATTTTCATTTAGTAAGCTCATAGACCAATAAAGGGCTATCCTACGATACCAAGTTTATTTAATAGACTAAATTTCGTATTTAAGAAACGCGCCAGCACATTTACTTATGTTTTATTATTTTTAAAAATATTAATATTACACTTATAATTTATATTTGTTTTTTTGACAATAAAAATCATTGATAAAAAAATGAATTGAAAGACCAAAATTAAAATAACTACATCAACAGGACAAAAACAAGCACGAAACTCTAAGAGATCAAATTATAACCTCTAATTTTATCAAACCTCTTTGTTTTAATTATTTCTATAGAGATATTATATTATATTTTTTGGTGCCACGAAATTCTGGAATATTTTTCATTTGTCCAATATTATTTTTTTTAATTATTTTCAAAAAAATATAAAATTTTATTTTTTTATTTGTAGTTGGTCTATTTTCTTTCATTCCAACCCCAAAAAATTTGGGTAATTTTTTGAATATTTTTTAATAGAATGATATTTTTTAATTATTGTATTTAATAGATTTTCCTCCAAAAACTGAAAAAATTTACCCTCCTTAAAAAGTTATTAGAAATAACTAAATTTTGTTTTTATTCATAATTTGTCCTTTTAAATTTTTTATTCTAAACTCAAATTTAGGTTTTTTTTTAATTCAATTTGAAATTTTGCCTTGAATTATTAGATATTTG
This sequence comes from Heterodera filipjevi, assembly GCA_039877585.1. NCBI lineage: Eukaryota > Metazoa > Nematoda > Chromadorea > Rhabditida > Heteroderidae > Heterodera > Heterodera filipjevi. The sequence goes on from JBDPZO010000002.1 coordinate 29,793,942, forward strand.
TCGCCAAAAAATAAAAATTTTGGGTTCTATGAATTTTCTTTTTATTTTCCCTTTTAATTTTATTATTTACGAATTTGCATTTTTATTTTATTTTTTAAATGATTTTTATTCACGTCGAGCACAACGGAGAATAATTTTCGAAACTGGAGGTGTTTTATTATTTCTTATTTATTTTCCATTATGGTATTTTTTAAAGCAATTTATCCATAAATTGACCTTCTCTGTTGTGAATTTGTAATACCATATAAATAAAGTTTTTAATACTTAAATGTTTATATAATTTTTGATATTATTACTTATTGTAATTTTTAATTTTTTTGTTTTTAATAATTGTTTAAAAGTATTTATTTACATATTTCTTATTTATAAATTATTTTATAATTCACCGTTATTGATTCTTTTTGTTTTCTTTGAAATCTTTTGTGAGTGCATTTTGTTTTTGTTGCGTATTCTTGATTTTCTCGCTATTCTTAATATATTGCTGTGCTTTGAGAGTGAATTGTTATGTAACAAGTTTATTTCAGCGTTTTGCAAAGCTTTTTTTATGAAATTTTAAAGGGTTTTTTGAAGTAATTTTTTCCAAAAAAAAAAATATGACCAGTAACGCGATTTATCTCCAAGAAATTAAAAAAAAAAAGGCAAATAAAAATCATTTTTTTGTACATTGTTTAGAAAATGAAATTATTAAAATTAATTAGCAATAAAATTATAGTGAGAAAACAAATAGGTTCAAATTTTTTTTTATTTACAGTAGTAATTCATGCCCATTTATTGTGGTGGTAGGCAATAAGATTAATGAAAGTTATTAATTAAAATAATTAATAATTTTGGATATCTCTTATCAATTGTGCTTAATTATCAGCGTTGACAGACATAAGTATGATTGGATTGATTGGAATATTCCGAGTTTTGAAGGATTGCCGTCTAATTTATTTTTTCCAGATTCGTTTCTTACTTTTTTGGTGGTACGAATGATATTATTTATTTTTAATTATGAAAAATTAAATATTTTTGGTTATTTATTTTTATTGTTTTATAAAAAAAGTTTTAAAAAGACAAATGAAAATAGTATTTCGAATTTCTAATTTATTTGTGATCGTTGAAAATTGCAATGGTGATAATTCTTTGTGAGAAATCATTCCATGATTCAATAGAATTATGATAAATTTAAGTATCATTTTTTGTTTAAATTTTGATCAAGTGCTTTTAACCGTTTGTTTATATTTTTTTAATTAAGTAAAATTATATAAAAAATCCTTTTGTTGCCTTATTAATAAGGTAATATAAATCAGATATGTGTATATAGTTGTGATTTGCAAATGATTTTCTCATTTATTTTTATTTTTTAATTATGAACAAAAAATATTGGTGCTATTGCATTTCCTAAAAAGTGCTACCTGTGCGCGTTTTTTATGAATTTTTTGAAAAAAAACTGGTCATAACTTTGCTCAAACGCAACCAAATTACACAATTTTTGTATGGCCCGATAGCTATTAGTTAGCTCTATTTGCCATCCAATTTCCAAAAATTTCGTTAAATTTTGAGAAAAATATAGACTGAAAAATAATTTTTATGGTTATAACTTACTTGAAATTTAAAAAATTTTTTGGAATTTGGATGGCTAATAGAGCGAACTAATATAGCTATCGGGCCATACAAAAATTGTGTAATTTGGTTGCATTTGAGAAAAAGTGTTAGACATATTCGGAAAATCAATAAAAAATGGCGGATCTAAAAAATGACCTAGCATGATTTCAAGTGAGATGGTTCTTGTAAGGGTTTCCTTATTATGAAAATGTATTCACGTGAATGTTGAAACTTAAATTTATTCATTTTACCTGAAGAATATAGTAAATTACTATTTTTTATTATTATTAGTTTTTATGGAAAACCGTGCCAATTACTTTTTTAATGAATTCTTAATTGAGGAAATAATTAAGAAAATATTTCAATTTTTACAATTTTTTAAAGCAATTGGTTTATTCTTTCCCAAATTTTCTTCCGACGGCGCTTATAATATTGTAAATTTTGGATGTCTTTTTTAATTTGTTTTTTTTTTTAACTAAAAATTTATAATATTAATAGTAAATTTTATGGCTTCTTTATTGGTTATATATCTTTTCTCAGTTTTAATGGCAATAAATAATTTATACGCTTATCTATAGTATTTTTATTGAAGCGTAAAAAAGTTGTTGAGGATGTCTCAGCTGAGGATCTGGCACAGGATTGGCAAAAAATATTTATTTTAGATTTGAAATAATATCATTTAGTCGTCATTTTTGGATTTTATTTTTTTTAAATAATACATAATTATTAGATTAATAATAATGCATAAATCAGCATATTTTTGATATTTGAATTTTGATTACTTATCTCATACAAAAATATTCGTATTTAGGTTTTCTATTTTTATGCTTAAAACTGTTTAAACAATATTATTATAATTTTTTATTTGGTTTTTAATTAATAACAAATATTTAATCTATTGAAAAATGCGTTATTTAAATTCTTGGCGAATATTAGAAGTTGGCGGGCGTTTCATAATATTATAAGTTTTGATTTATTTTTTCATATCATAATACATAATAACTTGGGTAACTTAAACTGTTTAATATTTATAAAATGTCTCGACATTTGCGCTCACAGCCATAATCCGACATTTGTGGCCTGATTTTTGCGGCTTTGACCAAGTAAAGGCTCATTTTGCGATTGAAAAGTTTATTGATTATAATAAATTGGTTAATTTTTGTTATTTTTTTAAATGAGCCCTTATTTGGTTGGGACCGCAAATGTCGGGCCGCAAATGTTGTATTTTGGCTGTGGCCGCAAATGTCTGGGCATCATATGGAGTGTTTTTGGTAACAAATCTTAACAGAAAATTACCAGGAAAAAATTTTCAAATAAATCTAAGCGAATAGGGTTTCAGTGGTGCCGATAGGCGCCACCGAAAAAAATTTTAAAATTTAGAATGATTTATTAACAATTTTTTGGCAAAAAGGTCACTTTGTGGGCATTATTTGGAAAATTTCAAAAAGGATTAAGTGTACGGCGGTGTCGACAGTCGCCGCTGGAAACTGAAATACTATCGTGCTATAATTTTTTTTAAACAATTTTTTCTAAACGCCTTTTGTTTTTCATCCCATGGCACTGAGTTCACAGTAATTTATTTCCATGCGCAAAAATTAAGTAAATTATTTAGTTTTTCTTTAATTGTTATAAATGATTTCATGTTGTTCATCATATTATTTTCAGCATGGTAAAATTAATGACATTTGAGTTTGAAGGGGTTTGAATAAGGTGTCAGTATATTTGATAATTTTGTCTTAAAAAAATTTTAATTCTTTATCAATTTCATCTTTTTTTTAGTTTGATCATCTTTTTTGATTTTTTTTTGTACAAAATATATTTTTCTATTTACATTCTTGTCGCATTCCTTCTTATCGGAGAAAATGAGGTAGGTTAATTTAATAATTTGCATTCAATGATTAGTGCGCAATTATGATTTTCAAAATTTTTCATTTTTATTTTTATGTTTTTCAAATTTGACAGTGAATAATTTTGTCAGTGAACCTTTTCCACTTTTTTTTAACATTTAATTTAACCGTATCAAATTCAACAGTTAAGGGCTGTCATAAGTAATTTTATTACTATTAAATTTTTCTTATAATATTTTCATGCATTTTATTGAAAATGATGAATTAAATAGATATTTTAGAATTATTAAAAGAATTTATTAATTTGAGAATTAATTTGGACTGAAGAAACCAAATATTTATATTACCATCATTTTTTTGAAATATTTTTCTCTACTTTACATTTAATTTTTATTTGTCTTTTTTACAAAAAATAAATTAATTAGTTGATAATATTAGAATGTTGTAATTGGTTCTTTTGTTTGCAAGTAATCTTATATATAAAATTATTAAAGTTGAGATTTTATTTGTTTTTTTTGTATATAAATGTTTGCTTAGAATTTTATTTTTAATAAGTTCAATAAATTTTTTGTTACTTATTTCTAATTTTATTCCCAATTTTTTAATTGTTTCACAAATGTTTTCTTTGCATTTATTTTTATTATTTTTTAAATTCTATATTTCAAAAAAAATACAAATAAATAAACCATTAAGTTAATAATATTAGAATATGAATGGCTTAAGTGGCGCAATTTACAAAACGACTTAGCTCGTTTTCGCATAGATAGTCAAATGCATTGCCAAAATGTTTGATGTTTTCTTAGTTTGCTTTTTGTTGGTTTGATTCTTCATTTAATTTAAATTTATCAAAAAATTAACTCTTTTTTTAATACTTTTCTTTTTAACTCTTTTGATAAAAATATAAACTTTCAATTTGTTTTCTTTATATTCCGGAGTCTAGCCGAAAAAAATTTGGTCATGTCTTTTTTGTTTGCTTGTAAAAATTAGGTTTTTTTATTAAATTTACATAAGGGCTCTTTAAATTTAAAGTCTAATACGTCGAAATTACCATACTCTTTTTTTTATTTAATAATTATTTTTAATCTTTTTTAAATCTAATTTTAAATCCCAAGAACTTTTTATCTATTTTTTGACTTTTTTTTCATTGTTAAGTTAAGTTCTGTCCATTTAAATTCATTTTGATAATTTTTTTAATTTTATTTAATATTTATATTGTTGTTGATCAATTTTTTTCTATAATTCTATTTTTGCTGTGGTTATTTATTTAATTTAAACATAAATATTTCTTAAAATCTTTTTTTTTGGTTTTTGGCTTTTTGTTTTCACTAAAAGATTTTTTTTTTAATAGGGTTTTTGATTTAAAATCCGAAATTTTATGCTTTAATATTCTTTTAATAATAATTATTTAAAAATTTTAGCGAATTCATTCTTAAGAATTTCTTAATTTTAATTCATGAAAGCAAGGTTTCAAGCGCAACAAACACTTACGTGATTAAGTTTAAAAAAAAATTTATTTTTTTTTATTATTATTATTATATTATTGTTTTTCTATTCTTCGTTAATTAAAATTATTAAATTAATTAATATTCAAATTATCTCAAAAAGAATTTTAATTAATGTTTATATATTTTTTTTCATTAAATTATCATTTTCTTGTGAAATTATTCATCCCTTTTTAGTGTCTTTTTCCTATTTTTCAATCTTATTTTAGGGATGTTTTGTAACTTGAATTTAATTGTGTATTTTTTATCCACTTTGTCGGCTAACAAATAATTATATTTATGGTTTTCATTAGACATTCCTGTAAACAGTCTTTTTCATATTTATATTATAATTCGTTTTCTAGTGAACTAATTAAAATTAAAAAATATATATATTTTTATTCATGGCGACTTGTAGTATATTATGATGCTTTTCGGAGACCAAATTAAACCCTCTATTTTGTATTATTTATAATTAATTTTATTTTTTATTTTTTGTTTTTTAGTTTATTTGCATATTTTTATGCATTGGTATTTCATTGATTAAGAATTTTGTTTTTTCTTGTCGAGTTCGCTTTTAGAAATATGGTGATCACAGTCAACTTAAATTAGTGCTGTTTTGTCTTTATTTACCATTAAATTCCTTCTATTTAAAACATTTTTTTTTATTTTGGGACATTGCCATTGTAAATTTCTCATATTCGCTTATATTTTGAATAGTTTAGCACTAGCGCATTAAATAGAATCTTAATTTTTTAAATTATTTAAATGTTTTCATTATTCTTTAAAATCTTTTTATTTATTTTATTTTAACAAGACTTTTCCAAACATGTTTTTAATTTTAGCAGTGAATATTTAAATTTCTTTGCGTTTTCATTTTAAAAAAACTTTGTTATTTCTTAAAATATTACTAATCTATTTCACTTGCAACAGATCGTTTATTTGTGCTTCTTCATCTGCCAGTCCGGTTGAAAAACAAATATGTTAATACATTTTTTGATCAGCATCAAAAGTTAAGCTAGGAATAATTTTCTCAGATTTTTTTATCCACAAATATTGAATTTTTGTTCCTAAACATATGACCACCTGAAAATGGACTGCGGTTTACAAAGTCGAAAAAATTCTGATACAAAATTCACATTTCCATTAATATTTGGCATCATTCGAAAGCCCACAAAAAATACTCCAATAAAAGCCGAAATCTTTTGTGATTAACAATAATCGAAAATTTTTGTCAACCCAAATTTCTCAAATCTGCAAGTGTTCATAAACATATGATGATGACTGTATAAGAAAAAGCCATTAATATACCCATGTAACTTTTCATTTCAATTAATTGAAAATAGATTTGTCATTTAAGTAAATTAATATTTGTTGAGTATTAAAAATATAGTTTTGAAAATATTTTAATTTTCTTTTCTATTTTTAATCATTATTCTATCCGAATGTTCATAATATTTTTTTCTTTCAATAATACTTTTTTAATAGGTATACTTAATCCTTCTATTTGTTAGATTGCTTGAATTTTAATTTTAATTTATATTTTTTCAATATATTACTTTTGGTTCTTAAGCTAGGCAATGATGAATCTGTTTATTAATTTTTCATTTTAATTAATAAACAACTCTAAATTTTAAAAAATCAATAAACAGCATTTCGTATAATGAGCAGCTGGTCATTTTATGAGAAATTCACTGATTATTTCATAATAATTCTTTTACTTCTTATAAAATTAATTACAACTCTAGTTTATAAGCTGTATTTTTCTTATTATTTAAATAGTTTGTATTTTAAAAATTTCCTTTTTCTTATTTTTTTAAATTATTTTATTTTTTAGAGCACAGCTTACTGCTTTATTTGTGTTTTAATTTAGCAGTTGGCTAATAATTCCTTATAGAGTTTAGAGTTAACCGAAGAAAAAACCGACCTGTATGGGCCAAATTTTGCCCGTGAAATGCTAATTTTTCTTTTTTCCTACTTCGTTTTTTCTTTTTATGTTTTTGCATGAATTATTTATTATATTTATCATTAATAAATTATTAAATTATAACCATTATTTAGTTTTAAGCAAATCAGATAAAACATTCTCCAATATGAATTGGTTTTTTGTTGTTCTGCTGGTGTAAGAAATATTATTTTTTTTTTATCTATTTGTTGTAAAATAAATTTTTTAACATATATAATATGATAAATTGGTAATTAAAACAATAATTTTCTTGTTTTTTTTTTCTATAACTTTAAGTTTTATTTGGTATGCCTTTTGAGAATCTTTTTGTATTAAATTGAAAACAGAATTATTTGACTTTATTGTTTGCCATAACATAACTAGCTATCTATTTTGCTACGGCACACTGAACAACCAAACTGAAACTGAAATTTTTTGGAAGGGTCCAATTAACCCAAAAAGAAAAAAAAGACATTTATTTTTTACTGGGATCGGCAGATTTGAAAAAAAATTTTACTTTATGACAAATTTACAAAATTCAAATATAAATAAGTTTTTTTTTATTAGAGAATGCTGATTTGTTGCGTAAAACAAATGTCATATTGGCGTTTTGTTAAATTAATTTAAATATTTTTGAGAAAAATTACCCAACAAATAAAATCTTTTGGTTTAATCGATGAAACTTTGAATATTTTCATGTTGGTGGCGCTATTGGCAAAATCATTTTTATTTGTTTCTTCGTGATTATTTTTTCGTTCTATAATTTTTTGTTTTAATTTTCAAATTCTAATAATAATTGGATATTATTAATAATTCATTTTGTTTGTTTTTATGAAGACATTCTATTGATCTTTCATTATTTCATTATAAAAATTTAAATTATAAAACGCCACATTAATTTGTTTTTATATAAGATAATTTATAAATATTAATTTAATGATAAATAACTAAGGTTTTTTTTTATTTGAATTAACTAAGACTTTGTTTGTTGCATAAAATTAGTTAATTTCCCTGTGATGTTTTTTAATTTTGCTTTTATTTTTCTTCATGTTCTGATGGCACGAAAGATGCTGAACATGCATTGGAAAATTCTTTATTTAAAGTTTTACTACTTTTGATTTTTTTTTTTTTTTTTTTTTTTTTTAGTATAATTTTATCTTTTTTTACATAATGAAAATATTTTGCCCAATGAATAAGTCTAGGAATTTTTGTTTTTTTATAAATGTAAATCTTATTATTATCATGTAATTTTTTACTAAAGAATTAAAAATGTTTAGATGTAAATATAAATTATAAAATTTTCCTTAAATACTCTTGCAACACATTGCAAATTTTATATTGAATTTATTATTTTTAATTATTTAATAAGAAAATAATTTAATAACTTTTTTACTTTCCTTTTGTTGCGATTCCCTTGGCTTACTTCGATTGTATTATGCTGCTTACATCACTGAATCATCGATTAATTTCGTTTTTTTATACATTTCCGCCATTTAAAATGTAAATTTTTGACTTCTGTGATCACTTTGCCTTTTTTCAATATACGATTTTTATTTAAACTTTTAATTGTGCGGTTCTGTCTGAAATTGGGTATATAAAATGAAAATACATTGATTTTGTTAAATAAATTATTTATGAATTATTTTTGAAATGTTTGGTAAAAAATAAAATGAGCCTTTCCATTAACTTTTTTTTGGGTTGTTTTGTGGTTCGATTCAAATATGGTTATTTTATTCCGCTTTCAGTAAATTCACGCAGATTCCACTTCCACATTGTCTTCGGAATCCTTTTGGCAGATGCAGTAAATTTTATTAAAATTTAATTTTCTTTAATATTTTAAGATTTTTTTTAAGGATATTTATTTCTTTTTTGAAAATGTTGCTTATTTTTATGCAATTTTTTTCATTTTTTCACGCCAGATATAAGCTCAGTTTTTCACAGTCTGGGAAAAATCGGTATATTGTTATAATTTATTTCTTGAAATTAATTTTGTTTAAATTACTTGTGATTTTTTTTTTAATTTTCAAATTCTAATAATAATTGGATATTATTAATAATTCATTTTGTTTGTTTTTATGAAGACATTCTATTGATCTTTCATTATTTCATTATAAAAATTTAAATTATAAAACGCCACATTAATTTGTTTTTATATAAGATAATTTATAAATATTAATTTAATGATAAATAACTAAGGTTTTTTTTTATTTGAATTAACTAAGACTTTGTTTGTTGCATAAAATTAGTTAATTTCCCTGTGATGTTTTTTAATTTTGCTTTTATTTTTCTTCATGTTGCTGAACATGCATTGGAAAATTCTTTATTTAAAGTTTTACTACTTTTGATTTTTTTTTTTTTTTTTTTTTTTTTTTAGTATAATTTTATCTTTTTTTTACATAATGAAAATATTTTGCCCAATGAATAAGTCTAGGAATTTTTGTTTTTTTATAAATGTAAATCTTATTATTATCATGTAATTTTTTACTAAAGAATTAAAAATGTTTAGATGTAAATATAAATTATAAAATTTTCCTTAAATACTCTTGCAACACATTGCAAATTTTATATTGAATTTATTATTTTTAATTATTTAATAAGAAAATAATTTAATAACTTTTTTTACTTTCCTTTTGTTGCGATTCCCTTGGCTTACTTCGATTGTATTATGCTGCTTACATCACTGAATCATCGATTAATTTCGTTTTTTTATACATTTCCGCCATTTAAAATGTAAATTTTTGACTTCTGTGATCACTTTGCCTTTTTTTCAATATACGATTTTTTATTTAAACTTTTAATTGTGCGGTTCTGTCTGAAATTGGGTATATAAAATGAAAATACATTGATTTTGTTAAATAAATTATTTATGAATTATTTTTGAAATGTTTGGTAAAAAATAAAATGAGCCTTTCCATTAACTTTTTTTTTGGGTTGTTTTGTGGTTCGATTCAAATATGGTTATTTTATTCCGCTTTCAGTAAATTCACGCAGATTCCACTTCCACATTGTCTTCGGAATCCTTTTGGCAGATGCAGTAAATTTTATTAAAATTTAATTTTCTTTAATATTTTTAAGATTTTTTTTAAGGATATTTTATTTCTTTTTTTGAAAATGTTGCTTATTTTTATGCAATTTTTTTCATTTTTTCACGCCAGATATAAGCTCAGTTTTTCACAGTCTGGGAAAAATCGGTATATTGTTATAATTTATTTCTTGAAATTAATTTTGTTTAAATTACTTGTGATTTTTTTTTTAATTTATCGGTTTGCGCGCCCCTTAACCCATTGTGGGAATTTGAGTGCCAAATCATTAGAAAACACAGACCGGCTTCCATTATAATTTGTTGCATTTGAGAGAAGTTATGAACTGTTTGTTGTCAAAAATATGTACAATAATGGAATTACTCACCAGCGTCCAAACCCATATACATTTTATTTTGCTGATTAGTAACTTCTCTTTTCGTCCCCCAGAATTTTTAATAAAAAAAAAGTGCTGCCGAAGTGCTTTAATCGCGGACCGCAATTAGTTTTTTTCAATTTTTTAAATTTATGTTAAGTCTTTTTTTAAACTTAGCCTGCTATTTTTTGAAAATCTGATTCCCTAGATTTTAAAAATCTGCCCCTTAGCTTTTTTGGAAAAAGCAAATACCAATTTAAAGAACGACTAGGTTTATGTTTTCAGTAAAACTTAGGATTTCCCTTTTTGATAAAAAAAGATAGCAAATTCTTAAAAATAATTTTGTCATAAACGACGCCGGTAAAATCAGTAAATTTCTGTGAAGTTAACAAATTTTGTTGTAAGTTTTGCACAAAAAAAAAAAGCGATTTTTTTTGCGGAATGCCAAAAATTATTAATTTTTTTACATTAAATAGTCCTTCTTTTACGCCACTGGGAAATTAACGATTTCTAAGCAAAAAAGGGTTAGGTTTCAAAAAATTTTAGGCTTAGGTTTTTAAAAAAAGTTCGGGTATTTGTTTTTTAAAAAACTAAGAGGTTAGTTTTTTTAAAAAAGGGAGATTTGTTTTTCAAAAAAGATAGGGGGTCAAGTTTTCAAAAAAAAAGTGTTTCTTTATTTTTGGTTTGGGCCGAAACGACCCCGGGGCCGAATCGTGGGGGCCGAAAGGGCCGGTTCGTCGGGGCCGAAACGTCCCCGACTCTAAATGACGACGGTACGGGTCGTTTGAGTCGGGCTGTTTGAGTCGAAGGGCCATTTGAGTCGGATCCAACATATAAAGAGAACAGTAAAATTGTTTCAAAAGATAAATTTAACCAAAAATATATGAATTCAATAATGGAAAAGTATTTCAGGCTGCCATTTCACTTTCGGGAAATTAGGGTTGTTGGCATTCCCGGTCCCCGACTCGGGGAATTTCCCGGGGTTTTTCGTATTCCTGTCTCATTCCCAGTTCCTGGGTGTTTTATTTTCCGGCTTTTGGGAATATCGTTGTAGAAATGTAAGAATGCAGGAGGCGGAGAGAATTTGAGAATAAATAAGGCGGTATTTCCTCTTTTGGGTTCGAACTTGAATCGAACTTCGCAACTATTTTATTATTGGTTAGCATGAATCAACGAAATAATTATCGTTTTTTTACCCCTATTATAATTTATTCATTAATTTTATGTTTTTTGACCCCGATATACTTTATGGGGGTGCTAGGTCGTTTGTTAAATACCGCCACTATGGGCGTTTGTTAAATCCGCCATTTTTTACAAATTTTTCGAACAATATTCGTCATAACTTTGTTCAAAAGCATCTAAATTAAATAATCTTGGTATCATCCGATAGCTTTTGGTTAGCTCTATTAGCCAATCAAATTTCAAAAAATAAGATTAAGTTTTAAGAAAGTTATGGCCGTCAAAGTGAAAAAAAATATATTTTTTGAGCATATTTTTCTTAAAACTTTATCAATTTTTTTGAAATTTAGAAGATTAATAGAGCCAATTAAGATCTATCGAACGAAACCAAGTTTGTTTAAGTTGGTTAATTTTAGGCAAAGTTATGACGAATTATGTTCAAAAAATGTATTAAAGATGGCGGATTTAACAAACGCCCATAGTGGCGGAATTTAACAAACGTCCCAGCACGCTTTATGGGCAGCCCGACTCAAATGCCCGCCGACTCGAACGCCCCGACTCAAACGGCCGACTCGAATGACCTGACCCGAAAAGATGACGTTCCAATTTTCGTTTTTTTTCACTACGCGACATTTGTTTTATTTACATTCTTGTCGAGTATTTGAATTTTCTGGGCACATTGTATTGCAGTGGAAAACATTTTTTTAATATCTCATACAAATTTTTTAATTGTTTTGGTGTAAAAACTTTTTCTCCCGTTGCATTTGAAAGCTACTAAACCTCAATGAGTAATTTAAGTTCATGTCGTGATTAATTTGGTTTTCTTCGTTAAAGATTAATTTCATTTGCTTTCAAAAATACTTTTTATTTAATATTTTTTTGTTTATATTTCATTTATTATTTAGATCTTTATTAAGAAAAAAAATAATTTATATAGGTTTATTTAAAACCAATTATCATTGATTACATTATCTGTAATAATGTATTTTTACTTTAGTTGTTTTTTAATATTTCATTTTTTTACAAATTTATAAGAATTATTTTTATACGTATAAAAGATTTTATTGAAAAATGATTTCTTAAATTCATAATGTAAAATTTGTGAAATCATTTTGAATTTCTGACATCATAAAAAGGGTATGAATTTTAATTTAAAAAGTTTATTGTTCCAAATTTCGATTGTTTTTTATACATGACTTATTATTTCATTTACATTCTTAATGAGATGTAGTCGATAGTTGTGGGGACAAAATTGCAATTTTTTTATGGAGCCCCAAAATTTGCGCCTTGACAATTGCGCTCCGACATTTGCGCTCCGACCAAGATTATCGTAAAAATTTGTCTGCTTTTGCCTGAGTTAACTTTGTCTTATGCAAATAAAAATAAAAATTAAGCCCAGACTCAACCACGAGGAGATATCAGATTTTGAGTCCACAAAAACACAAAAACCACAACACAGTAACTAAAAGAAAAATGCGTATAATTAGAGTTTTTTGAGTATCATTTTGCCGCATTATTCTCCCGTTGTCCTGGGGAAAGCTGTTTCCTAAAAACGACTTTGGTTCTTCTTTAACTCTCAAGTGCACATTGAGCGAGCAGCAAATTGAGAGCGAGCAACTGATGGATGAAAAAACTATTGAGAAACTGAAAATCGAGGCAAATATTCTTTGTTAAGTATTCACTATTATTTGTCTAAGTGCTTGTGCTCCTGCCTCTAACAATTACGCGAGATAAATTGATTCATGATTCTAATTGATATTCAATGGATTTCTTTATAAAGAAATTCTTTTTCATGTAAAAATTTTTTATTTTTTTCAACCGATGAAATATATTAATTTCCCAATCATCGTTTTCTATTTATCGTTACTCATATATTCCTGTTGGGGCTGTAGAAATCTTTCATTCCTTATAAGTATGAAAATGCATTTACTTTGCAGAAAAATAAATAAATGAAGTATTATGCTCAATAAAATATAATCATTTTTATTTCGTAAAAAAAGCTCAGTTTTACGTTGTGGTAAGTGCTTGTTTAATATAAAGCAATGGGAAGGAATATATTTTTCAAGTCTAATTACTGTGTTTCTTAAATGTTAAAATATATTTTTAATTCAATTTTTTTACTTCCATTCAACTTTTTCATGCTATCGAATTCTCATTGCCATGACAATAAGAAAAATGTCTCAAAAAGAGGCTTGTTAATTTTTTTTTTTTATATTTTTTTTTTTTTTGCTATTTATGCTTATTTATGAATTTAATTTCTATTATTTTTTTTAAAAGACTTAAATTATATTTATGTTTACGTTTAGTCGTGGCGCAGTCAGCTTTTTTCTTTTTAAAAAATTTCTATTCCATTATTAAAAAAGTTCTTTTTTTTCTTCTAAAATTAAGAAAAATGACTAGCATATTTTGTTTATTAGAAGATATAGAAGTTATATTTTAAGCTGACTATGTTTTAACTTTCTTTATTTATTTCATTGTCTTTATAAATTTCATTTACTTAATTTTCGTTCTATTTTTTAAGCGATATGCATGCCTAAAGGCAATTTTTGATATTGGCAGATAACAAAATTGATATCCATGATTTTTAAATATTTTTATTGGTATTATTCAAGTGAAATATTATTCTTTGAATATAAAATTCTTTCAATTAATAAAAGTACTAACACCTTGGCCAAGGTAAATCCTTTTTTTGTGGACGAAACATTTTTAATAAATTTTGTTTATTATTTATCTTTTTTATTTCTCACCGATCATTTATTTATCAATAATTAAATGCTTTATCTGATCCTCCCAATTTTATCTAATAAAGTTATATTAACATCCATTCTTTTTTAACTTTCTTAAATTTGATCACCGTTTAATTATCGTATTAAAATTAAACTAAATGTTTTGGAGCATATTAAACCTATCGCAGTTTAATTTTATCTTTGGAAAGCCTTGTAAAAAAAATTTATTACATTTTTCATCGTTTTTTTTTCTTTTTTTTTTAATCTGGAATCCGGGTCGGGACCCGTGTCAAAACTGAAATTGGAGTCCAGAAAACCAACCTCAAGTCTGATCCAGTTCTAATTCTCAAATCCGGGTCCGGATGAGGATCCGGAATTTCTGAGAATTCTTGGCTCTATTGCTTAATGCTTAATGTCTTAACAATAAAACAATTATTTATTACTCTAATTATTTCAGTTCTTTCAAATGATTCTAAGTTCGCTTTATTTGGTTGACGAAGTAAAATGTTATGACTTTATGAAGTCTTTAACACGCTCACACGAAAATGGAATCAAGGTTGCGTCTAATATTTTAAATATATTTTTTGCTTATACATATTTGAAGAAAGGAGAGCGCATTTTTTTTAATTTAAACATTTTCATCAATATAAAAGTAATATTAAAATATTTTCTTTCTTTTTCTTTACTTTTGTATTGAAAAATATTTCAATTATCTATTCAAGTGAAATAATATTTTGTCTTTTTTAGGTGGAATTTAAATTAGAGTATATTTTATGTAAATTATTTGCTAATTTTTTAAATTGTTTTAAATGTATTTAGTTTTGTTTATAAATATTACCATTTTACAAAGGGTCGTTCCGGACAAAAATGATTGGGTTGCTATTTTAATAAATTTCTTTAATTTTCGGGATCGTCTCAGTCAATCTTTTTCGGTTTATTTTTTATTTTTTTTTTGACTTTTCTACAGAAAAAAGCCGACCAAACTTCTTGTCCGTTACATAACAATATTTGAATTCATAACTTTTCTTTATTGTAAATCAATCAAAAGATATGTAAAATAATAATTAAAAACTTTGTTCATTAAAATTCTCTTTCAGTAATGGTTTTCATAAATGAAGCATAAGTTTTTTTATTTTATTTATTTTTTTTGTCATTAAATAAATTATCCATTATCTTCAAAATAAAAGACTATTTCCAAGTTGAAAAAATTTTCAATTTAACTAATTTTATTTTGTATGCTCTTTTTTTGTTAAATTACTTTAAAAATTAAAACTAACAAGTTTTATTTATTTGTTTTTTTCTAGTTGTATTAGATTAGTCATTTGTATTTTTATTTTTTTTAAATTAATTCTTCCTTATAATTAGGGTTCCAATTTATATGGAAATCCATTTTTTTCTGAACTCGGAACGTCCTGAAACGCACTAAAACATATTTTTAGCTTGGTTGGAAGCTTCTAGGATGGTTTTTTAAATCCATATTCCATATTTCGCAATTATTTCCATATTTGTCCATATTTTGGAATTTTGCCAAAAACACATAAAACAACAAATGAATTTTGAATATAATGATTAATTACGATTTCGCTTTTTGAATTAAATTTGAACAAACATGTGAAAAAAAAAACATTGTGAGGAGAAAAGAAAAGCATAATTTAAATCTAATTTTTTCGACAATAAAAAATCATTGATAAAAAAATAAAAATAGGAAAACTAATTTTCAAAAAGCGCTTGAGGATGGAATGTCAAGGATCGGTCGGGGAAGGTCAAAATTGTCTGGAATCGGGGGGCCCCGATCGGGGAATAAGAAAAAAAATTTAAATCTTTTTCTTCATTAATTCAAGATAATAAGAAAAAATACTCATTTAAAATTTTCAGAAATATTTTGTTCTAAAGAGGTTTTTTAATAGGAAAGTATGCTTAATTATGAAACAACAAAATCAACAAGATTTAATAAACAAAATACATTATGTGGAATAAAAAATTCAAAAGCATACCTAATCGAAAACAAGGAATGAGTTTTAAGGCATCGAGACAAACAAATTAAAAGATGTATGTTTTCAAAATGAAACCTTAGCCTGTACAAATAAAATTTATTTTTATAATTAATAGGATAGGTCACGATCGATTTTTAACCGGGAGTCCCGGTTTTTGGTTAAGATGTTTTCCAATCCCTGGTTTTCGGTTAACTAAAGCTGATTTGGCCGAATTCTCAAAAAAGTTTTGCGAATTTTTTTCAAATTTTTGGGTGTTTTACCCCAAACGCGAAACGAAATTTCGCCCAAACCCGTTGCCTATCGAAGAATTTTGAAAATTTAGATATTATTAAAAAAAAGAAAAGTACAAACCGGCCAAACTGAAACTCGGGGGGACCGGTTTCGGTTTGAAAAAAATAACATACCCCTAAAGATGACACTTTCGGCATCATTGGACCTCCAAAATTAACGGTGCTAGTGCGTTTTATAAATTCCGCCATTTTACCGATTTTCAGACAATAAGTCGTTATAACTTTGCTCAAACGCAACCAAATTAAATAATCCTGGTACCATCGGATAGGTTTTCAATGGCTGTATCAGCCATCAAAATTTCAACAAATTTGATTAAGTAATTAAAAAAATAGTGGCCAAAAAGTACAAAAAAATGACATAACTATTTAAAAATTTGTATGTAATTTTTTGAAATTTGTTTTACTAATAGACCTATTCAAAAGCTGTCGGCTGATACCAAGATTGTTCAATTAACATAGCCAAAAACTTATAAAATTAATCTTATTTAAAATAAATAATTATATAGAACATTTTTTTTCATTTTCCGTTCGAAGCATTTAGGTATGTATGTACATCACTCAAAAAAGGACTAAAGATTATATTAATATATCACAAAACTTTAATCTTTTATTGTTAAAATTGGAAATAAGTAAAAATTAATAAAATCAAACCTTTTATTAATTAACAAAATATAAATACAAAACATTAAGTTTATTTAGATTTGACTGATTTTATTCATTAATTAAAAAATAAATCATTTACCTAAAAAAATAATAATAATTAAGTTGATTGAAAGTTAAACAAATTAAAAAAATGCCGCAATAGAAAAAGTGCTAAATATATTCAAAATAAAAATAACCAATAAACATTCGAATAATTAATTCTTTAAACGTACAATTTAATAAAAGGTATTCCATAATGAAAAAGTTAGGAAAGAAAGAAAATAAAATTTTAATTATTTATTTAAATAAAAGAATAATATCGCATACAGAGAACAAGCGAAAAGTACAGAAAACAAGCAAAAATTGGAACAATATTATAAAGATGAATTATGCTTTATGATAATAAAAAAATATATAAAATGAAATTTAATTAAATTGTACTGAATTATAACTTGAAAATAATATCATAAAATGATAGATTATAAATAAAATTGCATAGAGAAAAGTTATCTTTTATTCGATTTGTTGTTAATTTTTTATAAATATTTTTTCTTGAAACACAATAATAATCATTTAAACAACCCAACAAAAGTAGGAAACGCTTCAATTGAATTGTATATAATAAATAAATAAATTATTGCACAGCGTTTTTAAAGTATACATAAAAAAGAAAATTCATTCAAAATTAAGAGATCTTTGAATGGAGTTGGTGGTGGAAATAAAAAGAATCTAAACGCAAAAACTTCATCTTTACTAGTAAAAGCAATGATTAATAAAATAAAAATATATTTTTAACAATACTTAATAAAATATATAATGCTTTCTTCACAATAGAATATTTAATTTTTTATTCAAATTTAACGATAAAAAATTAAAATTTCGTCTAAAAATTATTTTATAAATTTAGCCGGAAGAAGGAAGGCCACAATGATCAAACTAACTTAAAATCAAATAAATTATTAAAGAAATTGTTATCATTAGCATTTATATAATTAAAAATAAATTGTCGAAGGATTAATTTAATAGATTTTGTAATGAATTTAAAAATAAATAAATCTTTAAATAATAAAACAATAAATATCGAATAATTAATTCTCTAAATTGAAATTTAATAAAAAGTTTTCCAACAGATATAAAAAAGTTAGGATAGAAAAAGAAAAAAAAGAAATTTTAAAAATTCACTAATATTATATATGAGTATTATTATTAAGAAGTTAAGGATTCGATGAATCATGAACTATGTAATTGAGCGAACTTGGAACAATAGAAGGGCATGTATTGATTTAATTTACTTAAAAAAAAATTTTAAAAAATAATAAAATATAAAAACAAATTTGAAGCATAAAGTTGGTCTGATATTCGTACCAATATTAGGGATCATGTGCAATACAATCGTAAATTTACGGACGACTACCAAAAATGAGAGCCAATGCATGGTATCAAGTTAAATGTTATTTAATAAATATTCATTTATACAAATATGTAAGAAAAAAAAACAAATTAATTCATGAAAACAAAGATGTAAAAATAGCGTTTTTTTAAATATTAATACCTCCAATAAGTACATTTTGTAGACAAATTAAGTCCAGTAAAACTTTACTTTGTTTTGCATGATTAAAGATTCATCTTAAAACTATTGTTATAAATGCTAATAAAAACATTTGAATCTAAGTTTGGCATTCATTAATATTTTCCTAAGCTGATGGCTTCCTCTTCTAACAAAGTGTGGGTCTCAAATATCATCACATTTTATTAATTGGAGGTGGTTTCTGAAAGTCGTGCTTCAATTAACTGAAATTTACATTACTCTAATTACTGTAGAACTAATGTTCGGCACCATAAAATTTACCGCGGTAAAAATCCGTAAAAATACACTGTTAAGAATAGGGTCAAATGACAAAAATCGGAAAAAAAAATTTTAATAAATTAATTATATCTTTTTATTTTTGTGTTTTAAATGTAATAAAAAAGGGTCTTATTCTAAGTGCAAAAACACAGTAAAAATAATTAGAATCCGAGGTAGAGTGCCCTAAAAACGCCCAAGTTTTTAATTGTAAAAACTTTGAGAAAATTTTTGGATTACTTTAAAATTTACACAACATCTTTCAAAAAAAGGTGCCGCCTATCGGCACCACCGGAAATTGAGTGCCTAAGATATCTCACCAGACATTCGCTTTGATAATTTGTAGGATTAATTCTTGGTTTTCTGATATTCCAATGCCCCAATTTTTTTCGGAAATCGAAATTTAGGTCAAAAAACATCGGAAATCTATGAGAAAATCCTAAGGAATAGAGGCCCAGTTGTGCCGATAGGCGCCACCCTAGGAAAATTGCTTTAAAAAATTATAAAAAAGAAAAAATTTTTTTCTTAAGTCATAGAAAAAATAAAAACAGAAAGCTGGAATAAGAACAAATCTTAGAAATAAGAAAATGGCGGTGCTAGGTCGAAGGACAAAAAGTGCAAAATTGGTCGAAGGACAAAAAGTGCAAAAATGGTCGAAGGACAAAAAGTGCAAAATTGGTCGAAGGACAAAAAGTGCAAAAGTGGTCGAAGGACAAAAAGTGCAAAATTGGTCGAAGGACAAAAAGTGCAAAAATTAATCATCAGATTTTTTTATATGATTTTTCGCAAAATAATATTGTGCATAACATCTTATTAAATTAATCACCATTGGTATTTATTAAATCTAATTTTATTAGCTAATTTTTTCTTTATGATTCAAATATGTATATTAAATACTTCTAATTTTTTTTGCACATTTTCATGCCTATTACAAAATTTAAAAAATCAAATATAGAAATTAATCAAATGATAAAGGCAAACATTCTTTTCCAAAGTATGCAATAAATTTAAAAATTAATCAAATGATAAAGGCAAGCATTCATTGCTTCTGCATTTTGAATAATCTCATCAAATTTAATTGACAATATGCATGAAAAAATACAAAAAAGTATCAGAATATTTAATATAAATGTTTGAAGCTTCATTAGAAAGGAGTAATATGTATGAATTAATAAAATTATTGGTTTATTTTTTAATATTTAAAGCCAAATATATTTTATTAAGGGAATAATGATTGGCTTAAGTTATCTTTATGCAAATAATCTATAAATGCCACGCTCTTAAATGAAAAGAAAGAATTAACAGCAAATCGTGTTCAATAAATATTTAAATTACCTATATTTAATAAATACCAATGGTGGATTAATTTAATAAGATGTTATGCACAATATTATTTTGCGAAAAATCATATAAAAAAATCTGATGATTAATTTTTGCACTTTTTGTCCTTCGACCAATTTTGCACTTTTTGTCCTTCGACCACTTTTGCACTTTTTGTCCTTAGCCAAATTTGCACTTTTTGTCCTTCGACTCACCACGGAAAATGGCAACCCTGGTTGAACTCCAAATATTTAAATAAGATTTACAGAAAATATTTATTTTTAAACAAAATGATGAGGATAAATATTTTTTTCTGTTTCTGTCTTTCATCATCCGATGTTTCCAGATAATTTAGTCATAAATTAAAACAATTTAAAGAAAGAAGAAATACGGTCTACGGCACCAAGATAAAGCAATGTGAAATATTCGTATAAATGAAAATATATTGTAAAAAAACTATAAATTTATTGCTTTTATAAAAAAAAATAAAATTAAAAAAAAGTAATGCATCTTATAAAATATAACATTTTTAAAACCTATATGAACATTTCAACCTGCAAAAATTCAAAAATATATTATAATTAAAAATATGTATATTAAAAACAGCTTGATATTGTTAAATAATTATTTTTGGAATGAAATTAAAAAAAAAACCTGAAAAATGTGTTTTCCAGATACAGATTCACTTTGCTAACCATGTTGAACTTCAAAAAAAAAATTAAATTACTACCGTACGAGAGATATGATAATAAAATAATAATCAATAACATAGAAAAATAAAAATTTAAAACAAACCCAATTTAATCAAAACTTTAAGAGCGATAAAAGCCAATTATGGCTTAATAATTGTTTATTTGAAAAAAATTTATTCTAATAATTCAAAAATGTTTTCCGTTAATAGTGCCGGCACTAACATAAGTGAAATTTCTCCTAATTCTCATCGATTTCATTGCTAATTTGCAAATTTATCGCCAATCCCCACTATTAAAAATAAAGGAAAAATTTATTTGCAATTAAGGCAACAAAGACGAGCAACAAAACCCAAAATTGTTATCCTTTGAAATCAAAATTATTAATTATCAATGAAATCTTAAAAGCAAAAATAAATATAAAATGAATATTTAATATTGAGAAAAATAATAAAAACAGTAAAATAATGAAAAGTGAAAATTAAAATTATTTAACTGTATTTTCTTTGCCTTAGTCATTGCTCAATTCTAACAGTATAAATATTATGAATTTACTCACCTTTGGAAATAATATGCCCAAAAGCGAAGTGAAAAAAAAATAAAACAAAACAAATTTATAATGTCGAACAGAATAATAATTGAAATAAAAACGCAATGCCATAAGCCAAATACATTTGAATTTGGAATTAAAAAATAATAATCTTGTTCTGAATACACATTAATAAAAGCGAATTACACCTAGAAATTATTTTGAAATGCTAGATAAAAATAATTTATAAAAATAATAAGCAAATTTCAATGTATAAAAAAAAATAAGAATATTGTCAAATGAAATTAGAATAATTTTAAGAAAGTCCTGCAAATATAGCCAATGGGCAAAATAGTGGAAATCCAAGGACCGGAAAATAATCCGCGAAGTGCCAATGTTTTGATGGCAAACGGGAGTGTTCTATCCCGCCCGGTGTCAAAATTGGTCCCATGGAGGTTCCCCCGCAAGAAGAATAGGGAGACGAACCCCCGTCAGCGCCGGGAGGTTCCTAACTGAAATAGCGGAGAATTTATCATCAGCCAAACACGATATAGACAATTCAGCACCCCCGAGTGGGAAAAAATTTAATTGTGCGACGGAACCACCGCGTCCCCCACAAAGACGATTTATCAAATGGGCCGATCGGCCTCCGCGCACGGCGCGTTCTTCCATTTCTACTTTGTCGGTACTATTGATTGGTATACTCGTCACTCTTTTGATTGGAGTGGTTTCGTCCAATGCGGCAGCATGGCTGGATGCATTGGCCAAGACGGAGAAGCAGAGCAATTCCACAGCTCTGTAACTCAAGAGGGATTAGGATTAGTTGTCCTCCTGAAACCCAGCAAGTGGAGGTGTGCTGCGATGGCATTTCTGGTACCCGGGAGTACAAAAAGCCGTGTGTCTTTCCGTTAGCAGAGGAAAATTTGTTGGAAGGCGTGACGTGTTTTGCCAATTTTTAGACGGGATCTAACAGTTCGGTACCAGTTTCGGCCCAGTGTGCCCCAGTGGATATTTTCCTTTTATTAGAATTCCACTGGTGTTTGGAAAGAGTATTCAATTTCCATTGATCACTAACCATTTCGGCTGTGCTGGTCGGATTGCTCGTTTCGGTTGCCGGTGTTGCGTTCATGAGTCTTTTTTGCTTTCTCAGTTGGGCATGGTGTTTTTTCGCTCTTGCCAACATGGTTGTTGGACGCTTTGCTGCAAATGGAAGCGGACCCTGAAAAGGAGACGGAGGCAGCCCTGTCGTGGAATACGAGTAGGAAAGTGAGTACGAGCTTAGGAAGTGGAAGAGAGGATACCGAAAACGAATCTTTTGGCCATTAACCTGTATTAGCCTATTCCAAGTAATGTGTCCGGGAAACGGAAACCCTGTTACAATATCCGCTAACACCGAAGAGTGTGAAACAATGGCTAATGGGATGGTCTGTCATTTGAACTCGGTCACGTTTCTAAATCTGCTTCCGGTAGGACAAGCCGTGGAACTGGTTATTAGAAGCCTGGAACCGGTCTTGCCAGGAACCAATGCTTCCCACTAAGGGGTCGCCGTCTGCGGCAGTCACGCGGCACCTGCCCTCTCAGGCACTTTTATTGGCGGAACTCCGTGGAGAGGACGCTACACTGCGTAGATGAAAAATCGGCAATTCTGATGAACTGCCAAATGGCATTAAACGCATGCACTAAATGCCGGCCGGACAAGTGACGGCACGGTACGGTGCCACTGTAAAGCAATGAACGTCGAAAGATTACTGGAAGACCCGCCCACCAAGTTACCATTGGAAATTGGGCCCATGGTACTTAATTACCGGAGACCCAGGGAGATTTGGGTGGATTCGGATTTGCCGATTCAAATAGCCCTAAAAATGGATGATTTGAAATTGGCTATAAACCATCAAATGGCCACATGTAAAATAGTACCTGAGGCATTATCCGGATGCTACCAATGCCGAGGCGGTAACAGGGTTTCTTATGACCAGTTATGGCAGCCCGTTAGCAGAAGTAATAGCCGTACCATTTTTTGAAAAGCCTACCCAATTTGTGACGAAGGTTTAGCGTACTTACCATCAGCGAGTCAAGATGGTGTTTTTCAGGGCCCGATCAAAGGATAGGCCAGAGGGGTTAAACCTGGCCAAATTCGGTGATCTTACCCAGGGACTACCAGTCCCTCCTTGTGATCGGAATAACCCTATTTTTGGGGTACCGGTTAATGGCAAGAAGTCTCATAATGGTCAATTTCCTGATGATCAATTTGATGATCACCGAGGCCAGAGACCAGACGAATGAGCAATCGGCTTCCCAGTCACCCGGCTCGGGAATTAAAATTTTTCTCTTTCCTATAATCAAGAGGTTGTCTGGGGCATTTTTTCCATCATTGCATTGATATACATTTACCAAGAGTGGCACTGCCAGTGTGGCGGAGCTCTTGACCCAGGTCCTCGAGAAAATGGAACAGAACCACACTAAAGATCTGCGCTTCCGTGCCGAGCGCTCGAGTTTCTTCGCATGCTAGAAAATGTGCACGCCAGCATAAACGAGGCGATCACGGCCGATGGAAAGGAAAAGGAAGGGGAGGAAAAGCAGAAGCCAGAGGATCCGGTCAAAGAAGACTGAGAAAGGGAAATTTTCCTGGCGGGGGGTAATTCTGTCGCCACAGAAACGAAGTTGATTTTTGATAGTTGGATTTTTAAAAAAGCTGTGGCTTAAAAGACGGTTTTTCTGGGAAATTGGCCTTTTTTAAATTGAAGGATCCCAGGTTTTTCCTCCTTCATTTCCCCATCCGTGCCCCTTGCCGCTGTGGACGACCAACGACCAATTCTGCCGTGCCGTCCTGCTCAGCCTTGGAGATGAGCCGTTGTTGTAGCCGACCAATGACCATCCGCACAATGGCCACCACTTATGATGCTTATAAAAAGACGGACGGAGAAAAGGCCCCCCTTCTTTTCCAACTTCAACACTCTACTGATTCTCTCCGACAGTTTGCGACCAATTCCCAATTTTTACTCTGTTCACCTTTACCAATTTTCCAATTCCCATTTGTGATCAACCGATCTAATTTTCCATTTTTTCCATATTTTCACTTTGCATTTTCTTCTGTAAATAAAGGTTTATTTTAAACCTTTGTGTCTTCTTTTTACCGGCTATCCGCGGTGGTATCAAAAATTCGTTTCTTGTGAGCCATTCTCTCTCGCCTTACAAAATTTCCTCCATTCGTAGGAAATTTTCCATTTTCACAAACAGGACTCCTTTAAATTTTACCAAAAGTCGACCCAATTTCAAACCTGCAAAACCTCGGTCCGACAAGAATGTCCTCTCGACAATCCTCCGTTCTCACCCAAGCGGTGCCGCAAGCACGCCAAAACTTGACTCACGAAATCGGTCTTTTAATGGGTCAAAGTGAGGGCATCGCCGCACTTTCAAGTGCCTCAGCAAAACTGTCCACCAGTCCGAAATTGATTAAACGAAATTTGGACAAATGGAATGTCGGCATTGGGGTATGGTCGGGGCGGCCAAAACAGCTGAGGAAAACCTCTTCGCTGATTACCAGTCGGGAAATGACTCCCGGGGCGAAATGATTGTCATTTTGACCGAGACTATTGGGCGTTTGGATCTGCGCGTGGTCCAATCCTGGGCAGAGCGGAAATCACGCCACCGACAAATGGAAACGGCCCCACCCCGTGCCACCTTTTCAGGTCCCAATAGCCCCTTTGCCCACCATGGGACTGCTTGATTTTGATGGAAGCCCTGCAAAATGAGGGTCTTTTTGGTCCAATTTTCGAGACAATGTTGACCGCCGAGCGGAACTCTCGGAGGACCAAAAACTTAGTTATTTAATCGGACAATCAAAGGAACCGCTAGGGACCTAATCCCGGGCTGGGCGTTTCATAAAAAGCGCCAACTTTGGGCGTTTCATAAAATCCGCCATTGGTCGTTTCATAAGCCGCCATCATGGGCGTTTCATCAAATCTGCTAGTGGGCATTTCATATGAAAACAGCCAAATGGGCGTTTCATAAGAATCGCCATCATGGCTGTTCATCAAATCTGCTAGTGGGCGTTTCATAAAATCGCCAAATAGGCGTTCATAAAAACAGCCGTTTTGGGTGTTTCATAGGTGCTAGGACGAAAAAAGAAAAGTGCAAGTCGAAAAAAGAAAAGTGCAAGTGTGGGCGTTAAAAGAAAAGTGCAAAATGGGCGAAAAAAAAAAAGTGCAAAATGGGCGAAAAAAGAAAAGTGCAAGATGGAATAATAATAAATTAGAAAATTAATTGAAAATGAATTTTTATACAAAAGACTACTTTTAATTACAAATGAAAGCCAAAAAAAATAATTTTATGCATGAAGAAAAAATCAAAATTAAATTCACACAAACCATAATTGAATTTGCTCTAGATTCACCTCAAAAAAGTGCAAATAAAAAAAAAGATATTTTAAATAAAAATAATTGACTAATAAAAACTAGATAATTTTTAAAAAGTTCATGGAAAAAGTACTAAGATTGGATTTGATGATTTTATAATAATAGTGATATACTAAAAGTTAACTAATGATCATTTAAATATGTGTTAAATAATTGTCTTGGTTCAAGAATCACTTCGAAATGATTGTTGGAATTATAAATAAAAAAAGTCGAAGTCTCGCGGTCTTGTACTCCATTGATTAGCTGTGCAAAAATGTAATCATATATAAGTATGTTTTCTTATTTTAATATTTTCTTACGCTGTTGGCCATGTTATGGGAAAAATACTGCCAAATATAAGTCTGAGTCTCATCTTGTTTACACATAACAATGTTAATTCTAAATAATTTTGCGGCAGCAAACAAATCAAATTCATTCTTCCATTTTTCTTGTTCAGCTGCATTAGCAGCTGCTATTTTTTCGTTTTGCATGCGCAGCAACACCATCTTTGTTTACGTAAAACATCACTGAAAAATTTTGTTACGAATGCCGAATCACTGCCAACTTACGCCACCAGTCATTTCCTTCAATCCCTCTATCGTATTGATATAATGTTTCTTCAATAAACTCCATAATATCTCGCCTAATTTCATCATGGTTCAGTTCAGATCCGGTCATCGCCCAACTTAGGCTTCGAAAACCACAATTACCATCCCCAATTATTGGCTTAATACGGCCAGGTCCGTATTCATTTGTATGAAATTCAAATTCATCGGCAAATCCCTGTTCTGGTTCTTCACAAACATAATCCCACCTTTCACAAAATTGAATACGCTCCATTTCTTGTGGCGGGTTAAATACAAATTTTAATGCATTTAATCCTTTGTCTTCTGATGTACTTACTAAACCTGCCGAATTTTCAATAATTATATTTTCTGGGCTTTCCACTACAATTTTTTCAGAGCTTTCTATTATAATTGGATCTTCTTCCTCTATCAAAATTTCTTCGCTATCCTCCAATTCTATTTCATTAACAATCTGAATTCTTGTCCTTTTTCGGTTTTTACTTTTTTCAAAAGAATTATTCTAAAACATTAATTTTTGAAATTTCTTTATTTTAAAATACGAACTTTCCGTCTTTTGGCATCTTTTTTTGTTTTTTGCCCTGAATCGTCCATTTGAAGTAGAAGATAAGAAATTTCGTTGAGGTAATGTTCAGTTGTGCTAATAAAATCTCTTTCGTCATATAAATGATTCTCTAGTTTAGTCTGTAATATATATATATATATATATTGTTATTATAATTTTTATCCTTATACCTCATATTGTTTCAAAGTATTCATTAAATTTTCATCGAGATCCGCATAAACTTTGTCTCTTGGCCTAGGCTTAACTTTCCCAGTCTTAATTTTCAAAATTCTATCATCTACTTCACTCATCATGGATTGCATAAAATTTAAAAGCACTGGAACCGAGGCATGTCGTACGCTTGCTGGTTCCCTAGGATGTTTCGTTAGTTTTGGCAAGGAACTAAAATGCAAAAATTTGCACCTTTTCATTACTGAATGCCACGCTTCAGCCGGGTTAGTATTTCTGATTCTCGCTAAATTGTTAAAATTCCACAAATTTCCAGAATCCTTTTTTGATAACCATTCCTTTTCAAAATATTCATGAAAATTTACAAGGTTTTCCCTTATGGTTTCCTTTTCAACTTGATAACCTTTTAAATGTGGCCAAATTCTTGCAATTTCCCTTTTATTCAAAGTCGGCAATGCCAACAAGCGCCGAACATATTTCCAAAATGGACCACCAATTTTTTTATCTTTCAAATATTGGCCCCATAATACAGGAAGTTGAGTTTGCATATATCTAATAACGGCTCGAATGTAATGCACAATGCAGCCAAAAAATTTTTCCCTTCCAAAAATTTCAGTAAAAGCATTATACTCTGCTTTTTCATAATCAACATGTATCCTTTCAATGCGATTTAAGGTATCATTTCCCCATCTTGAATATAGTTCTTTTAAGATGATCTCATATGAAGCTTGGTCATTGCGTTTCATTAAAGCAAAAGCAAGGACAACCCATTCTCCTTCTTCATTTTTTTCGTACTATAAATTAATAAATAATAGCTAGGGGCTCATATTCACTTACTAAGCCATGAATTAGCCAAAGTTGACGAAATTCTTTAGGGGCTAACTCAAAAGTTGCGTCTGCAACCATTATTTTACATTGCTCTGCCGCTTCAAGTTGTGTTTGCGAAGAAAAAAGCATCACACCTTTTTCTTTGTTTTTTAAGAGCAACCATTCCGTGCCTTCTAATGTTTTGCCTAATACAAGTTTAAGCGACCCAATTTTTGTTAATTGAAGTCTTTCAGGAACTTCAAAAGAATCATTTGCTATTGGGCCAAAAACCTGTTGTCTTTTTTTATTGTAAGCTCTTCTAACTGTTACCCATGGTGGATAAAAACTAGTTGTAGAATGTTCATCCATTGGGTTAGTGTCACTGACGATGTCCAATTCCCTTACTTTTTCCAGTCCTTGGCGCCAAACTGTTTTAACATCAGTGGAACAACGAAAAATTTATTTCCTTTGGTTTCTATCTGCTTGTTCTGCATTAATTTTCTCAAATTTTTCAGATTTACAGTCTGGGTGATGATTTGGTTTTAGTATTTTAAGTTCTTTGCCCTTTCTTAGCACTGCTCTTGCCATTATTGGTATGTTTCTTTTTTCTTTTTGTTGAAGAACACGACATTTCGTGCATACTAGAAAAATATCTGAATTATTTTCATTATCTTGGATGTATTTCCTGTAATTTCCTTCGGTCCCGATAATATAAAGTGTTTCAGAAAGTTCTCTCGATTGGCACTTTTCAGCCTTGAGTTCAATAACTGGTTCGATATTTTCCGTATTTAAATGTTCTTTTTTTGTCACAATTGTTAATTTTGACAAATAGGTTTTTAGTGTGCGAATACTTAGCTTTATCCCCTGTT
This sequence comes from Heterodera filipjevi, assembly GCA_039877585.1. Lineage (NCBI taxonomy): Eukaryota > Metazoa > Nematoda > Chromadorea > Rhabditida > Heteroderidae > Heterodera > Heterodera filipjevi. The sequence goes on from JBDPZO010000002.1 coordinate 29,822,797, forward strand.
CTTCTAATTTCGAATGTAAGTGATTTATAGTTTTGATGCTTTTTTCCGTTTTGTATGCTTTCACAAGTTCCATTGCTTTGCTATTTTGTATAAATTCTTCAAATCCAGATTTATCGCTTAACGAGTTGTTTATAATAATCAGAACAAAAACCCAAATAATATTCATTGCTTAAAATAAAAAGTAAAAAAGAAAAAAATTTTTATAAAGTGCACCTTTTGGGAATTTTATATTAGCTACGAAATAAGTCTCAATCAAATTATTTGATATTTGGTAGGATAATATAGCTAAGTAATAGCTACAGGACCACACCAAGTTTGTTAAATTTGGTTGCGTTTGAGCAAAGTTGTGAATATTTTTGCCGAAAAATTTATAAAATTGGCGGTTTTATGAAACGCCCATGATGGCGGAATTTATGAAACGAACTAGCACCGGTGCCAACAAACGAAACTCATCAAAGCAAATTTCGTTGCAAATATGCTAAAAAACCAATCAAAATTGGGGATTCGAAAGCGAAGTCCTGATTAAATGTAAGGGTTTTCCGAGGGTTGGATAATTAGCAATAACTCCGAAAAATGGCTAAAATTTTGGCTTACTTAGCCTTTGTGTATATTCTTTAATTTCAAATTTCAACTCAAATTCGTTTAAATTTTGTTCCGCTGCCTTTGGATGGTCCGACATTTTTGAAGGTGATTGTCTATAATTTGTTGAAAACAAACAATTTTTATTCGCCTTTTCTTTGTAAAATCTTAACGATTTCTGGGTATAATTTTTATATTATTATCTTTTTTTATCTTTCCAATGTCAAATAAAAGATTAAATGTTTTTTTTTGTTTAATAGCTTTTTATTTTTTTTATATTGTTTTATTAATAATTATATTTTTATACATTGATAGTTAATCTTATTTTTATCCACTTGGTTTCTTGACAATTCAAGAAGAAGAATACCTTTTTTTATTTCAAATATATGTTAATATTTAGTAATTTTAAATGAATATTAATTAAGAATCACTATTATTTTTTGAAGTACCATCATGAGAGAGAGAAAATGTCAAATGTCTTAAATTTAAAATAAAAAATTAATGAGATAAAATATATAACTAGTAAACTGCAACTATAATTGAAATGCAAAATCTTATGAAAATTATAAATAATCGGGGAAAACCGGCAGGACAATTCTCAAGCGTGCCATAAAAAAAAAATGAAAAAATTAATAATTTATACATTTTTAGCCTGAAACTAAAGTATATAAATTCTTCAAATCATTTGCTTATCATATTAAAGGGAAAATATTAAATTTTTTATATTTTGGGGTAAAGACAAAAAGAATAAGAATGTATATAATTTCTTAAAAAAGGTCCAAAAAAGGACAAATAAAATATTAAGCTAATACCCTTTTACTCAATTGAAGAAACTGAGATAATGATGACAATCGTCGCTAATACGAAATCTCAAAATAATTCAATGCGTATTAATAAATATGAAAAAAAACAAATTAAATGAGCGGCAAAAACATAGATCACTTTGGAAAAGCAGATAATTAGATAAAAAATAAGCCTAGCTAAGTACTCAAACGAATTTCAAAGCAACGTCTGCACACACAGAAGGACCGATGCAATATAACAATTCAAAAACAAAGCATTGCAAAGGCGCGAATAATTTAATTCAATTATAATCAACAGAGCATGAAAAAAGACAAAATTTTGTGCATGCCTACAAGGGCTGAAATTAATTCTAATAATAGTTTCATGCATTTTTTTTTTGCTTATTTATAAAAAAAAACCAAAATTTTAAATAATTGAAAATAACTTTGTATAAAAAAAAATTCTTTCCCAATCAAATTTATTGAAAACTGTAAAATTTATTATTTTAAAATAAATTCTTTAAATCAGAGGTTCCATTTATATTTATTTGTAAGTATTGTACTTATTTGGAGGGTAAAAAATTTATAAATTATAAATGTATTTATTTGTATTTCTTATTTTGTACTTATTTTTGGGATTCGAGAAAGAATTACCGATTTTTATTGCAATATTTGAAAGTAAATTATTTTTGAAGCGAATTTTATTAACAAAATGATTCACTAATATTTAAAATTTCAACAGAAATTTCTATATATCACACACATATTTGCTCAAAAAAAATGTGGGAAGAGAGAAATATGTCGCGCATACTGATTTTGATGAATAAAACGGAAAATAATCTTCAAAACAACCTCTTCAAAAAAGTGTACTTATTTTTGACCCCTAAAACTTATTTTTGACCAGCGATGTACTTATTTCGATGGCACCATCTGCTTTAAATTTAGAAATGAAAAAAAATCGTTGAAAACAAATTGAGAAAAAGCGAAACAAATTTAAACTTATTAAAAATTTAAAAAAACAAGTTTCTTATAAACTTGTCAGTAATATATAATGCGTCATAACTTTGCTCAAAAGAAACGAAACTCGCCAAAACTAACGCATCAGCATGAAAGGGCACGCACCATCACTCATCAATCAGAACATGAAAAAGTAAAAAAGAGTTAAATAAATAATCTGAGAAGATTAGCCATACAAATTGAGAAAATTTAAATCAATTATTCAAACTTTAAATCAATTAAAAAACAAGTAAAAAATATAAAAATAAATTCCTTACCAAATTATATGAAGAAAGCATTCAATGCTGCTGCCAGATAGCGGTTTACAGAACAAGATTATTTTATAAAATAAAATTAAAAAAAAAAGTATTTCTAACAAAAAAAAAATTACTTTTTAAACCGAATAGGCCGATGGGGAAGCGGAAATCCGGAAAATAGATGTAATTTAAATATTTGTCAATTATATGTCTTACTTTAAAAAAAATAAAAATAAATGAGTAATAATTAATAATTCTTATTTATTTAATATGCAATTGAGGATGAAAGAGAAAGCATTATGAAGGCAAGAGAAGAACATAGATGAATATTGCAATATAAACAATATTAAAAAGAATATTTCGAAAATAAATGAAGCGTTTTGGAAAAAATGGTAAAATTTATAAGATTAAAAATTAAATAAAAAATAAAATCACATTTTTAAATAACAAATCGATCCAAATTTAAATTATGGCACCATGGCACCACCATACGTGTTCGTTCATTTCGTTCATATACGCTTGATTGCAATTTTAATTATTCAACTTTATAAAATGAGAAAGAAAAATTGTTTTTTAAATAATATTTATGGAAAAAGATTAATAAAACCAAAAAACAAATGATAACAAAAAAATATATTTATTAAATAAATAGATTTGGACACTCAATTATATGGGATTAGCAAAATTAAGTTGTTTTCTAATATAAAATATAAAAATATGATATTAAAATGTGTAAAAATGAAAAATCTCAAAACAAAAAAAAAAAAACTCAAAATTGATAGTCTCAAAAATAAAAATATAATTGAATTAAAACGAGTTTATTGTTAGCTAACGACATATTTAAAATGTTTTTAATGCGATATGCTTTTTCGAAAAGTTTGGTATGCAGGTATGAACAGTTTGGGCAGCGAACAAAGAAATAAAAATATGACACAACAACACTGTTATTAACTACGATAAGCAAGAACAAAAGAGTAGGACAAATGAAAAATATGTAGAATTTCTAAAATCTCTTAACAAAAATGCCCAATGTGGCAATTAAATATCTGCTGTTAAAAAAATATTTAAAGAAAAACTAAGTTATTAAACTTAAAAATAAAGCGACGATTACAGAGAACCTACTTCATTGATTCGAAGAGCCAAAGTCAGTGAGATGATATGTTTTTTTTTAATTTGGTAATTTTAACATTTTCATTATGCCAAAAATTAGAAGGAATAAGCAAAGGTTTTATTTTACCCTGCTAATAGCTTATAAACAAAATATTTCTTAAAGAATAAAATTTACTAAAAAAGCAGCAAAGACAAACTATCCGTCAATTAAATTTTATAAAAAATTTTAATTAATACAAAAACTTAAATTGAAATTTGCAAATTAGTCACTAATCACAACTGACCGAATACTCTAAACCGGGTCAAGAATATGAATAAAACTATACCTTTTTAATTATGTTAGAAAGAAGATGTGATACAAAAACTTTCGATATTTTCAATTGTAATAAATAAATTTAATTTAAAACAAAAAAAAAATTATTAATTTAAATTCTTATAAATTTCCATGAATAAATAAAACCCGAAAATAGGGCCCCCGCAGCTCCTCAAAAATTAACTATTTTGGGGCCAAATTCATTTAAAAAATGATTTCTAAATCTTGTAGCCATTAATTTATTTAACTTTCAATATTGACGAAAAATTCTAAAATTGAAAATATTTTGGACAAAATTCTTAACATGAGCATAAACTCAAAACTTCCTGCGGCCATTTTTTGGTATTACTTAGAATTTTAGTATTATAAGAATGTCAAAAAATTTTCTTCTTTTTTCAAGTGTTTGTAAGTTGAAAAATTTTAATATAGGGTAAATTTCACTATTACTTTCTAAGTAAAAAAAAACTCAAAATAATTATGGGTAATGAGAAATTTAGTAAAACTCATTTACTTGCATAAATTGATGAATAATTGCTGAGCAACCATTTTTCAAATTCCTCGTCGGCGCCTATCGGCACCAACGCCGCGCCTTTGGTGAAAAACACAAACTTCAAAAAAGAATTTTTGTTTATTGCAAATGATAAACTCTTTGAAGTGTACTTTTGAATCTACATTTTCCAAATAATGGGTAACCACCATTCAATAAAAAATCCGTGTTCGAACCTAATTATTTTTAGAAAAATTCCTAAAAACGAAGAATTTAAAAAAAACTACAAAACTTTCCAAAGTAAAATAATTTTTTGAATTCAAATATTTCAATTTTTCTTTTAAAGTTTACTTTAAAAGTTTTGGAATTTTCTAAGAAAAATGCATCTCTGATATATATGCTAAATTTTTGAAGTGTACTTTGAATTAACAAATTTTTCCAATTATTATTTTGAAATGGCCTTGGCTGGCTTTGAAGTTGAGCTTGGCTGATCCGAGCCTTTAAGCATGCAATGCAACAACTTTTTTTGTTTTTCAACTAATAAATGAATGCGTAATTTTTTGTGCAAAAGAAAAAAAATAATTTTTTATACAAATTCATTTTAGCAGAAAAAGAAGTAAAAATTTGTAAAATATAGAAAAACTTACGGACGCCCTGAAAAGAGACTGAAATTACTTAATATACGCATTTGAAAAAATAATAAAATGATTTATAGTAAATTAAAAATATAAATTAAGAAAAAATATGAATCAAATTTTACATGGACAAAGAAAAAATATGCAGCATAGATAAGCTGTCTATTCTGGTCGTGATCATTTTTATTCTAACCAAATTATTAAAAGAATATTTTAAAATAAAAATAATTGAAATTAATAAATGACAAAACAAAAAGTCAAGGTTATTTTCAAAAATTGAAAAAACATATGAAAAATATGAAATGAATATAAATTGTAATACCCTTCTCTGATAGTGTTGAAGAGCACTGATCACTAGAGAAGAACCGGAATGCGTTTATCAAGATGAAACAAAATAAAAATTTTGTTTTAAGAAAAAAAAAATTAAACAGAAAATATAATTTGAGATGCTATAAGAAAAATCCAAAATAAAGGCGCCGAGGTCGAAAATAGGGGCAAAAACGGCGGAGTATTTAATTATTTCCTATTTAAATCGTTAAAAAGAAGTAAAATATAATGAAATGTGTATTTTTCGCTCTGTTTTACAAATTGAAGCAAATCAGAGTTGGAAAGGAACATTTAAAACAACGGAAAAATCAAAATCGGAGTTGCATTTTTGCTCTATTTTTTGCAGTGATAGAAAATAAGCTCAAATTTATGCTAATTTAGGCCGGCGATGCCAATAGCTCCGTCGGGGAAAATTTTTAAAATTTTGTCAAGATTTCTTCTTAGAATTTCTGAGCTTATTTTTAATTATTACAAATTTTTAATATACCACAAAAAGTAAATGGTGACCGGCGATGCCGATAGGCGCCGACGGGAAAATTTTTGAAAAAATGCACAAAATTAGAAAAAAATTATTCCATTTTTTGACATTTTTAGTTTGAAAATAGTAAAAAAAAAAAAAATTATCTTAAAATTTGGCATTTTCTATAAGAAATCGAACTAAAATTCAAAATCCCAAAAATAAGGGCAAATAGGGGCATTGCTACAAATAAGGGCAAAATTAGGGCAAATCCATCAAAATTGGGGCAAATGCCCCAAAAATGGGGCAAAAATGCAACCCTGGATATAACAAAATTTTATTAAATAAATTTAATAAGAAAATTTACGTGTAAGAAACCTAATAATATTACACAAAAATATTTACAATCATAAAAACTTCCACTTTGGGCATTTCATAGTTCAGTGATTTTCAATATTTTCCGACAAACCGCTTTATTCTTTGCTCTAAGCAACCAAATTGAATAACATGAAGAAAGAATAATTAATAATTATAGTTAACGATAAACAATAAATAAGTTAAATAAATCAACTTTGATTAATTAAAAATTTAATAAAAATTTAAATAAAAATGTAAAAATAATTTAAAATACTGTAAAACAAAAGAATGTAGATTAACTTTTTTTTTTTATCTTTTGTCAGAAAATGTCTAACTAAAAAATCAGTTTAGCACAAAAAAATAGCAAATTAATTCTTGACCCAATATGAAATGTAATTAAAGTTGTAAAAATTTTAGGTTGTTTTATTTCAAAAAATATAATATCCATTAATTTACCCTTTTATAAACAAATTTACTTCAAAGTTTTGTGATGAAATGAAAAGAAATAAACTTTACTTTTTATGAAACTAAATGAAATAGATATGAAAAATTTAAAAAAATCAAATGAATTTGCAAAAAGCATTTAAAAAAAGTCAAAAATTTAAGTGAGTACTATGAGAACGTTGTGTTATGCGTCAAGATTTGAAGTTGATAAATTAAAATTGAAACAAAACAAAAACTTTTATTTTATGAAATCAAATATGTATCTAAGAACTTTTTTGAAACTCAGTCATAAATTCAAACTTTAAAAAATATAAATTTAAATAAACTCATAATGAAAAGGATTTTAGACTTTGTTTGAAAAATTAAAATATAAAAAATGAAACAAAATACAAAAACTGCTAAAATATTTATTCAATTTATAAGTGTGATTAAAAATAATTTAAATACGCAAAAATAAAAGTTTTATCTGTAAAATTATAAGTCTATGATCAAATCGAGGAGTCAACCCGTATTCTCTTGGCCGGGTTTTGACTTTAATATTTAACAAAATGAGCAATATCCTAATATTTTTTTTATTTATTGATTTATTATAATAGTTATTATTTTATTTTTGTGCTAGCAAAAACAAGGATAACAAATGAAGGTTTACAAATTTTAAATCAATCACTTCCCGAGCGGGGGTGGGCGAAATTTCGTTTGGCGTTTCGCATTTCAAGTAAACGCCGAAATTTAGAATTTTGTTACTTAATTTTTTCTTTAAAAATGAATAATTTGTTATTAATCTGCCATAAATTTTGAAATTTTTCCCTATGGCGCCTATTGACACTACCGTACCTTTCTCAAAAATGTTTCTCAAAATCCACAAAATGGTCTTTTTTTTTGTGCAATATGATGCTAGGTCGTTTGTTAAATACCGCCACTATGGGCGTTTGTTAAATCCGCCATTTTTACAAATTTTTCGAACATTATTCGTCATAACTTTGTTCAAATGTAATTAAAGTTGTAAAAATTTTAGGTTGTTTTATTTCAAAAAATATAATATCCATTAATTTACCCTTTTATAAACAAATTTACTTCAAAGTTTTGTGATGAAATGAAAAGAAATAAACTTTACTTTTTATGAAACTAAATGAAATAGATATGAAAAATTTAAAAAAATCAAATGAATTTGCAAAAAGCATTTAAAAAAAGTCAAAAATTTAAGTGAGTACTATGAGAACGTTGTGTTATGCGTCAAGATTTGAAGTTGATAAATTAAAATTGAAACAAAACAAAAACTTTTATTTTATGAAATCAAATATGTGTCTAAGAACTTTTTTTGAAACTCAGTCATAAATTCAAAATTTAAAAAATATAAATTTAAATAAACTCATAATGGAAAGAATTTTAGACTTTGTTTGAAAAAATTAAAATATAAAAAAAATGAAACAAAATACAAAAACTGCTAAAATATTTATTCAATTTATGATGTGATTAAAAATAATTTAAATACGCAAAAATAAAAGTTTTATCTGTAAAATTATAAGTCTATGATCAAATCGAGGAGTCAACCCAACCCGTATTCTCTTGGCCGGGTTTTGACTTTAATATTTAACAAAATGAGCAATATCCTAATATTTTTTTATTTATTGATTTATTATAATAGTTATTATTTTATTTTTGTGCTAGCAAAAACAAGGATAACAAATGAAGGTTTACAAATTTTAAATCAATAACTTCCCGAGCGGGGGTGGGCGAAATTTCGTTTGGCGTTTCGTATTTCAAGAAAACGCCGAAATTTAGAATTTTGTTACTTAATTTTTTCTTTAAAAAAGAATAATTTGTTATTAATCTACCATAAATTTTAAAATATTTCCCTATGGCGCCTATTGACACTACCGTACCTCGTTTTTCTCAAAATCCACAAAATGGTCTTTTTTTTTGTGCAATATGATGCTAGGTCGTTTGTTAAATACCGCCACTATGGGCGTTTGTTAAATCCGCCATTTTTACAAATTTTTCGAACATTATTCGTCATAACTTTGTTCAAAAGCAACTAAATTAAATAATCTTGGTATCATCCGATAGCTTTTGGTTAGCTCTATTAGTCAATCAAATTTCAAAAAATAAGATTAAGTTCTAAGAAAGTTATGGCCGTCAAAGTGAAAAAATATATTTTTTTTGATCATATTTTTCTTAAAACTTACTAAAATTTTTTGAAATTTATAAGATTAATAGAGCCAATTAAGATCTATCGTACGAAACCAAGTTTGTTTAATTTGGTTAATTTTAGGCAAAGTTATGACGAATTATGTTCAAAAAATGTATTAAAGATGGCGGATTTAACAAACGCCCATAGTGGCGGAATTTAACAAACGTCCCAGCACGGTGCAATATTATCTGTACCAAATTACACACAGATTATCAAAAATTCAAGCATGTCTATCGGCTCCGCCGACTCTTACCTCTTTGAATTACTAAAAAAAAAAAAAGCATAAAAAGACCCCGAAGAGTTAAGAAATGACAAGAAATTTATGAATTTGTTTGGTTCAACCTAAAAAATATTACTGTTAACTGACTTGGCTTACAATTTTTGCTATTTTAAAAATGAAGATTTATTTGGAAGCTTTACCAAACTAAGTTTCTTTGCATCCTTTGACAGCCCTTGGTAGGCTGTATAAGCTTGCAAAATTTTAAAAAAATTGGTCGAGCTAATAAAAGTGATGTTTAATAAAAGTTTTGAAATTTTGAGAATTTTTTCAATATTTCATTTAATAAGGTAATATTCTTTTAATATGTCTTTAAACAACTACTTATTATAATAAATAATTCTTTGTATTACATTATTAATAATAAATTTTAATAATTCAGTTCAGAAGCACTCAAATTTTAAAAATTCCATTTTTATCGGATATCCAACAGGTAACATTAATTTTATACCAAGATGAAATCGAATTCAGGGGCTTTTAAGTGATAAATAAAAGTCATGTGTTATTCATATTTATTGATAGTTTCAAATAGATTAAATATTAGGGTTACGTTACTTATCGAACATCCTAGTATAAGAAGCAAAAAATAAAAGACTGTTAATCTTGGAAATGTCCAAAAAACTGTGGTTGATGTGATTGAACCAACCCAACCATAAACAAAAACAAATCATAAAAACAAAAGATTAGGAAATGATATTTGAAAACAGATTTTCAGTTTTTATAAACGAAAGAAATAAAATTCAAACTTAGACCAAAAGAAAACTTTAAAAAAATATATTGTTTAATTTCCAATATTCAGTCATAATATAAATAATAAATGCTTTTTTGAAAATGTAATTTAATAACAGAAAAATTGGAGTCGTTAACTTTTTGCCATGAAAAAAATTTATAAATAACAAACAAAAATTTGACATGCACAGCTAATAAAAAAAAAATTTAATAAAAAAAATAAAAACAAAATTAAAAACAAAAAATTTAGAAATTATTATAAAAATTATGCACTTTGATGGGAAAAAAAGAAAACAGAGAATCATACGAAAAAATGATGAAAATTTGCAAATTTTTCATTTAAAAATTATCTCATTCGAAGATTTACAAAAGTTATGGTTAGTCATCATATTTTTTAATGTCAGTGAAGTCTATTTTCGGAAAAAAGGTTTTTAAAGATATATTTATTTTGCGAAATATAATTTCTACAATAAGAGAAAACAGTATAGAAACTAAACAGATTGGTGTTTAATTATCGAAAATAAAAGAACATTTATTGAAAATGAAACTATCGTGCAAATGGCGAAAATAGAAAAAATTGTAAATATAAATTAATACTTATAAAAAAAATATAAAATATATTATAACGTAAATTCATTTAAGTGTTTATTCTTTTTTGGCAAAAGGTAAATCAAAATAAGTCATCCCAAATTGACACCAAAAGTAAATTAGAATATATTAAAATTTTGAAAAAAAAATAATAAATAAAATCAGATTTACTTTGAGATATTATAAAATATGCAAATTATAAATAACAAATATTTGAAGCCTAAACTGGTCTGATATTCATTCCAAATCAGGTACAATTGTGCAATATAATCGCAAATTTACGAGCGCCCAGCAAAAATTAGACAAAGCTAGTGCATGTTATCAAGTAAAAGGTTAGTAAATAAATAAAATAAAAAACAAATGTAAAAATATTATGTTGCATGCATTCTTTTAAAAATAATAATACCTCCATTAGTTTACATTTTGTTGACAAATAAAGTTCAGTTAAACTTAATATTTGTTCATATGCTTTAAAATGCATCTTTATCATAAAATTAATATTTTTAAATTAATTGAAAATAAAAATTAAAATATTTCAAATTTTAATGAGATAGCTTTGTTCGTCTTGGATAATCAAAATAATACATTAGCCACACAAAAAGCTTCACAAAAAACCGTCCTAGCCAATTGAAATATTTTTCAATGTTATACATTTAATAATATTAAGTTCTTTTAACAAGTTATAAAGAATAATTATAACATATTTTAATAAAAAATTGTAATAAACTAACAAATTTTACTTTAGTTCAGCAACAAAAAAAACCAAAAAGAAATTAAATTAAAAAGAAATAAGAGAAACGAAAATAATAATAAATAAAGAAATATTTTTTAAGTTTTTACTTTTTTTGTGGCTTAGTTATGGCAAGAGAAGCCCAAAAATAACATTTTCTTCAAAAATCTTTGAATCAGAGCCACTTTTTAGCAAATAAAACATATTTTTTGGCGTTTTGGCACATATTTTGCTTATCACCAAAAAATTTGCAAAAAAAAAAAATTTAAAATTATGAAAAATTTTCGTCGATTCAAAAAATTCCAAAATTTTTCATGTCAAGCATTAAAATTACAACTAATTTTACAATTTTATTTCAAAATTTTCAGCGAAAAGTGCATATTGAGCAAAAATTTCTTAATAAGTCGCTAAAGAAATAAAGGTAAACAAATTAAAAAAACGAAAGCTTAAGATTAGAAATTTACAAAATCCCTTTTTCCAATGTTTGCAATTATTTTTTGAAATAAAAATAAGAATGATGAGTTAAAAAATTAAAATAACAATAAAGCTAACAAATTAAAAAATTTTGGAAATTGTGGATGCATTAATCGAATAAAAAAAAAAACCGAGTCTCATGGTTTTACAACCCGAACCTCTAGTTTTAGTTTTTTTGAAATCCGTGTCCAGACATTTTCGCCTGAGACATTTGCGCCTATGTCCAAAACCCTGTTCAACTTTAATTTTAACCAACCCAAAAACAATAATGCTTGATAAACCATACCAAACAGCACCTTGATTCAGAAAAGAATTCGAATGTTTGTGTAAATTGTCATTATTTCAAAAAACTCTCGAAGAAGAAAATTTTGGGCACAATCAATTCGTAACATCCATTTCAATTTTCTTTGTATTCTTAAAAGTTAAATCTAAACTGAATTTAGAACATAGGCGCAAATGTGGGGTAACCTTGAAACCTAGACAAATTTTTGTAATAAATTAAATTGAACTATTTTTTAGAAACTAGGCTTAGGGTTTCAAAAAAATTATGTAGATTTTCAAAAAATTTACGGTTCGGTTTTCAAAAACTAGGGTCCAATTTTCAAAAAACAAGGAGTTCGGTTTTTATTATTTTGTTTTGGGGCCGAAAGGACCCCGGGGCCGGATCGTGGGAACCAAGACGTCGATGGTCCAGAAAAATGAGGGGGCACAGCTTTGCTTGTCGAGACCAGGTCTAACAACTCTTTAGAGAAAACGTATTATCTGAATTATTGAATAGATCTACTCAACTAACAAAAAGTATGGAGACTTAAATGCAATAAAAAAAAAATACTACCCTAAGAATAACGGACCGTACCAACTGAGCGTTACCAAATAGGCCCTACTAACTGGGCGCCAATTCAACTGGACGCAGGATAACTAAGCGCCGTACAACTGGGCGCCCTGGGACGGAATCATACTAATTCTATCTGGTCAAAAGCAGAACCTCGCAAGTATAATGTGCTTAAGCTCAATGCGAATTTATGGCTGGGATGGGAATGATGAGTCAATTAGCTGCTTGACAAGGCAGAGAACACACAAATGTGGAGAAATAGAAAACGCTAAATTTGTCATTTAAAAAAAATCTGTATAAATTAAATGTCGCGAACCCCTAATATTTAATGTATGTCTAAAATCTTAATACCTAATCCATTAGACATAAATAAATAAAAGATGGTGGGTGATGAACATTTACCTGATTTTACTGAAATAAAACGCTTTTAAAAAATGCAGGAAGTGTAGTTTTCGCCCACGGCGCTGAGTTTATTTGCGCCTAGTCGGCGGCACCAAATTGTATTGTTATGAAAATCTTAGCTCTTATTATCATTTTTAAAACCAAGAATGACAAAAAACACAAAAATTCCAGATTTTACATTATAAATTTCTATAATACATACAATAATTAAATAGCAAGCTTATTGATGGGCAATCTTTTTGATGAACAATTGTGCAAAATTTACGAGAAAAATTTATTATTAAATAAAACAAAATAAAGATTGAACTACTGTAAATATAGACTAAAGAAATAATACCAATTTTTTTAAATACAAAAAATTAATTAAACCGAATTATTTCCAAGTGGAATTAAAGAATAACCCAAATTAATTTACTTAATAAGCTCTTTGTTTTTACTAATTCAAGTATGCGAGTAAGTGAAGAATATAAATATTGTAAAATTTATTTAACAATAGGAAATTAAGCAAAATAAATAAAATTTTAGGTAATATAATTATTAAAAAAAATAAATAAAATTATCGATTTCTTTTTCGAGTTTTTAATCAAAAATTGTTTGATTTTTAAATTAAAAACCATATGAAAAATAACCACAAATTAATGTAAGATATGGGAAATAAAAAGTATGATAATTGGTTTAAAAATTAAAGGAAAAATGTTCGGAAACTTAAAATTCTGTTTAATAATGATTTCTTTAATTAATTAATTTTTTGATTCAAATTATTGTTAGTTTAAACGAATGGATGAGATACAAAAAATTGCTTTAATGCCTCGAGGATGAAAGAAGAAAAATAGTAAAAGGGCATAAAAAAACTCCTTATTAACAAATTTATTTCAAAAGCAAAAAAAAAAAGAGGCAAGCAGACAAATTCGAATATAATTAAAACTAAAATTAAATATATATATATATATATATAATAATGTAACAATTTTCAAGAAATGACTTTATTATTCCTTTGGTTATACATAATTTAAATAAAAATTTCAAAAAAAAAAATTAAACAAAACCTTTTCTTTGTCAAATAATATGCCCAAAAGGATTAATTATTCAAGAGAACAAACTGACAAAAATGTATCAATTGTTTTTGCAGCAAGATATATATAATTAAAGATTAATTTGGCAATATTTATATTAATTCTCGGAGAAATGCAATATTAAAGACTTGAAATAAAATCAAACAAAAAGTCGGTCAAATTCGTTGATTTTGTTATTTGCCTATTTAAAATTCGTAAGCCCTCAGTAGCCCATTAAAGAAAAATAATTAGCAAACGAATAATGAATGCAATCACATAAATAAAAAGTTAGAATATTACCATTAAGCAAAAACAAACACAATGACAAAAATAGGGAAGACAGAAAATCAAAATGATAAAAAATACAAAAAGAAATTAAAAGATTCATCAATAAACGGAATGCGGCAGGCAAAGACAAACATACGCAAGCAATGACTCGAAGCAATTTGAAAAGATGAAACTTAAATTAAATATTGAAAAAATGCTTTTTCTTGTGTTATTTAAACCATTTATAAAGAATAAATAATGATTAGGTAATGATATTTCAATATAAAGATACGTTTATAAAATAAAAAAATGATTTAATTATTTAATTAAATTATTTAATGATAAATAAACTTAGTCTTCCACTAAATAATATAAGAAGAAAGTAAATCGTTTTTATCATCTTTTATTTAAATTGATTTAATTTTTTCAAATTTTTTACATAATAAGAAAATTTAAATTATTGTCTAAGAATTGTCAATAATAAATGAAAAGGTCCTAGGTCGGTTCATAAATTTAATCGAATAGATGCCATCAAAAAAAATTTTTACGATTTTTTTTTTCGTTACATCATATGCAATTTTTTTCGTTAAATCATATGCAATTTTTTTTTAAATAATGAAACCAAAAGCATTAGGCAATAGGGAATGTTTGGTTGCCGCGGTTTCATTTGGCATTTCAGTACCATATTATTCAATTAATATTAATCTATTAATTAAAGCAAATTGTTGTCGATATCTGTTTTGAATTAATGAATATTTTTATTCTAAGAATTTGGTAAAACTTTTTTATATTTTGCTTTTGGCAACTCTGGCTAATGCAGACATTAATTTGTGGCGCAAATGTGCAGGCGCAAGTGTGAAGGCGCAAATGTGCAGGCGCAAGTGTGGAGGCGCAAATGTTGGCGCACCGTTTTTACCTATCATTTTTGCAAAGGTTCTCTATGATGAGAGAAGAAATCAATTTTTTTAACGTTTTTCGAATTAAAGACTTTTTTGATTCTTTCTATTCAGTAATTAGTTGCATAATTACTAATAATTGATAAATAAACCCGGTCCTATCAATCACAAAATTTTCTTTTTTCTTCACTAACCCATTTATGAGTTGCTTGGAACATTTACAAAATAATGTTTTTTACCAAATCAATGCTTTTAATTTTGTTTTTCGCACAGTTAAATTACAGAATTGGGGATTAATAAATGATCAAATTAGCGAGCGATCAATGATTTTAAAAATTCACATTTTGCAGTTCGATACGCTATTTAAACAATTTTTCGCTCCAATTTTCCCATTTAATAATTCGCCAATTTTTGTGCGGCCTTTCTCCGTTAATTTTACGACTGAAAGTTTCCCGCACCACAAAAACGATTTCATCGTTCATTAGTCAGCACAGTCTCCTCCATCTCCCCCTCCCCTCCCCCAAGGGAACAATGTTCGCCAAATTTGATCATTCTTCCGCGTAAATCGAATAAAGAAAAAATAATTTTATTTTTTGTTTCTTATTTGTTAAACACATATTTAAGTCAAGAAGAACAAGTTTAAGCAGCAAAAAAAGGACATTAATTAAATTCAAATGCGCTTAAATGTTTATAAAATGTTATTATGCCATTAGCACGGGTGGGAGAAAAAATTAAGGGACTTCCAGCCATTCCTCATTTTTAATAGCTGAGAAAGGCCAATTGAAGTAAAGAATTTAAAAAAAACGAACGTAAATAGTTAGAAAGAAGTTTGGCCCCTAAATTGAACAACATTTATTTAAAGGTGAAAATATGTAAGAAAAATTTTATTTTTTTCGTATCACAAAGAATTAAGCTGATTTTTTTTAGAAAAATGGGCCAATTAATTCTAAATTTTTTAATGGAATAATAGGACCTTTAAAAAATTTTATCAAATATTACCCCTCAAATTCGCACATAAAAATGGTTGATAAACCGTTAAAAATTCTGCCCTAACCTCCACACGCACTCACATCAAACGCACCATAGGCAGGCCCTCCCTCTCCCAACATTTTAATGTCTATGCAAATATTTTGGCGCAAAAACTTTTATTTGTACAGCTTGAAATACAGGATTTTTTAAAAGTTAAACTTTAAATTGTGTATTTGGCATTTATAGGCAAACATTTTTTTGTGTAAAATCTTTTTTTTTAATTTAATTGAAAAATCATTCCTTTTTCATTAAAAGCATTTCCCAGTAGGGTGTTGGAATTTTGGCGTAGTTTTTTTTTTTAATTATCCACCAATTAATTTTAATGAAAATTTTCAATTTTTTATAAAAAAAATCTACTAATTTGCCTATAAGAAAATTGTAAGCAAAATTTGCCATTTTCAAGGGAAAGAAATCTCCCAACGCAAGCGTAACGAATCGCATCATTTTTATTTTTGTTATGTTTTTTGTTTCGTAAATTGCCCATTAAATCTCCGCCAAATGTTTGATGGACGGACGCATCGGCGTACATTTGTATTCATTCAATTGATGCGCCATCACCACCTATTGATGTGATGACAAAACGTCGCCGAATTTCCTCCCATTTCAGCGCTCTTTTGTCCGACGCCAAATTTCAATTTTTAATAGCAAAACAAATTTTGTTTGGCGTTTTGCATTCTTTTATTTTATTTATAATTCATCCGCAAAATTTCCTTATTTGCATAAAATTATTTATAAAATAAACAGGGAAAGTTTATTTTACATCTTTTTCGGACGGTTGCCTCAAACAATTTTTCATTTTAATCAATATTCATTTTTTTCAATAATTCGAAATGGAAAAAAATTCAAAGATAAAAGAACCGTGCCCGACTCTCTGTGATAAAAATTATTTATTAATAAATGTATTGGGCATTTAATTACTTGGGTCCGGACTTGTATGAACTAAAAAACGCATAAATATGGACAAGATGGTCTAAACACTGCTGAAATATGGACCGAAAAAACGAAAAATTTTAAAAACCATTGTAATTTGGCTATTTTAAGCCAAGAAAAAAAAGTATTTGCAAAGTCTTCTTAAAAAATTCAAAGTTTTTTGTTTTTAACTGGGTACTTTTTTACAAATTTATTCTTTTGGGTACTTTTTACTTTTTCTAAGAAAATTTCTCCAAAAATAAACTAATATGGATTAAAGAGGCACAAATGCCAAAGTATGGATTATTCACTAAAAGCCCAAAATATTGATTTATATGGACTAAAAATATTCACCAAATAAAAAATTTTAACGCCGAAATGCATTTTTACCTTCTTACTTCATAGAATCTGCTCATAAAAATATGTAAATCCATACAAATGCGGACCCTATTAATTACTTTGAGAACCAAATTGATTTCCTAATTATCTTAATTTATCTCTATTTGAAAATCTTGGATTCAATTTCGGATGGGCCTCCGATGCGCGAACCCTCGCTTCTTTTATGGCCCCACCCCGAATCTTTTGCGAATCCTGACCCCTGACAAATTCCGCCCCTGAAAGACCGGGGTCCCAGTCTAATCCAATAAATTTCTCTTTTAACATAGCACGCTCTTTCTCTTGATAGTAAAATATTTTTTTTTTTTGTAAAAAATATGCACGACTCTCCGGACCCATACAATTCCGACAACAACAACAACAGTGTTGCACAACGGAAGCTGTACAAAGCGGACGAAAACCCACCATGGCCACTGACACTCCTTTTTGGGCTTCAAGTGAGCATTTGAACCTAAAGCACATTGAGAGATTAGTATAAGAAAAAATACATATTTGATTACACCATTTTTGTTGGCTTTAATTAGAGACCGGAACAGTATCGGCTCTTTTCCTGTAGATTTTTTCTGGACTCTGATATTTTTTGAATAATGCACCAGGATCCGAAAACATGATTTTTAATCTGTAAATAAATATTGCCCGAGCCACTTGCTCCTAATTTTCTAATTGGCTACGAAATGTCTTTTTAATTAACTCACCTTTATTGATTGTACCGTCTTCCCCCATTTTTTTTGCCCAATTAGCAAGTGATGGTGTCCGTCTCCGTCCTTGTTTCCATCCCCTTCCTGATCTCGGATGAGGTCTGCCCCGGTCAGGACCGTGATCAACTTCGTGTCCGTCTGATTGCCGGGACTTTTGTCGTTTGTGGGCTTGGCACCATTTTGCAGACCGCGCTTGGACTAAGGCAAACAATAAGAAATAATTAATTACTTTGATAATTCAACTAAAAATTGGTACCTTAAAATTTTTTATGGAAAAGAAATTTAAAACCTTCAAATAAATTTGAGAAAAATTTTAAATTAGTTAAGCCAAAATTTATTATCAGACATTTTAACATTGTATTAATTCGTTTTTCGGGCAAAATCATAGAAATTTAAATGTTCAATTTTTCAGGTTAGCGCTGCTTCAGGGCGTTGCATTCGCCTACATTCCATCAGTGCATTTTTTTATTAAGACTTTTTTTTATATTTAAATTTTATATCAAATTCAAAAAAAAATAAATCATTTTAATATTTTGCTAAATAAATGTCTCTTTTCCATATGCTTCTACATGTTTAATATTTATTCAGGTCAGGGCATACATGAACTTGGAAGGGAACAGATGCAATGCGACAATTCATGATTTTGTGCCGGCCGAAATATACGAAAATAAATTGGCAATTGTGCGTATTAAAAATCTTTGGTTTAATTAAGAAAAAATTTCAATATTTTTTGAAGATTCAAGGCACTTTGGTGGTCGTTTCATTTCTCAAAGTGCTCGTCGGTGCCACTGGATTCATTGGGAAAATGACCAAAGTACGGGCAAAAACAGAAACATTCGGGAAAAAATTGCAAAAATGTAAAAAACGATGGAAATACATTACAGTACATTGGTCCGATGACCGTATCCTCGCTTCTCATCCTTTTGATGCTCGAATCGGTGACAATTACTGTAAAGCGGATGGAGCAGCATTGGATCTCATTAATGTAACGTTCAGAAATTAATTGATACAAGCAAACGTAATTGGTTGGGCGATTTTTCACTATGAATAGAAATAATATGTATAAATTCTTAAAACTATGGATTTTGTTTAAAAAGAATCCCGAATAGCTAGATTTTAAAATTTTTAAAAACCTATTACATTTAAGTATTTATTTTAAAACGTAACGTTTGTGGCACTATTCAGAAAGGGCTTTCTTTTGGAAATACTGTTATTTATTTATTATTTTTCTTTTCTTAGAATGGCATTTGCTCTTTTTGCCACCGTCCTTTACCTTCCCCGTGTTGAAGTGCCGTGCCCCGCCTATGTGAACGGCAAATTCACTTTTGTTGGCTTCAATGTGTTTGGACAATTTCCGGTTTAACCACCTTTTCCCATTCAATTTTCATTGCTTTATTTTGGCCGCCATTTTTTCGCACAGTATTTGACTGCCATTCTGTTCTCCTGGTTCCTCTGTTGGTTGATGACCGTTTTTGATTTGATCAGCAAGGATAGTGTGGCAAGGACGGACAAAAATGGCACAATGCAAGCCATTCAAAATGCACCATGGGCAAGAGTGCCACTCCCAGGTCGTGGCGAAAACGCTTTTTTTGATTAAGTCGTTTTAATGTGAATTTTTATCTTGCAGGACAATTTGGAATGCCAAAATTCAATGTTGGCCTGTTCATGGCATTTATTGTTTCCGGCCTGACCACAATGTTCGAGGCTGTTGGCAATTACCATGCTGTGGCCCGTGTGTCTGAGGTGATTTAAGAAAACAATTCTTTTATTTATCTAATTAAATTTATTTTTATTA
Source organism: Heterodera filipjevi (assembly GCA_039877585.1). NCBI lineage: Eukaryota > Metazoa > Nematoda > Chromadorea > Rhabditida > Heteroderidae > Heterodera > Heterodera filipjevi. The sequence continues at coordinate 29,842,806 of JBDPZO010000002.1, forward strand.
TTAATTTTCAAAGGAACGTCCCCCGCCCTCCCATGCCATCAATCGTGGCATTGTTGCTGAAGGGCTCGGATGTTTACTTGCTGCACTGATTGGCCCATGTGTTGGCATCACCACACATGCGGAGAATGTCGGGGTGAGAAAAATTACTTTTTTAAGATTATTTAAATGGTTTAATAGTCTTTTTTATTGATTTAATAGTAAATAGCCAAAATTCCACAAAAAATAGTCATTTTTTGTGCATAATCCTATAAGCCAAACTGTAAAAATGCCTAACAAAAACGCCTAATGGACAAATAATCATTTTTTATAATTTTGGAACTTTTTTACTCAAAGCCCAGAAATGATTCGTATTGATTGATTTTCTATGAGATAATTTTAATTGATTTTGTCCATTAATAGGTGTTTTTTAGGCAATTTGACCTTTTTTGCTTTATTAGGCATTTTGTCCGCTTTTGGCTTATTAGGCATTTTGGCCGTTAAGCATTTTGACCGGTAACCCATAATAACACAAAAAATATTTTTTTTTTGTGAGAAAATAAATGATATTGTTACAGTTTTCGATCAAATGATTAATTTATTTAAAAATTTTAATCCCCCATAATATATATAAATGAATCATATAGCGATACGTTGGCAACACAGTTAACCTAAAACATATATACCTTTTATGATATATATTTATTTTAAATAATTTTTATAATTTTAGGTGATTGGAATTACGCGCGTGGCAAGTCGAATCACAATGATTTTCGGAGGATGCTTAATGATATTATTCGGAGTAATTTAATTAAAATTAATTTAATTTTTCTATTAGTATCCAAAAATATTTTGAGTTGGTCACCAAACTTGGTGCTGTGCTTTCTGCAATCCCTGATCCGCTTGTGGGCGTCGTTTTGGCCACTTCGATGGCCATGGTAAATCAAACAATGCCTTAAACTTAATTTTCATTTATTAATTTTTTTTTTAATATAGGTTGTTAATTTGATGATTTAATTTATATTGGCGGCTCATTTAAATTACTCTAAGGTTGGTGGTGTTGCAATTGCCAATGTTCAAGCGGTCAATTTACGAATAACTCGAAACATCTCCATTCTCGGCTTCTCAATTATGATGGGAATGGTCAGAAGCTAATCAGTTTTTAAAAATAATTATATTATAAATAATTTTGAATAATTAAAGGTAATACCCGAATATTATAAGCGGAATCCTGGTGCAGTCAAGACAGGCGTTTTGGAACTTGACCAAGTGATCGAAGTGTGAGTAAAGATTTTCGCTCTTGCAAATCAAATTTACAAACCCATCAGATTTAATTACCATTAATTAGGTTTTCAAATTGGCACCTAATTATGTAAATATTTTCACAGTCTAATGTCTTTGCCAATGTTTGTCGGCTCGTTCACTGCTTTTGTGCTTGACAACACTGTTGGTGGTGCCACTCGACAACAGCGGGGCCTTCGTGAGAGGGGCGTCGTGTGGGAATTGTCGGCCGATGGAAGGGGTTAACTTATTAAATTTTAATTATTTTATTTATTATATATTTATTTTCAACAGATATTTACGCCTTTCCGGGCCCTCTTCAGCGTGCCGTTGAGTCCATTCCGTTGCTCAAATATATGCCATTTATGCCAAGGCAAAAGAAAGCAAATGCCAATTTAAGAAACGGATTTACGGCGAGCAGCAAATTTTGAGATTTTTTTTGATATAAATTAACTATTACATATTGTGTATCATTGAAAAAATATTCATTATAAGCTAACCAAATTGGTACCACACATATTTTACATACATATATGTTTGAAATATTTGCGAAGTGAAAAATTCAATTTTTAAAAATTTAACACAATTTCCATTTAATTTAAAATTGCTGAATTGAATAAAAAAATGCATTAAATGGAGAGAACAAAGTGATCATTTCATTCAATTAAGGGATCTCAAAAACACGTCGAAATATAAATAATGGGGTTTGCTAATAATTAATTCAAATAAAGAATGAAATACTTTATCAAAAAAACCAAATTTTAATTATTAATTAAAAATTGTTTTTTGAAGGTAATTAGGTTAAACAAATTTCTTATTTTTAGTAAAACGAAAAATTTAATTCACGATGGAAAACAAATAATTATTCACATTAATTATTTGACTTCGAAAATACTTTTTTGTGCAAATTTTTGTGCAAAATTTTTTTTATTTTTTGTTTATCTCTAGATTTTTTATAAATAAAAATGCCTATCCCTGCTCATTAGTAAATAATTTCACTAGAAAAAATGAGCTATTCCTTTTGGCTGAAATAATGAAATAAATCAAATTAAATTTGTATTGATGAAATTTTTAGATAAATTTATCGTTTTTTCGACTTTCGTTTTCTGTCCCATTGATAATTTTTATTCATTTTTAAAAATATTAAATAAATCTGCATTACTTTGCCCACCTTCTTCTCTTCTCCTTTTCCTATAAAGAGTTTAATTTTGGAATGTTTCTTCCTAAATTTCTGTCAATTAACGGCAGTGTGATTAGGGCTGCAGAAAAAATTAACTTAAAATAGCGAAATATGGCAAAGATAAATAATGGAAAATGTCGAAATATCGAAAAATATGCTCAAAAAACAGCTGAAATATGACCTTAAAATGTGATAAACTCGAAGGTAATAAAAAAATTAAATAAAAACCCAAGGTAATTGGTTATTTTAAGCAAAGGCAAAAAATAATAATAATAATAATTTTGAAATTTATAAAACGAAAATATTTTTGACTTTTACCTTTATTTAAGAATTTGCCAAAATCTTACCAATAAATTTTTTCATTTTTATGCTGTACTTTTTTGAAAATTCTTATGAAAAAAGAGGGTATTTTTATTTTTATTGCTTTTTTCTCATGAAATTATTCAAAAATGTCAAAATATAGACAAATATGGGGTTTTCAATTCAATTCTTTCTTTCGACATAAATCTCGAAATTATGGTAAAATATTCATTTGGTTTTAAGATTTTTGATTGCCTGAAAAGCTGGACATAAGAAAATGAAGAGAAAAAAAAAAATGCAAAAACTAGCTAATTACAGAGATCGCATTTTTCTTTTTCGAAATTATAATTTATTGTCTTAGTTCAAATATCGGAATTTTTCGATGCAATCCCCGGGCTAAATGAATTTTTGATAATATGTATATTAGAGATCGGAACCCCAGATCCCGACCGGATTTTCCCAGGATCCTGATCCGGGTGATTTTGGCAAAATTAACCCGGACCCGGAGTCCGGAAAAACAGGATTTTAATCCCGGAAGTAGAGGAATGTGTTGGTTGACATGAAAAGAATCAAATGAAAAATTTGGTGATGATGCCAACGGCAAAGAATAACTAAATGAAATATCCCTAATTAATTATTGCGACTGAATTTAAATTTTATTTAATGCGAAAACCATAAATGGAGCCGACAAAATACCGACTTGACAAAAGTGCGACTCAACAAAAAAAAAAATTAAAATAAGCAAATATATTAGTTTTATTTTGACCGAGGCAAAAAAGCGAGGACCGGCACATAAATAAAAAACGGCAATCCTGCAGAATGGGGGTCCCTAATCTAACTTTTTTATTTTGAGCTAAAAATTGGTATATGGAGGTTTTTTGGGGTGCTAATCACGAATATGACCTATTTAGGGGTTTTTAAGAGCGCTGAGCATGAATCGGAACTTAAATTTATCGTAAGGCATCATATAATCTATGATTTGGTCGATTTTTGTGCACCGGGCAGCGCCATGTTTTCAGTGAAAACGAGTATGTACTTGATGGAAAATCATAGTTCTGATGGAATCTTAGATATGATGTCATACGATAAATTTAAGGTCAGCTTCATGCTAGCTAGCACCCTTGAAAATCCCCAAATACCTATTTTCAGCAAAAAATAACAAAATCAAATTTTATAGTTAAATTAGGGACCCCCATTCTACAGGATTGCCTAAAAAACACCTTCTTTCGGGGTCGGTCTTTTGTTTAAATCGGGATTATTCAGAGATGAACTTTCTAAAACAAGCGAGCGGCATATTAAATTAATAAAGTAGAAATATATAAAATATAATTTTGATAAAAAATAAACAATGACACAATTCGCAGCTGGCTGGCAACGGACGAAACGCTATTCACACTATTGTGTAGTAAACAGAAACAAAAAAAGCGAGTTAGTGTTTTTAAAGAACAGAGAAAAACCGAAAATAGTACGAATCGTCTTTTTACCGCTAGCAACACCGTTAAAGAAAATTGTGCTAAATTTTGCCCATTTCGGAGATGACAATATGAAAATAAGCTATAGTACACAAAAAGCATCACGAAATAGCAAAAGGTATCTCGTTGGTCCAAAAATACAATTATTAGATTAAGCAATTTTTTTTAGGTTTGGCACGGAATTGGTCGAAGAGGGGTGGAATCACCAATTCAAGGCCAGCAAAGCCAAAGTTCACATATTTTACACCCCTTTAAACAAAAGTACATAATCACAACATCAAAACAAACCTATCGATATATTTATCATATACACACAATCTCTTCTTTCACCATCATATCATATTAAGGCACAACCACAACAAACTGATTGCGACACAAATCACAGAATAATAATAATAATATCATAAGGATTAGCCATTTATTTAGCACCACCATCCTCCTCCTCAAGAGTTTCATCTTCTTCTTCTCCTGCCTCTTCGTCCGATTCGGCCGCCTCCTCTTGTTCCTCTAATGCCGGCGTTGGACTACGACTGCTCACGAAGTCGGCAAGACGACGAATTTGCTGAAATGGAAAAAAATATATTAAAATGACAAAAAAAGATGAGGGAACGATTGATGGGAAATAAAATTCTTCATTTTTCAATTTTCACTGACACTGAAAGCCCCGTCGCGCTGGAATTTGTTGATGAATTCGCGCATTAATTCGTCCGACCGTTCCTTCCAATCCGTCCATATTTTGACGCTTTTCTGCTTGAACGCATCAATCTGATTCAGCACCTGGTACTTCTTGGCCTGCAATAGAAACCCAATAAATTATAGCATTTTTGAGCTTGCATTAACACATTGTAATTCCAAAAAATTGGCCACTTAAAATCAGTTTTTAAAATGAATAATGACGCACCCTTATTAAACTACACACTGCTGGAGAATTAGGAAATATAAAACGTATTTAGAGGCGCTATTTTTCAAAGTATCCCTTTTTGAAACCCAAGGGGGGACAAATCCCTTTGTTTTTGTTGTTATTTTTATTTTAGAATGGCTAAAATTATAAATAAATGTGTTTGTGGTCAGCAAACTCAAAACCCTTTAAAAAACCACTTTAGGCTTTAAAAAAATTATCCAAAAAATCAAAGGTACCCTTTTTTGGGTTTCAATATTCAAAAGGGTAACTTTGCTACCAGCGTGGATTTATACATTCGTTTTAACAAATTTTGATTCAATTAAGAAATGCACGCACCGCCAGGCGACCAATGTTCAGCTCTTCCTTGGTGTATCCACGCTGCAAATTGCGACGGATGTACTCGTCGTAGTCGCGGACAATGCGGCAAATGACATCGCTGGTCGAAACGCCATCGGTGCGTTGAGTTTCCTGGGGAGAAGACAAATACAAATTTATTGTGAAATAAAAAAACATAATTAGATGGAAACCTAAAGAAGGAACAGGGGTACCTGTTTTTTCCCCTTAATTTTGTTTAAATTTTGTATACGGCGTTTGGCTAATCACAAAACTAACAATAAAATTGTCATATTGCGCTCACTTAAGGTATGGTATGATTAGTATTATTTTTTTTATTCTAATTGTAATTCGGAGCTGGATTTTTGAAACCAAACAAACTTATACCAATTTTGCGCAGTCCCCTAAAACATCCTTTATTTTTTTATTATTATTTCATGATTTAAGCTAAAAAACCCACACCAACTACAAAACTGACCACGAACATGTCGGCACGACGAAATTTCTCGTACAAATCCTCCTCATTGGTCGCCGAATAAGGCAACGAGTCATGTGCAATAAAATCGACCTGAAATGGGAGAGAAGGGTGAGTTTGAAAATGAAATCAATTTTTTTATTGAATTAATGGAAGGTACCTTCAAACTTTTGAGAAATTCGACCGTGACAAACCATGGCGAATTGCGGTAGACTTCGTCAACATAGCGACAATGACGAACACCTTCGTATCGTTCCTTTAGAAAAAAAAAAAATTGTTTCCAATAATAAATGGAAATAATCAGCAGTATTAAAGCCTCACATCTTCCGTGGTCACTGTTTTGCCCTTGTGTTTGAGGGTGTCCTTGTCGCCATTGACTGAAATGAATATTTTGTATTTCTTCAATGGTATAATTGACGAGGAACCAAAAAAGTGATCACATGAAGTTTCACCCCCCCCCCCCTCCCCTCCATTCCTCTGTCGCCCATTGACCTCCGACGATCAGATAAACGTTGGAGAACGCGTTCTTTGCCTGGCGCAATTGGTTGGCATGTCCGTAATGGAAAAGGTCATAGATACCATCGGCGAACACACGAATCGGTCGCTTAGCTGTTAAAAAAAACGCAATATAAACAGCATTATAAAATTTTTATGCGATTTTTCTAGAAGAGCTAATCTTAAATACTCAAAAAAAAATTGTTTAATTGATCACGGACATAAAATCAGGCGGACTTATTTTTATTTTTTTTTATTCAATGAACATAAATGGTATAATTCTTTCTGAATAAAATCGATGACGCCCATTTGTACGCTATCGGTCCTCTCTCAACGCAATCCCGCCCCTCCTCCCCCTCTCTCCACCGACTTTTTTGGCATGTGCCAAATGCCATTATTTTGCCCACCCACCGTTGTTGTTGCGTGCCATAGCCAAGGTGATTTTCTCCGTGTAATCAACGCCGTTTCGAATTGCAATTGCTTCCGGAGAGTCGCTGAACGGCGCCGGCCCAGCCATGGCCAAAGTTTGGTAGCTGCTGATGTTCATGTTGTTGCCGTTCTGTTGATGACCGATGCCATTGGCGGCAATGGAATTGGACGCCTCCGCCTCCTCCTTCTTCGCATTGGACAATGGCGAACCATCGGCAACAACAGTGGGTGGCATTTTCTGAAAGACAAATATCACAGAAAGAATACTATTTTCGATTTATGTAAAAATGATAAAAAAAAAAAATTCGTTCGCGTTTTTCCCTTATAAAAATCAAATTTTGAATGAGCGTGCATAATTTAAAATTCGAATCAAAATAAACTAACATTTTTCAGTTCAATTGAAAATAAGAGAAAAATTATGGAATGAGAAAATGTATAAAAGCATAACGGACTGATCATTTGACTTCCCCGGTCCCATGGAGTCGACTTAAAATTTTAATCGGCTAATTTTAAGCCAACTTCACTTAAATGTGCTTGTTTACGAGAAAAAAAAAATCATGAAAACGGAATTGGTTAATTCTTTTTCTTTGGATTTGACGCATAAATGTACGTAATGGCGAAATTTCATTTTTGTTTAAGTTTTATAAACCTGCAAATTTGTCCTTTCGTAGACCATATTGCTGGTTGAAGCATTGCCACTGGAAAATAAATTAATTTGTCAGCGAATGCAGCATTTAAATTTTTGGCATATAATTTTAGCTAACCATTAAATATAATCCCTAAATTTGAAAAAATAGCTTTTAAGAATTACTTTTATAAATCCGCTTCTGTGGGATTTTGGTGTGTTTAACGAATTGACCGTGCCCCCACCCGTTAGTCAATTGAATTGCGGACAAAGGGACCACTTTAAATGAAAAAGACCAAAGAATTCAGATTTATTCGACCTTTTGTTGGGACAAGTGTTCGGGAATTAGGGTACTATGCGAAAAATGCTGACCAGCGATCCAAATTTGGCCAACATTTCTTTGAATGCCCAACAAAATGGGTGGGGAAGGGGAGCGAGGAGGATGGGATTGGCCAAGCAAAAGTGTTGCCAATTTCATGATTTGTTTAACTAAGTCCAAACCTTTCGTCCATTCCCCTTCGCTTTGCAATGACTTCCTCGCGCTTTCCTTTGCGTTCTTTCTCCACTTGTTCAGCATTTCGACTCCGTCGCGCCGCGACAACGTCTTTGTCTTTGACATGTTTCTTCGCTTGGTGACTCATTTCTGCTCAAAAAAAAAAACAAATTAGAACAAAAATTAATGCATTTAAAATGATTGTGCCATGCATTTATTTGAGCCTATCCTCAAAAAACTTAAATTTGTATTTTACTACAAGATTTCTTCAATTTAATTTGTTCGGACGAGTGTTAAAATTTGGGTTTGGTTTCAATTTGTTGGGTGTAAAAAATGCCTTTTTCTATTATAAAGATAGTTTTCCAACCTTTAAAAAGTTTTTAAGAGAATATGTAGGACAAATTTAAAGCATAAATTGATGAAATATTAAAAATTTCTCATAATTTCTATGAGAAGTCCATTCAGAATGTAAAAATTGGCCGAGATTGAAAGCAAGAATTGGCCGAAAATTTGATTTCTAATTCCATGTAATCCCATAAATTTTTTCGGGCTTTTACAAGAGGTTTAAACATACTCCCGGGTTTCGGAGCCGTTAATCAGTGTAATGGCTTCTGTTTTAACTCATTTTTTGCCAATTAAATTTTTGGATAGCGCGAAATTTTTCAAAAACTTTCATTGGGGAGGGGGGGGGGGAGGGGGGAGGTGAGAGACTAACTAAAAAATAAATTGCTTTTTAGGAGAATTTGAAGCACAGATTAAGAAAACAACACATTTATAATAGAAAAAAAGAAAAATATAGGCAAATTAAAAGTTTGATTTCTTTTTATACACAAATTTTGTCAGCAAAGAAATGTACGTTTTTCATTCAATGCGAAAACGAATTCATTTTTCCTCGACAAACAAATTTTTTCGGGGGGGGGGGGGGGGGGGGCGATTGGGAATCAATTTATAAAAGATGGGGAGAAAGCACAGACTTCGATTGACGCGACAACTTTTTCCTCCTCCGCCCATCAATTAATGGAAAAATGGTGCGAACAGAGAGAACAACAATTGGGTACTTTTTATTGTGTTACAAAGAAAGTTACAATTAGGTAAACAACCTAATTTCCCAACTAAAGTTCAGCAAGAATGGAATTCCCGCAGGAAAAATCCGGTATTCCATGATCTTAGCTCTCTCCCCCCCCCCCCTCCCTTCGTTTAAAACGTATCTCTTTTTCAAAAATGGACACAAAAAATTCAGAATAATAATAAATCCCCTCTCCCAACTGCTCGAAAAAAATAATAATAGAACTAGAAAATATTTGATGCTTAATTATTTGAAGAAGTTTTACATTGAATAAAACTTTTTTCAATATCTGTTCTTATTTTGATCACAAATCTTATTCAATGAAAACATTTTTTATCATTTGATCAGGGAGATGGTCCGATTATTTTCGACGTGTCTAATAAGTGACAGATTGGACGCAAAATGGTCTCACTGATAGGGCGGGAACCCAACCAAGCACCAATTTTTTCAGAAAACATATATTACCCTTATCTTTGCCAAATAAAAAATAATGTTCAATCAGTTAAATAATATGTACGAAACAATGAAACAGTGGAAAAGTGATTTGTTGAGATTTCTCTTTTTTTCTTCGGCAAATGAACTTCCAAAGTTATGTTTGTTTGTTGTCAAATTTGCTGAGTTTGTTGCGCAATTCCGTAGACGGTTCGAAGAAGTTGCTAAAGTGGTAAAGCAATAATAAAATGTATTTTTGAACGCACACGCACCAAACTATCAGCATAACGTTGCTCACGTTTTCGACTATAATCGCGCCAGCTAAAAAAACAAACGAAATATATATAAAACCTTAATCGTAAAATACAATTTTCGCCTATATGCGCTCATAAATCTGCTGACGATAGATAGATAAGGCACCAAATATTCGAGCATCTACTTGGCCGATTGTTTATTGTATTTTTGAGTTGAAAGTCGAAAAATGGTAAAAAAAAAATGGTGCCACAGGGTCAGAACCGTGCTCCTAACATAACACAACTGTAAAGAAAGTACAGAAAATAGAATGCGCTCTCCCAGAGTTTATGAATCAGTTATGTGACATCCAGTTAAAAAAATGGGTTTGTCAGCGAATTTTCGGACGCCATTACTTTTTTCTTAGGCAACCAAATTTTTAAACTTAGTGTATCTTAAATGCTGCGTTCTTTATTACCCTTAAAATAAAAAGCCTTAAACGAGACTGGCGCCGAAATGTGTGGCGCCAAAGCGACACCGACCCGTAAGGCTGGAATAAAAAACAAAAAATTCGTGGATTTTGTTAACTCATTATTTTTTTTTTGAATTCTTGCCAAAATTGCGTCTCAGTAAACATTCCATTCGAATAGCTTTAATTAACTCTGATTGGCCCTAAAAAATAGAGCCGCAATAACCCACTTTTGCTTCACTTTCTTCCAATGCTGCAAATGGTCTTCCAACAGAATGCCCATTTGCGGTTGGTCGTCGTTGTTCATCATCCGTTGTTTCGGATCCTCCACACGACGAACGGGCCATTGCGGACGCAGGTCTAACAGCGGCGGCGCGTCAGAACGGGGCGGTGGCAGCGCGTAAATGTCTTTGGTGGCCATCAAATCCTTGGGGAAAAAAGCAAAAATAATTTTATTTCCGGGTTTTTGCCCTTTTTTTGATTCAATGAAATAAACGACAAAAGGTTCCTTCATTTAGTAATTTTTTACATTTTAAACATCTACATCTCGGTAGGGGTTCATTTAGTTGGTTTTGGTCGGGAGCAGCTAGTCGCCCCCCGCCCTTCCTAATTTTGTTTTTAATTTCAAATCGAAATCTTCTCTAATACCTCTAGAAAATTTATAAGGGAGAAAATTTGAGACAATTAAATTTACAAAAAATTTTTGACGATTCGTAATACCGGAAAATTAAAAAAAAAAACTAACTTTTCCTGTAGGTTGATGCCCGAAAAAATTTGCAAAATAAGAAAAACTTTAATCTCCAATTAAAAGAAAAAGGTTTTTGTTTTCTGCAAAGGATTATGCTTTTCCAGAGCAGGTCTTTCCCCCCACGCCCATTTAAAGAATTTTAAATTATGAAAATGTTTTTTTGTATTTGGTTTTAGTTAAAGTATATACATTTTTTTTTAATTTGAGCAAGTGGATCAAAATATGATGTTGTTAATGAGTCTCAATGAAGTAGGCCTTAGGCCGACCATCTCTCTCAACCAATCATAAAATTTATTTGGGACTTAGGTTAATTAACCCCCACTGGCTAAGTAAATGTAACGCGCCAACTGACCAACGACGGGTGGGCAACACTGCTGCCGCCCATTGCGCCAAATGCAAAGGGCGGTGCGCGTCCGGCACCGTTGCGGCCCTCCTCTGTCAAGCGCTGCTGCAGTTGTTGCTGTTCCTCCTCCAACTCGTCCTGCTGTTGTTCTGCCGTGGTCATCGCTGGTTGATCGTCCCTTCCATACATCCATTTGCGGCACAGTGCATACACCGACTCGGGCTGGCCCGAGTCGCGCAGTCCAAACGCTTTGCCGCGCAGCTCAAACACAACACCTGTGTGCGAAGGACAGGCAATTACAGTAATTGATAAAGAATCGAGAGGGTCTTGTAAAGATTTTCCCATGTCAAGAAAGTATTGGTTATTAGTTCGCAATTTTCAATTAAATATATAAAAAAAAAATATTTTTGGTGGGCGATTAGTTTCGGCATGATTCAATTAAAAAATCAAAATACAGCGGAGTTTTAATCTCGGTTTTGATGATTTTGAAAAACAAACACCATTGTTACAAAAATTTTAATTTATCTTTCCCAAAGTATAACAAAGCATTGCTTTGATACAGTTTTTATATATTTGGTAATGATAAATATCTAACTTAGAACTGAATTTTAGACTTAGGTGCAAGTGTTGGGTCACCCTTTTGCCTAACATAGCCTTTAACTTAAAAAATCGCTTTTCCCCCTTTAATTCTATGAAAAATTCGTACGTTTTTCTCGTCTCATCCTTTTGCCACTATGCGCCGCTCTTCGTCCACCAAGTCGGCCGTCCAACTCTCCGTCAATGTCTGTCTCTTCCCTGAATTGGAAGGAGAAGGAATGACCAATGACAAAAAAAGGAAGAAATTCAAATAAAAATTTACCAATATTTCATTAAGCTGAACCCGCTGACTCTAATACTTCCAATGTCCTATTTTTTTATTTTTTTGCTATCTCTGAACCCCGACCTCAAAAAGTCTGGTTGTGAGTCCAAATTGAGGTGCTCAAGATGCATGCATGTCTGGGAAATATTGTAGGACATACACCCATCTCACATGAAATTTTAGACCAAAAATCTACGAATTTTGAAGTTGTTAAAAAATTCCAGCTTTAAGCTGCTAACCATAATTCGAACCAAATAAGTGGGGGAAATCTATAAATTAGTAAAAATTTCTTAATTTTTTCTTTTTGTTTGATTTCGAGATTCAAATGAAAATCAGATTCATGATATTTTTTGGCAAATATAGTTTTGGATTATTTACTTTTTTATGTATAGTAAATGATTTATTTATGTTTTTTTGGTTACATTTCGCACATGATTTGTTCGTCGTTAGCGCCCCCCACCACAACAACGTGGCGTCCGTGCATATTCGCTGTTGTTGTCGTCGCTCGTCCGTCGCCCTTGCGGATTTGACCCAAAAGGTTGCCTAGACGGTTGCGTGCCATCATTTTGCTCGGCGAATCGGGCTGTTTCTTCGGTTGCTTTAGCTGGTCAGAGACCGCAGAAGGGGGCTGATAAAAAACATGCGTTTATAGTAAAAACCCGAGTATTAAAAAAGAGACACAGGGTCAATGTTTAAGGAGTGTCTCATGTTGGAAAAAGCTGAAAATTTTCCTCAACGAGATACCCCCTCACTAAGCCTCTGGACCCCATTGGCGTAGCCAGACGTGGGGAGGTAGTGGCCTGCGCTTCCAAGTCGAAAAATTTAAAAAAACTAAGAGAAAAGAACTTTGAATATAGGTAATACAATAAAGGTGATTTTTAAAAAAATTTTAACAAAAACTCCCCAAATTATTGTGTTTGATGAAAAGGACACCGGAACTCAGGCAGGGAAACAGTAAAAATATTTTAATAACCAACCCGTTGGTTGGGGTCGTTTTCGTTAGGTGTCAGAAAATCGTCGATTTGCATTTTGGCCATTTCAGCTAAACGCTTAGATATATAATTCTATTAAATGATAACAAAATTGAGATGGTATATCAATGTATGAAATGAAAGCAACAAAAATTTCGTCAAAACCGAAAGGAACTATTAATTTTTATGAAACCAAAAAAAAACAAAAAAAGGCAATGGTAACTTTTTGAACATTCAGCGGAAATATTTTAGACAATAGTAATAATGTGACAAATCGTAATGAATATTTCTCGAAAAAAAACATTTAATAAATAAGGGGTTGTTTTTTTTTGTTTGGCCGACTCAATTCACTTGTTACATTATTACCAAATCACAAAAAAATGATGACATTGATAAAATGCAGCATTTTTATGCGTTCATTCCTCCGACAAATTAAAGCCGGACAATTCCGCGTGCAAAATCTCCCGCTCCAATCGTTTTCTCTCCAATCGCTTCACCGGCTTCTCGTAGATGTAATACACCGTAAAACGGGTCAGCATGGATCCGGCCAAAAAGGGCAAAGCAGCAATGTAAATGAAGCGGACGATGCCTAAGAAAAAAAATCTTGTTTATATCCCACTTTTCGAATTTACTATCTATTATCAATTAGGCTCTCCTGCATTTTATGAGTCCAATCGACTTTTATGAGTCCAATAAAATGTTTATGAGTCCAATCAAAGTTTATGAGTCCAATCAAAATTTCATGAGTCCAATCGAAAAATTAAAAATGTAACAAACACAATTTATCAAACTGCATATTTCGATTAAAAAAACTATGAATGTAACACTTTTATGAGTCTAATCTAACTTCCTATTTAAGTGTTAAAGAGGCCAATTTTCAGATTTTTCAAGTTTCAACTTTGGAGAAAAAAGTAGAAAAAAGTTTAATTCGCAGTCGTACTGCATTAAGTCTCGATTGGACTCATAAACTTTTATTGGACTCATAAAAGTCAATTGGACTCATAAAAAAACGATTGGATTCATAAAATGCAAGAGAGCCATCAATTATCTTTTAAACTGTCGTCAAATGATTTAGGTTATTTCTTTTATTCAAAAAATTTAGTCGAATTTTCAAAATTATTCGGTCTAAATTCAGGGCTCGGCCAAAGATTCAGGATTTGGTCTAGGAATAACATGCCAAGGTGGCCACGCCAAGATACCCACACAAAATGGCACTATAAAGATGACCAGGTCCGGCATATTACGACCCCAAAAATATGCTCACTTCTCTGTAGAATGTCCAGACGGCGATTGGTCATTACATGTCGGTACAACGGCCGTACAGAGTCGGAAGCCAATTCCACAGTTTTAGACATTATTCTAAATGGGCTAAAGGAAATTATTACAATTCGGTAATATGGCAAATTGAATTAAAAATGATTATCAGTAAATTTTGGCCAGCATAAAACCATAAAATTCAGCAAATTTACACAAAAAAAAGACCACAACAGGAAAAGTATCGCACTTTGGCAGAGTTTGATAGTTACTTGTTTACTATAACTCCTTCTTTCTTTTGATTTTGTTATTTTGGCTTTCTGTTTTCTATTAATTTTCCAATTATGCAGCTCAACAAACCGACTTTCTTTTTGCTTTTGACAATGACTTTTGCTTTGTCTGTGTTCGGCTTCAACCAACCATTCTTTTTCACTTTGATTGGGTAATTTATTCTAATTAAACTGTTTATACATTCTATGAATCCTCTTGGTTTTGATCATTCACAATTTGTGAGTATAATAAATGGCAAACATAACTTTTACCAAAAAACTCCGTTTTTCCAACTGCAACTTTTTTTGAACAAATTTGACTTTTCTTGAATTAATACATTCTTGAGAACTAAGCCTTTAAATGATACCAAGAATCGTTAATTGATTAGACTCAAAAAAGCAAATGGATTCATAAAAAATAAACCAATAAGTAAACCAGAGTGATTAAAAACAAATCCTAATTTTAGAATTATTTTGGTTTTGCTCCTTACCCTTGCGCTAGTAGGCAGTGACTACCCATACGATGACGATGAAAACGAAAGCGACCTTTTTTGCGCCGAGGACGAGCGAACCAAAGTGGCGATCGGTGGCATTTTGAGTCGTCGTTCGACTGGCGTTAGTGTTTTTTGTTAAAATGGACACCTTTTTACGTGAAAATCTTCCAAAATATTCCGTCCAAGCATATGAATTTTTTAAAATCCACCAGTTAAAAATGGCAAAAAGAAAATAAGGCGCTATTTGACTTGCAAATTGTTTCAAAAATCAAACGGAATATTGTGTTATTGCAGTTGCTCAACAGACGGCGTCCGTCGCATGAACAGTTGTTGAGCACAATGCCACCAATGAAAATTGTCAACGAAGTGATTGACTGTTAATTTAACATTGTATTTACCACATTATAGCCGTAGCCCGGGAGGGGGGGGGGACTAAAGAAATCCCTCACCCCCTTCTGAAAACAGGTAAATGAGAAAATTTTCAGTTTTACCGCTCTCCCTCTAAATCGGGGATGGGCTACGGCTTTGTCTTCCTTTAGTCATTTATCATTCGTATAATCTCTAATGAAAATTCATGTCAAAAATATGCTTTAGGTGGGTTTTCGGGGTCCCTGATCACGAATCCGGCATCCAATTCGACTTACTAAGAATCCAGAAAATCAAAAACTTCTCGAATTCGTGTCCGGGGTTCGGAATTGGCCGGAATAGGTATCAGATTCGTAATCAACGAACACAAAAAACTTATTATTTATTTATTTCATGATTTCCGAGTTTATTTTTTCAAAAAGAAAAACATACTCCAAATCACTTCCAGGCAATCTTTTCTGATTTTTTAATCCCACTATTTTCCGTTTTTTGCTTCAATAAAATTACAAAGCAATTTCCGACTTTTTTGTTCCAATTTTTTATTAGAAAACAAGCTTAAAATTTAATATTAATTTTCTATTTTCTCGCGATCATTTGCTCCTTTTCCGTGTCACATTCCTTTTCACTCCGATTTTTTGGCCTCTTCCGTTGTCGTTTTAAGACTCTTCCCGCCACCGCCGATCACCTTTTTCCGCTGGACGAACATGTACCTGTGGAAACAAAATTTTGTCGTTAAATGGGAAAACAAAATTGAATGGATTACCCGTAAAGTTTTGGAAAGCCTGGCAGATAAATTAGACAAAGGGCAATGACAATGTAGTAAAAGTTGAAGCTCATATTCCACGGGTTGGGCTGAAAAATGCACAAAATTACATTGACTCGCTTTGAAATATCTAGATTGAAATCGTAATTAAAATATTTTTTCGTTGGGATTTGTGAGCCAAAAATGAATGAATTTGGAGAACTAGCGACTCATAAATCTCGGAAACAAAGGTTTTTTTCGAATTTAGAGATTTTAATTTCAAATTTTGCACGTAAAGTCTGTGTTTGCCGACCATTTCGATTGTGAAATGTTTGCGCCGCGCAATTTCACCCAAAGCGGCGACCATTGTGAGCACTTCGCCGCCGGCTCCCATTGGATAGAGCACAATGAAAAAGGTGTACCTGAAAAGAAGGAAGGGTAAGTTTTAGGCATTTCAAAGTTCCCATCCCCTCACCCCTCGTCTTTGGTCTTGAAGTATTTACTATTTTAAGAAATTTTCAGCTTTCGAACAATATGACAAACTTGGATGAATTTCTTTAGACCTAGGGACCGATCTTTTGGTTGCACCCCAAAATTTGCTTAATTACGCCGGCCGAATTCTCCGCCCGAAATTTCGCCGACGAAATTTCAAAAATATCAATAAAAACTATTTGCTCACTTCCTAGCCGTTTTTGACTAGGATTAATCTCTCTATCTAAGGGAAAATAGGAAAAATATAGGAGTTTCCAACTTCTTGGAATACAAAAAAAAATTTCGCATTATTTTTCCCTCGGCTGGCGAAATTTTGTACTGTTCCGGAATTTCATAAAAAAAAAAGATGAATTATTTGGTGCCCCAATTTATTCGATTTGCTATTTTCCTTTTCCCACCTCATCCATATCAACGCGTAGGGCACAGCGTTCAGCAAATTTAGCGCATAGAATGAATAGCGGATAACCTCAGTGACGGACCAGGCGAGCAAAAGCATAGGAACACCCAAACTGAGACGAGCCTTAAAAAAAATGAAATGAAAATGAAAAAAACCAAAAAAGCCAAATAGCACCATGTAATGGGGGTAAAATAATAAATATAATTTGATGGATTCAAAGAGGGAAGGTTCCTACTAATAAAAAAAAAAATAGAAAAGAGGATTCCAATGGCCTTATTTTTTCCACAATTCTCTTGCCTAAAAATTGTTTCGGATATGAGCCCGCTTCAAATTAAGCCGAAAAATCGGCACTCCAGTCCAAATCGTGTCCCGACATTTCGGCCACAGGCAAAACCGACTTTTATTTACATAAAATCAAAGCTTATTTTAGCTCTCTATTCCATATCAATAGACACACACATGGCAAACCAAGCAAAACACTTAAACCAGAATAAATTTTACATTTTTAGGTCTTTTAGCAAAATTTTAATGATAAAATAATGGTGTTATATTTGCCACTATTGGCTTTTATTTTGGCTCGGACCGCAACTGCAAATGTCGGCTTTGACTGGGACCGAAAAAGTTGGGCCGCAATTATTGGGGTTCCGTCTTAATTCTCAAAACAATCACAACAACTTATAAACTTTAACAAATAATTAGAATGGCTGTTCAATAAGAAAGGCCATACCGAAGTCACTTTGTGCAAAATCAGCCATACGACAGTGACACGGGAGAAGACCTGGAAAAAGAAGAGAAAAATACTCAATTTTTTTTTTTTTTTGTTACATTTCATTGAAAATTTATGGCATTTTTATAGACTAGAATGCTTATTTATTTAATGAAACCAAAAGGTGGGCCTTTCAATTATTACTAGTTTTCCAGAGGTTTTTGAGGTCGCTGATCACGAATATAATTTATTTCGGCCAGTTTTAAAAAGGATCACCCTTTGGGTTCTATTAAAAAAAAACTAGCACTCTAAAAATGATAACAAAAAATTTCAAACAAAAAACCTGAACAAGAGTGGTGAACACCGGCGAACGGACCAAACCGACAACGCTATGCAAAATCTGAAAAGGGGGAGGGGGTAAAAAGCAAAAAAATAACAAATAAAAGGTTATTAATATTTAAATTTATAAAATAGATAAACAAATTCTTGTTTCTAAGACCTTGGCTTGGTGGTGGTACCACCCACGTTTTTTTGGCTCGTCAAAATACTTTTAGAAATCCGACATATTTCTACAAAGGCATCGCCCGGGTAATAGTCAAAAATTTGAAGTTTTAGTTTCTTAGTCCAACAGCGAAAACCAACTTCGCAGAGACAAAAACTCACTTCCAAAATGGCAGCTGTTTGGAAGATTTTCAATTCCATCTCCACCTCCTTGTACAGCTCGGGAAATGAGTTTCCGTTGGCCAACCCGAGCACAGTCTTCACCAAAATGGAACTCCATCTGAAAATCGAGGGGGTATCGCATTTTTTTCAGCAATGTTTTAAATTGTAAAAGATTAATTCCAATTTTAGAGGGCTAGTCTATGGAAAAACTTAGCCTATAAATAGGCTATACATATTTAACAAAAAAAGCTCCATAAAATATTTGAAAAATATGCATTTCCCAGCTGATTGGGAAAATGTGAATTTTTTTCCAAATCAATAATAGTAGTCAACTATTTATATTTAAAATTGTTAATCATAAATAATAAAATAATTCATAAACAAACCCCAAAAATTGGATGGCATTGTAAGCCAACAAATAAATATCTCCTGGTTTCATTTATAAATTAAAATTGAGCAATTGAGAAAAGCAGGTTTAATAATTAAATTTCTGATAATTAGAGAACAGTATGTTATGATACATGAATTTAATGGCACAGCAACAAAAAATGCCAATTTGAGTAAGTTAATTCTTTTGAAAACGGATAGCTTTCTTGGTTCAAAAGTTATTGCCTATGGCCCCTCGTGGGTATGGCTTTAGGTTCTCAGGGTAGGAGGGCCTATGGCTAGAAAATAAATTAATTTTTAAAAATACTTAGCCTAGGAATTAAAAAGCGAAGACGGGGAACTGACCCGTTTCGCAAAAATACACCCGAATGGAATTTTTTGCCTGAGAATTTTGAAAAATACCTTTTCCAACTGTAACCAGTGAATAAATTTTTTTGCCAATTTATGCTTTTTAGCCTTTTTGCATAAATATTTAAATATTTTGGGTTTTTTCGTAAATATTGGGCATCCCTACTATTAGTAATTACTATGTTACAAAAGAAAAATGCTTCTCTGAAATTTTTCTATTTTTGGAGAATAAAACTAAAATGGAAATTTCTTTAAAAGACTCCGAAAAAGTCCCACAATTTACTCTATTAGACCATAAATTGAAGAAGGGAATCAGCCCATCAAATAAAATGAAAATTGTTGGTGAGTGGAGTGTAAAGAGTACGAAAAAATGTTTCTTTCCATTTTTCTTTAAATTTCCATTATCGCCTGACCTTTCTTTTCCTTTTCCTCCCTTAAATGACAAAAAAAAAAAAAGACCGATCGTTATCAAATTGGGTTGGACAAATAAATACATTTACAGATGCATTTGCAAGAAGTAATATCTCAAGAATTAGGTATGCATTTGGTGAAATCTGATGCCAATGGTAATAATAATTAATAATTATCAGGGCTCACAGTTGTGATGATTTCTGTTTATGTACATATTATTTGTATGATTTTGAGGGGTCAAAGATGAGAAGGTTTGATTTTTGAGCTTTTAGAAATTTACTGATTTGATATTTTTGAGGTTTTATGAAACCCTTAAAGGACCATTTTAGGCCAAGATATTAATCAGACACAAATTTTCAAAAAATTTCCGGTGGTATCTATCGGCACCACCGGGCCCCCTTTCGCTTAGATTTCCTTAAAATTTATCTCAAAATCAATAAATTGTTTTTTTTGTGCAAAATTTATTAAAAATACAACCAAACTTGGAAAATTTTCTCCGGCGGCGCATTTTTTTGTGCAAAATTTATTAAAAATACAACCAAACTTGGAAAATTTTCTCCGGCGGCGCCGGTTCCACACCATTTTGAATGGTCGAGACCAGGGATGCCGCCGATCTCAGATTTGAAAAATCGGAAAACCGGAATTCCGATGCCCATTTTCGGAAACCAGAAAATCGGAATTCCGGTTCAAAAATTGTCGGAAAATCGGAAAATTCCCCCTCTAAATTTTTTGCAATATATAACTACTCTTTTAAGATTTCCATAACGAAAATAAACTTAGTTTGGCGCCGAGAAAGATTTGTTTAACACTGATCGCAATTTCCGAATTTTCCGCTCCGGTTGGGGCTTTTTCCATTCTGGTGTCCCAGCTTATTTGAATCCCTAAGTGATTTGTCATCGCGAAATCGGACCCGACTCGACTTTTTTTTTTCACAGTTCGAAACATGCCCAATTCGGATACACAATCAACAGATAGCAGCAACTTCAAAGATTTACCGGAAAAACAGATGCTAAATATAGGAAGCAAAAACAGACAGATAGAAAGAAACATAGGGGAAAAACCCAAATAAATTCGCATTTAAAAACTGAAGAAAAAGGAGGATAAACGAAGAAAATAATCACAAATAAATCCAAAGATGTTTGTTCATAAAGCACTCTCAATTTGGTTTTCCATCTTTTCTGCTGCTTCATTATTAAATTTCTTCTCCCTTTTTTGTTCAATGAATTTCAAAACATTTTGGATCATCGTATATAGTGTTCGTTTTCTTCTTTCATCTCTCAATAATCGCTTCTTCAACTTCTCGCTTTTTCTTCATAAGTTATTTGCACTTTTCCAACTTCGTTTCTTAATAATTTTTACTCTTTTTCAATTTCCTCGTTAATTTCGTTCAAAATTTTGTTGCTCTTTTTGAGTATTTTGTCCAATGTTTTTCCCAATTTAAGCCATTTTTCGGTACTTTCTGTTATTTAACTACAAGTAACAATTTTTAAAAAATCAACAAAAGACGCGTTAAATTTTTGATTAGCTTGATTGTTGATGGCACGTACACCATCTACGGGTTAATCATAACTGCAATTTACCCATTTTTCTTGGAGAAAGCGTACAAATGCGAAGAAATCACCAGTGTAAATGTAAAGAAAGATCATTTTCGAAAGCTTCCCATTTTAGCACCCAATTCATTCTCAAAAATGCCAAATTTGATCGATGTAATTCAGAGTCTAAAATTATGATCGACCATATATTGCCTAAAATCAAGTAGGGGAGTTGCCTATCTTTCCCTCATTCCTTGAACAATTTCAGCAGATGTTTAGATCAAATGAAAAATTTGGACCCCATTCTCCTTCCCCCCTTATTTATATAAATAAACAATTTTTTGCACTTGTTATGGCTACAACTTTTTTTATTCTCAATCGAATTTTTTCAAATTTCGTAGACTAATAAAACTAAGCAACAGCTATCGGACCATACCAAGATTATTGTACAAAGTTATGAAGAGTTTTTACTAAAATCTTCAAAATGAAGGTTTTTATGAAACGACCTAGCACCTCTGTCGAGCATCTGCTTCATTTCGCTGACCCAAACACCCAAAGCGTTTCCTCCTGACAAAGCATGCAATTCAAATGCGAAGGCCAAACTATCAAATTGATACAAAGTAGAAAAATCGGTGTCATTTAAATTTTTAGCTTTAGAATTTCAAGTTTTTACATGAATTTTAGGAAAATTTAATAGAAATGTTTATTTGGTGCCTTATTGCGTGCTGCGGCATTTGTTAAATTCCCTCACTATGGGCATGTGTTAATCCGCCGTTTTTTACAGATTTTAACTACCATAAATTTCGTGAAACTTTATCATATTTTCTTAAATTCGAATAGTTAATAAAGCAAATCAAAAGCTATGTATCGGTTAGTAAAAGGATTCTTTAATTTAATTTATTTGGAGCAAAATTATGACGAATATGTTCGGAAAATCTGTAAAAATGGCGGAGTTAACAATGCTTTCAAATGCTTGTATTAATATACTTTCACTTTTAATTGTATTATGTAGTATAAATGTTTTACATTTCTTTCTGTCTCGTGTTATTGTTATCCAGGTTTAGCCTTTTTATGATAAAATTTAATAATCCATATTTCAAAAATTTCCCCGCGGTGACCCCAGCTGTGCCTGTCCGCACCGCCTAATTTTTCATGCTACAATTTTTTTTTATTATTATTTTATTAAAATTCTCCACTAATTTTTCCTAATTGTCCTCCTTCATCTTCTCTTTTACGTCGTTCCCTCTCTTTGCTTCTCCATCTTCTTCAACCAACACCCACCCGAAAATCTATATGCTTAATCAATCCCCTTCCCACTCACTCACTCACTCTCTCATTCGACGAATGGCAAAATCCGATTGGAATTCGATGGGATCAATGCATCGATTCTGCCCCATCTCCGCTTGAGTGTACTGTCGTCGTTGCCGCTTTCGGCCACTGCACTCCCCGCCCAGGGGGCGGTCGATGGAATCAATGCGGGAGAGGGCGGGGAAGCACTGAGAAAGCGGAACAAAATCGATGTATTGAACGGATGGATTGACAGAATTTGAATGGTTGGCAAGGAAAGCGAGGAGGGGAGGAGGGCGGTAAATGCGGGCATTGAGAAGACAGCAAAGTCACTCCCCCCTCGTCCCCATGGCGGTCCGGGTCGTCGAGACCACTCTCGAACAACGGCCAAGACGGAGCAAAAGTTGGGAAAGCTGGGAGAAGGAGGAACCCATCTTGTTGCCCCCCCCCCCATTGATTGTATTGACAAAAAGCAAAAACGGGGCGGGGGAAGAATAGAGAAGGGAAATGAAAAAAAAATTTAGCGTAAAACGAAAAAAAAAAGAAAAGGACGGCCGATTAAAAGGCATGCCGATATACCGACTTATAACCACAAAGAACATGAAGACGAAATTAACGAAAATCTCTTAGAGCAATTAAATATTATTTATCAACCTATTTCATAAAAAAACTCGAGGCCAAAATTGAAAAAATTTTATTGTTTGAAACTTTAAATGAGAAGAATGACTCTCTCTCAGTCAGTTTCATGTCACACTGTCATGGAATGGAGAACTGCCCGAACACGACGCTTATTGATTCAACGCGGTGTATTCAATTGGTAACACCTAAGCTTAATGAAAAAAATTGGCGCCTTAAAGCAAAGTTCACATCTTAATTTTCTGAAATAAAAACATCATTAGTTGAAAATAATGATTTGAGAACGAGAAAAGGATAATTGTTACAAAATTCTAAGGAAAAATAGTATTTTAATGAATAAAAGCAAATATTTTGAAGTATATTTTTCACAGCCAATTTTCGAATCTTTTTGGCTTCAACATATTAATATTTTTAAATTACTGCATAAAATGAAAGTCTTGTGGGGCCGAAAGTTGCCGCCGGGTTAAGTGGTTTCTTAACAGACTTTCTAAAAAATGATCAATGAGTTAAAAAAATTTTATGTATGAGCAAAGAAGAAAAAAGGACTAAATAAAGAGTTTAGTCTCAAATCGAGAAAATCTTTAGAAATAATGGACAAATAGAAACTTTTTGCTTAAATGGCTTAAAGTAAGCTGCGACGAAAAAATCGGCAACAATAGACCCGTACCCCCTTTCTCCCAATGAAATACAGTGCCGTTAGAAGAATGCGCGTTAGTTTATTCTGAAATTCGGAATTTAGTTAATTAAAAAACCCATATTATTTTTATAATTTCAGAAAGAAAAGAATTCAACAATTTTTACGCATATTTCATTTTTTGTTTATAAATTGTTCACAAAAAAATAGACTTACTATATTTCAGCTTTTGTTTTCCAAATTTTTACCTAAAATGTTTCCAATAGTATTTATTTTTATTTTATAAGTTTCTAAATTCAGCGGACAAAATTTGCAATAAAAGTTAATTTATTACATTAATAATTGTTTCCCTGGCGGCGCCTATCGGCACCACTCGCCTCTGTCCCTTTAAAATTCTTTAAAATCCTAAAAAAGAAACCGAAAAAATTGTTAAAAAATTTAATATTATGATGGAGACAGAAAAATTAAACAATTAACAAATTTAAATAATTTTGTTTTTAATTTGGTCAACCAACTGCGTGCTCTTGAAAATCTTTCGAATGATACCAAATCTCGAGAATTTGATGAAGTTCGTAAAAAGTTATAAGGCTCTAAAGATGGCTAACAAGGGAACATCCCGAAAAGTAAATGTCCAAACCACTCTTACCGTGTAGAGCATAATAGATTTACTCTTGCAAATTTTTTTGCCGTATAAAACAATTAGATAGCGCTTGAATAAAAGTGGTTTTAATGTGATTTGGACACTCACAGTTCGGAAAGTTCCTTTGTAACAGGGATGTGCCGAATCGGAATCGGAATTAATCGGGTTTTTGACCATACTCGGAATCGGATAATCGTAATCGGATTTGGCCACAAAATCCGATTATAACACCCCTAAGAATGCGACTTTTAAAGAAAATCTTGTAGCGAGAAAAAAATGAAAATAATAAAAAAAATATTTTCTGAAGCGAATATTTTCGTGTAATTTCTTAACAAACGATACTTTTACCATAGGTTTCTTCGAAATTTAACTTAACAATTCGCAAAAACGGGCCTTTTGGTTAAATCTATTAATAAATCACAACAAAATTTTCAAAAATTCCCCCGGTGGCGCCTATCGGCACCACCTCATTTTTAGAGTTGCTGAGTTTAGGTGTTCCCTGATCCGGAAGACGTTTACTGCCTGAGAACGTTGAAAATCTTTTCTTTCGGCATCACAATCACAAAATTTATGAATTTGAATAAGAAAAAGTTTTTTGAAAAAAAAATATACCATTTTTGGGGAAAATCGGAATCGGTTGTTTAATCGTATCGGGTTTTTGGCCATAATCGGAATCGGCGATTCAATCGGAATCGGATTTTGTCCGGCTTGGCACATCCCTGCTTTGTAAGACGCATTTGCCAAACGAAGTTGACCTGCTTCGAATTAGGGTAGCCAAAAATTAAGCATTTAAAATATATGCGAATGAAATTATTATAAATTTTAGCATTTTGTAATTGCTTTTTAGAAAAATGAAAGTAATGAATTAATTGTTTTTTATGAAATGCATCCATCAATTAATCACTTAAGACCATCACCAAATTAAGGCTATCGATTATTATTAGTCGCCCTTTTTCAAATTTTTTATCGTCATAATAAATAACAAATTTTTTCTAAAGAAATTTTAAAATGATTTTGTATCTTAAAAAGAAATTGGTTTTGGCTCTCATATCAGCGTTTGCATTTTTTGTTGTCTTAATATTTACATCCAGCAATATCAAACGGGCACCAATTCACTTGAAAACACAAAAATGGATGGCCAATGTGACAAAGTAAATTTAAATATTAATATTTTATAATATCTTTTCCACATCAAATTAAAAAAAGATATATTTACGATTAAGTCGTGTAATTAGAGTATATTAATATAAAATAGCACATAAATTTTCACCGAAAATGAAGAATGCAAAAAAAAGCCAAAATAAACAAAATTACAACTAATTAACTTTACCATTTAAAATTCTTGAAATGTGGAATTTTTGCCTTTTACAAAGTTAGACTGATTTATTTTTTAATCTGGCCAAGTTTGTGATGATTTGTGGAACTAAATCTTTTCAATAGTACGATTCTCTTCCAAAGGGCCGCTTTAATAAAGGATGCTATTCTTAAAGATTTATTAATGGAAAATGCAAAAATATGTTTATAAATTGCCTAATATGCACAAAGATACTTATAAAATCCTTCCTGAAGCGTCAAATATAGCATTTTAGGCCGTTCCCAGTTAAGACATGAATTTGGATTGAAAAATTATTAAAAATATTTTTGTTTTTTAGTGTCCCTTCGTTTGATGAATTGCGCAAGAAATTCGCGGACATATCCGCATGGGGACATTGGGAAAGATCAACATCAGCCGAAGACGGTGTGCCAAGACAAAAAGTCGTTATAATTATCCCATTTAGGTAAAGTAATTAAATAATAAAATTATTTTGCATTTAACATTGGCCTATTTTAGGGACAGGCTTTTACATTTGCGCGTTTTACTCAACAATTTGCACAGTTTTCTCCATCTGCAACAATTGAACTATCAAATCGTCGTGGTCAATCAGGCATTTCCGGTCGGACGCAAAACGGCGGACAGATTTAATCGTGGCAAATTATTAAACGGTGGGTGGGCAAGGGCAATTAAATTAACTGACTAATTAACTAATTAATTAGTCCCTATTAATTAAGTTGGATTTGTGGAAGGGCTTAAGCAATTTTGTCACCATAATCGGTCTGCTGTTGAACCCTGTTGGCAATGTGTTGTGTTCCATGACGTCGATTTTGTGCCAGAAAATGTCTTCAATATTTATCAATGCGACGAAAATGCACCCAAACGGTTACTCTCTGCCACGGACGAATGGGAAAATTACAAATATGAGTAAGTTTTTTAAATAAATTTTAATATTTATTTAAATAATTTCCCTTTTTTATGCCTGGCGATAAAGCATGGATGGGCGGTGTAATTGCATTAACACCCGATCAATTTACGCTGGTCAATGGCTTTTCCAATAATTATTGGGGCTGGGGAGCGGAGGACCAAAATTTGCGCGAAAGGTTTTTTATGCTAATTAATTAATTTATTAATTAGGTAATTTCGCATGATAAAATGAGTTTATGAAAAATAATATTTAGAGCCAATTATTATTTTTTCTTTGGGTATGCTTAAGCAAATATTGAATATAATTTGGATGGTAACTTAAAGTATGGAAGTGTTTTATTATTTTTTAGTTGGATGATTATTTTTCCGGAAATTATTTTTTTGGTGCTAATTAACCAATTAATTATAAATCTTATTATTAATAATTAAACTTTTTTGTCTTTGTTTTCACATTTTGGTGCTTTAATCTTTCTCATTTACTTAAATGATAACGATTATATGTGCCTTAGAATATTTTTTCAATAAAAATTATCTTCATCTCTGGACCACTTTTAATTATTTAGGTATTTATTTAGATTTAAATTAGCAAATAAATCGGTGCTTTTCGTGCATGGCCCTCGCGGCAATTACAAAAGTGTTGAATTGGCACACAAAAACAAAGACCCGACAAATGCCGAAATGGACTGCGCATGTCGGCAATTGTTGATCAACAATTTAACAAACACATGGAAAAGGGATGGACTGTCCAATTTAAATTATGCCCATTTGAGCACATCCAATGAAATTTTGTACACCAATATAACGGTAATAATTAAAAAAAAATAGTTAAATAATTTAAATATTTATTTATTCATTTGATTTGTTTACATTTTAGGTGGATTTGTTGATGGATGAATCATTGAAAAAGGGGCACCCTTGTGGAAATAAAATTAACGGATTTTATGATTGTAAAAATGGAGAAAAATACCATCGTAATTAACAAATTCAAAAAATAAAATTAATTTTAAATAAAATTAAGTTATAAATAAAAAGTAATTTAATTATGCGTTAATTATAATTAAGCATCTATTTGGTTATTAAATTTTCTTTTAAAATCATTCCTCCAAGTAAAAGTTGCATTTTATCTGAATTCTTGAATTTTGTTAATTTGGTTTTTATTTTATTGTTTTATCAGTTTGAATAAATATATGAATTCGAAAGCGTGATAGCAATGCATCCCCTGTCTTTTAAATTTGAAGGATTTCGGTTGGTAAATTATATGAATATTTTTTGATGTTACAATATTTTTGAATTTCTTTATTAAATTATTGTTGGTTATTATATTTAATTTACGTATATTTCTTGTACATACTAAATTAAATTGTTCTGAAATTTTTGTTTTTAATTTTCAAACTCGATTAGTGGGGTCATACATAATGGTAAAGGTCGATCAATTTCTGAAAAATAAAATATTTAAAAATAATTTTTTTTTTTTGTTTTTTTTATTTATTTTAATTATTTTTTTTTAAATTTACTTTTGTTTAGGCCTCGAGCAATGATAAAAAAAAAATAAAATCTTCATTATTTTAAAATATAATTTTTTTTTCTTCGTTTACTATTTTATATGTTTTTGCTGATTAAACTTTGCTAAAATTGTTTTTTTAATTCCTTTTTTTATTACAATTTTATTAATTCATTATTAAAAACACATTGGTTGAATTATAAAAGTACAGAAGTAAGTTTAATAAGAATGGCGGCACGGTTTTTTCATTTTCGTTACCATGGGATTTCTTAGAGCTATTAACTTTGTTAAAGATTCCAATTAAGTGCTTAGACTTCTTTTAAATATATTTTTTAATTATTTTATTGTTTTTACTAATCAATCATCCGACGATGCTTGCTCTTTTTATTTTGTCTTTTTTTTCTCTATATAATTTATGTTTGTTTATTACACAATAAAATTCTACACATATAACCTTTCGCGGTTTCTAATGTCTTTAGTGAAACCTCTTATTTTATAGTCTTATCGAGTTCTTCAACAAATTGGAACATGACTATAGGCATTTTTCTTTATTTTCATTTAATTCTAATGATTTATTAACATTGTTTTTAGTAATAATTTGTTTTTTTAAATGATACCAAATTAATTAATTTTATTTTTCGGAATTTTTTTGGTATAAATTTCTTTGGCCAGCTAATACTATTTTATACTTTTATTTCCATCTAGCAAAGAAATTTTATATGATAAAGCAAAATTAAATAACGTTTATTAATTAAAAAAAAATTTGTTCATTTAAAATAATATTTATTCAAGTTTTTTTGAGATTATTTTTTCAGAAATTTTCTGGTAGAAAATAAAGATTAGTTTAAATGCGACTATTAAAGTGTCAAAGCCTACCTCGAGCTATTCAAAACAATTGTTTATTTTGAAATGGAATTCTTTATTTGAATAGGTCTCTTTTTGTATTAAATGCAATTAATTATTATTCCATTTATGCTTATATTAAGTAAATTCAGTCAGGTCTTAATATTTATTTTTTGTCTAAATAATTTGTTCTTTAAATTGTTTTAAAAGTATCAACTTAAAATCGTGAACGCAAAACCCTGTTGTTAAAAATAATATGCTTTTACTATTGCCACTTATCTCTGGCGCATATTTTCTTAAATTAATGAATCTTTGTTTTTGTTTGAATTAAAAGCAAAAATTCAAAATTTCAAAATATTTTTTTTTTTTTTTTTGTTTATTTGCCTCGTGTTTTTTGAAGCAATATTATTCTTTTCGATAAAATACTATTATTCTTATTATCTGTCTAATTGATTTTTTTACTTAATTTTATGGTATCAAATTAAAAAATTTACATATTTTAAAAGATTATTCCAATTTTCAGTTGTTATCTGTACAAGACAGACTTATTCGTTTATTTATTCTTGTTCTGTACAAGCTGATTGTCAGAGTGGTGTTCGTTAATACAATTTTCAGTTTATGTTTTTTATTTTAAAAATTTATTTTTTAGCTAAATATAATTTTATTTTTTTATTTATTGGTCAATTTGCAAGTTAATGCAAGCCATAAAGCACCTTTTTTAAATTATAAAAATAATATTGCAAAGAATTTTCACAAATATAAATAACTATAAAATATTTTCTTTATAATAATAATTGTATTTGTTAAACTTCTTCTGTTTTTAAACAATAGCTTGAATTTATTGTCTTAATTTCATTTTACTTAGTAAAATTTAGCCAATGATTTCGTATTTTTAGCTATTGAAAAGTGGCAAGAATTATAATTTATTTCCGCTATTTATTTTTTAATTTTTATAAATTTAAGTTACATTAAGCGCATGATTTACCCATGAAACAATTTAGTTATTTTTATAATGATAATTATATTCTTATTTTCTAATCGTTATACATTTACTTGTCCGAGCTTAATAACCAATGTTCTAAGTAATAACTTTACAGGTTTTATTTTGTTGTTTCAATTCCGATTGTTTCTATACAAGAAAGTATTGTTGTTTTGTTATCTTCTTGATGAGGAGTTCGTTCGATAATTTTTGTTGCGGATGAAAAAATTGCAAATTCAATTTAGTGTTTCTATCTTAAAAATATTAATAAGTTTTAGTCGTTTTGGGAATTTTTGGAGGATGCCAAAAAATTGGGGTTTTTTGGGTTGTGTGTATTCTTTTAAAGTTTGGAGTTCACGGGTTTAGTCATCACGCATCTCAGATCCATTTTGTTCAAGTTAGACCCCGATAAATCGATTTTAGGCAATATATATAAAATGCAAAAAAAAATAATTTTCGGTTTGTTGTTGAAATTCGGGTTTCGGATCTTGGGTTCGGAATTGGACAAAATGGATGTCAAATATTGGTTCCATTTGGTGGTTTACATATTATAAAATTCTTTTATCGGTGGTAAAAAACTCTCTATTTCATATTCATATACACCCCTGATTCCAGTGATTTCAATACAATTTCAAGAAAAGCGGGAAAGAATAAAAAATTGATGATGGTAAATAAATATAATTATAATAAGATTTGTCTTATTTTACTATAATTGGATTATTTTTTAACAATTTTATCTATAATACTTTAATTTTTAATTTAACTCATGCAAATTTCTTCCTGTTAAGCTTTATGCATACCAGTGTTTTATTTGAAAAAAATAGATTGATAATTTTGTTAGTTGTGTATTTATTTATTCGGCAAATTTTTTTTTTTTTTTTGAATTTTCAGCTTATCATTTTTTGTGCTGACCATTTTCATTTGTTTTTTAATTTTATGGAAGGAGTATTTTTTTGGATTTTCATCGCAATTAAACGTTGCTAATTATTTTTATAAATTTTAAAATTAATGATATTTCGGTATTATAGAATAATTTTTTTAGATAAGGTTTTAAAACACTTTATTTTTTTTTTTAAAAGTAAATTTTGTCGCTAATATTTTTATTAATTTATTTTACATTTTACTAAAAAACCTATTAGTTTTGATTTTTTAGCTTTTGTTTGGTTTTTGAAATCAATGTTTAAAAGCTCAAGCCGAATAGAAACGGTTATATGATACTTCTTATACCAGTTTTTAAAGATTTAAAAAAAAATTATTATTAAGCTAGAGTATTATTTATAATATCAATTTATTTTTATGAGCTTTTTGTCCCGCAGCTTATATATGTTATTTTTTTTTTTTGTAAGTTTCTTTCTTTGTTTTTACTTAGGAAAAAAATTTTTGTTCCTTATTCGACACAGCAATTTTGATTTATACATTAAGACTTTTTTTTAATATAGGCATTTTAGAAATAAGTGAAACCTTTACATTTTTTTTATTTATAATTGAATTAAAGTTTTTGTGGGAATTTGTTCAAATGGAATATCAAATGAAGAATAACCAACAGTAAAATAACATTATATGATTATATTTTTTCTATCATATTTATTCTATTTCGAAACCTTATGGTTATTTTAACATTATTTTGTTGTCTACTTTGACAAAGAAAAATTGTATACATCTTTTGCAATTTTATTTTTATTTTATTTTTACTTTTGGTAAAAAATTAAAATATTTTTTTATAATAAGTCCATTTAATTTTCCTAATTATTATTTTTTTTTTCTTCATGAACAGTTTAATATTCAATTTTATAATAAATATATTATTTATTTATTTTTCCGCTTTTGTTCTTATTTTTTAATCATAGAGAAACTTTAAATTTTTGAATGATGACACGGACATATGCATTGATAGAACTAATAATATAGCACAAAAAATCACGGATGGTCACAATGCAGTAGAATAAAAAAGTTCCATGTACCTAGATGTTGCGGATAGCTAAAAAGGCATGCTCAAACAAACTAATAAAGCAAGAATTTTGAAAAATTAAATGAAAAAAATAATTTTCAATACTTCGTTTTGTCATTAGTAAAAAACTAAAAAATAAAAAATTTGCCAAATATTACAAAAATAACTATTGCAAAATGTGTAAATATTGAAATCATAACCATTTTTATATTCAGACTCACATCTTAAAGTCAATTTGATGTAATTTTTTGCTGAAAAAATAATTGAATAACAAATTTTTAAAATGAAATAACGAAAAAAAGAGGTAATAAACTAAAACTAAAAACGAAACATAGATATTGTTAATTATGATTAAAAAAGTGTGCGTATCCAGCAATGCCGTCGGCGCATGCCAATAAATTTGATTTTGTTCATCGTCACAGTGGCACGCACAATTTCAAATAAATTAGAGTAATGTTAATATGCCGTTTACACATAAAACTTGCGATTTCGTTATTACATTTGAATTAAATTATTGTAATAATATTTGGCAAAATTTCATCCATTAGTCGATGGCGAAATAGAAAATATAGTCTATCTTCTTTAAAAAAATTTCAGTATTTCTTATTTACAGTAATTAGATAATAGTCGAAAATATAAATGTGTGTATAAGTTATAAAATTTATTAACCATTGTTAATTAAAATTTGATTGTTAAGAATATGCGTCCTTATGATTATACTTCATTTTATTCATATTATAAGTTTTATTTTCACACTGCCATTTAATTTTAAATTGCTTTAATTTTATCTTTAAAATTTTCTTTGAATTTCAATTTGAACAGTTTTTCAGATCAATTTTGATTGCAAAATTTGACTTTCAGAGCAATTTATTTATTTTTTCGCCATTTATTCATTATTATAAGCAACTTTGAGAATTTTCAATTCTCAATTTTCAAGTGCTTTTCTTCCAATTTAAAATTAATTTTTATTATTTACTTATTTTTCGTCTTAATATTTTAAGTTCCAATTAATTTTTGGTTTAATTAATTATTCATTTATTTTTGTTATTCAGAATTAGGTACTTTAAAAAGGTATTAGATAAAGTGGGTCATTATTGAATCTGCTATTTTTACAAAATTACTCGTAAAAACGTATCATCACTTTACAAACATTGATATCGTACGATAGTCTTTATTGTCTCCATTAGCTTGCTAAATTTCGACAGATTTCATTAGGTTTTTAAAATATGGCTAAAAATTATTTGTTTAAATTCGTATATTTACAATTTTTAAAACAATGAAATTTTTTTAATTTAATAAAACTAACAGCGATAAGAGCTATCTTCTGATAACAATAAATAATAATTTTTTTTTCTTAAAAAATAAACCGTCATTCTTGAATTTATTTATTTAAAAGAAATTCATAATTTGACTCTTTTGTTTTTACGAACGCTAGGTAAAAAATTTACAATTTCAAAAGGTTTAGAATGTTTACAATTTTAATCTATTTAGAAATATCATTTTTTATTTATTCAATTTTAAAATATCTTTATCAATATATAATCTTTTTTATTTTGATATAATCCTGATTAATATTTAGATAATTTTTATGATATTTTTCCAATTTTTTATTCTTTTTGGTACAAAATTATATTCTTTTATTTATATTTTTGGTATGTGGTTTCTAATTAAGATATGATATTCAATGGGGTGACAAAATTCGATTCAAAAGCCATACATATTTTTTTTTAATTTCTTGTTTTAATTATAATTAATTCGTTAATAGAAAAAAAATTAAGTAATTATTTTTCTAATTCTTTTTTGGGTATTTTTTTAAGGTTATGTTCGCTATTTTAAAATAAATAAATAATTTTATACCAAAAAAGCCCGCAAAAGGGAAATATCCGCTTACATTGTGGACATACAATAAAAAAAGGGTCCAGTGGCGCTTTAAAACAACATAATGAAAATCACCATAAAAATAAAATAGAGTGAGGTTGAAAAAGGTAATTTGCTGTTTGATAGGGACGATGTTGGCGATGGATGTGATGATTTTTTGCGTGGTGGAAATCTGTTGTTGGAGAATGGCATCAAAGTTGTTATTGTTGTCAGTTTGTGGAGAGAGTCCAGCGTCGAAGCGAGTCCTTTTTGTGGCCATTGTCAATTATAGCAAAATACGTTGATTTTTTGATCTTATTTGGACCACAAAGTGTCTATTTTGTTATTCTTTATTTTTCATATATTCAGATTCTCTTTGAAAACGTCTCGCAATTTTATAATTCAAATTTATTTCATACTGAAATGTTTTTAATCAACAAAATTTATTACACTTTTTATTTTGTTGTTTTTTGAGTTTTAAAAAAGCTTTTTGGAAAAAATTAATTTTTTAAAGAATTTTTTTTTTCAATATTTTATTTATGCAATTAATATATATTAATTGTTCCTTAAATGCTTTATTTTTACATCAAAATTATTAAATTATTCTTTGATTTATTTTGTTATTTAATATTTAATTGTTCAATAAATTATGCACATACTTTTTCAGAATTTTAAAATTTTCAGCTTTGGATAAAATAAAAATTTTTTTTTTCATAACATCTTTCATTGATCGTCAATAATACCTCCTCGTGGAGTGAAATAGTTATTATGATAATGATGGTATTTTTGTGCCTGACCAATAAAAGTTAAAATGTTTTAGGTTATTATTTATGTAAATTTTTTTTTCGATTATAATATGAGCTTAGGTTACTCCAGACTCGCATAGTACGGGTTGCTGATACTAACGTTGGCCCTTTCTTTCACAACTTTTCAAATTGCGGCAGAAATTTGTTGCAGAAGGTTTTTATACAGAAACATGATATCTTAATTACCTTTAGTTCTAAAATGGGTTTATTTTTTATTTTTTGGTTTTTTGCAATGAAAAAAGTTTTTAGATCTTTTGTTGTTATTTGCTGGATAATTTTGAAGTTTTTTTTCTTAAAAAAAGTTTAGTCAACGAAACGAAGTAAATATTAATTTAAAACTTCCCTTGTTTCATAATTATGAATTTAATTTTTTTATATATTAAATAAAGTTACAGAGTATTGATATTATTATTAGAAACCAATTGGGTTTTAACGAATTTGCGTTTTGAATTTTTTAATTCATTTACTAAGGTTTTCTCTTCTTTAAATTATATTATATTTTTAACGCAAAAATTTTCAGCAGTTATATAATTATTTGAGGAATCATTCGCATTTTTAGCCATTGTAAAAGAATAGAAATTTAATTTTATTTCGATTTCTTTTAAAATTACTTAAAATGATTATTATTAAATATACGGCTTTTTTCATGACCGATGAACCACAAGGTGGATTGTGCTGAAATACACATTTATAATTTCTTTTTCGTTAAAATAATAAATATATTTTTCTTTAGCAAATATAAAAAATATCTCGTTGTATATTCATTTTTATTATATGGTCGCTTCTTTAAAATAAACTAAATTTGATTATTATTTTTTAATTAAAATGGTCCCCCCATTACATGCACGTTACTTTGTAAAATCAAGGCTTAATGATTTTTGCTTATAATTTATTGATTGGATTTTTATTGAAAAAATAATTGGCACACTGATAGTAAATTTAAGCTCTTGGGTATAGTTTTTACAACTCTTTAAGTTCATAATATTTTACTGCACAATGATTAAGGCAATTAATAAAATTAAATATATTTTTTTTACTTATTGTATTTTCATTATTGAACTTATTGGGGTGTACCCATTTTTTTTCTTTTTTCCTTCCTCTATTTTCTTTATGAAATTCTTTATTATATTATTAATTGAAATTATTAATTTATTATCATTATTTACTTGTAAGCAAATCTCATGAAACATGCTTCCGTATGAATTGGACTTTGTAGTTCTGTTCTGGTGGAACAAATACTGTTTTTTTTAAATATTTTTAGTTGTAAATAATTTACTTTTTATTTAAATAAGAATTTTTTATATTCTTGCAACAAATTTTATGTATTTTCAAGATGGTTTAATAATATCTGATTAAAAATAGCTGATTGTTTAAAATATATTTTCTCCGCGACCCATCTGAGGATTTTAAATATTGATATCTCAATGACTGTTGTTTTTGATTTAAAATTTTGAAATTTCGAGCCCAAATCTTTTTTTTTCTCTACAGAATCGTTTCACGAAGTATTGCTGTAACCTATTTATTTTTTATACATGCTTTTCTCTTAAAAATATGATGTCGAATGTAAGGCGTATTATTTTGGTAATTAAATAATAATTTTTTTGATTTTTTTTTTCTATAACTTTAAATTTTATTTGATACAAATTGAAAACAAAATTTTTTTGGATTAAATCTTTGCCAATGCCGCGCAATTGCTTGCCCATGTGTTATGAAAGGAATGCAAATTTCAATTATTTTACTTTATTTTCTTATAAAAAATTGTTATTTCAATGTAATTGCAAATGGGCTAATTTCTCTGCTTTTATATTCACCATAAACAATTACAGAAAAATTAACATAAATTTATTTTTTTTGTTGCGGCAAACTGAGCGACGTTTTGTTTTAATTGCAAATTTTAATAATAATATTTTTCCTAATGGATATTATTAATCATTGGACGACAGCCCGACTCGTACAGGTCCAACTCGTACAACCCCGACTCGTACTGGTGACGTGTTATAAGTATAAGGACTGTCTAACCGCCGCTGTCAGCGCTCCCACGCAAAATGGGGTTAAAAAAGTACGAGTCGAGTCGGGTTTTTACCTTAATCATTTTGATATTTTTTTATATATCTAGATTAATTAATCTTTTTATCAATTTATTTTGGAACCAAAACTCATATTCAGATTGTACGAGATAATTTCTCTTCCCTGGTGCATCCATTTGTGCTGGGTCGTTTCAAAAACCGCCACTTTGGGCGTTTCATAAATTCCGCCATTTTGCAGATTTTTGTCAAAAACTCTTCTTAACTTTGCTCAAACGCAACCAAATTAAACAATTTTTGTATTACCCGATAGATATTGTTTAGCTCTAATGGATTATCAAATTTCAAAAAATTGTTTAAACTTTGAGGAAAATAAGTTAGAATATTGTTTCAATTATTTTTAAATAAAAAACTTGCAAAAGTTATTAAACATATTGTTTTTGGCTAGTTGTTTTTTAGTTTATATTGTTATATTTTTTTTTGTAAATTTCTTTCTTTGTACTACAATTTGCTAAAGAAAAATTTACTTAGGAAAAAATTTATATTTTTAAATAGTTTTACAAAAATTTGTTTTATAATTTAAACAAGAAAATAATTCAATTTAAATAAATAAATATATTAATATAAAAACTCTAATTGAATTAAAAGAACGAGAATATTATTATATCTTTTAATGGAATCTGTACAGTTCGCTCCACTTTGGTTCCTTATTATGGCAGCAATTATAAAAGTTTTAATATTTATTTATTTTTGAGATTATATATGAAGAATTATGTATTTTCTTTTTTCTTTTTTTTGAATTGTTATAGCAAAATATAATAATTATAATCATCTTAAAAGATTTTTTTACTCTTGTTTTTGTTCCAGATTTTTTGCTACTGGTATATCACTTCTCTGTTAATATAATAAAGATGGAAACATTGTAATGCATACTATTTTTATCTTCAAATTATATTTATTTATTTTTTAATTTCCAAAATGACTTTATAATAATTTAATTCAAAGATTTAGTATCTTAAGTATTTTTATTTGCATTAATTCGTTAAACTTTTTTGTTTTTGAAAATTATTTGAGCATTCAAATTTAATATTTGAATAAATAAAATGATTGCCTTTTTATTTCATTCTTTATTATTTTAAATGATTCATAAACCGGGATATAAAAAATATGCTCAAAAAGTTGGCAAAATATGCGCATAAAAATGCAAATGCACTAAATTTGCATAAAAACCGTAAAATATGCACTAAAAATATTGAAAATAGGGGTTCAAATTTATTAAAAAAAAATAATCCCCATTATTTTACACTAGAAAATTTATACTTTTTGAGCCAATTTTTAGTCAAAATCACATAGAAAAGAGTTAAAAGTAAGAAAATATTTTTTGACAATTAAATTACAGACAAAAAATTTAAATTTTAGGTGGCAAATTATTGAGAAATCTCCATTCTCAGGGGTATACTTTTTTAAGAAAAGGCTAAATATGCACGAAAACTAAAAATATTTAACAAATGGCGAAATATGCATAAAAATTCAAAATATGCAAATAAAAGTAGCCCACTTTTATAAGCAAACAACAAAAAGAAGATGTTTTTCCTACTAATTATAGGATTGTTAGAATCCAGAGAAAAAAATATACTTTTGCATAAAATTGACATCCCTGTTATAAATTATCTCTTCCATTTTTTTTTTGCTTTTCTATTTGTTGTTCTAATTTTAAAAAATTCACATCACTAAATTTTAAAATGGTCATAAAAAACTAAAATAGTTTTGACTTATTTGAAAAATGAGTTTTTCAGTGTCGTTATTCCCTTTTTAAATTTGAAATTTCCGTGACAAGTAAGGTTGAGCCCAACAATGAAAATCTTTTTCCAAAATATATTTTTTAAAAATTCAAAAAAAAACAAATCTCTATGTATTTTAGCAATTGTTATGAATTATTCTTCTTATTAATTAAGATTATTTAGTTTATAAATTCAATTATGTTCTTTCTCGTTATTAAATAGATAAGTGTAATAAGCAATATTATTTTTTTTAATTTTCATCGAACGATTAAAAATGAAAAAATTATTATGTTCACAAATACTTTCTTTTTACCGATGACAGTTGAAGTTTTATATTTTATTTTGTAATCCATTTATTTTTTGTATATGTTAATTCTGTCTCAAATTATTATTTTTTATTACAATAATATAATTTAATTTTAGAGAATTTTAAAATTAATTGAAACTTTTGCATTTATAAAAATTTTTGTATTAACATTGATAAGAATATTACTTACTTATAATGTCTTCTTTTGAAAAACACTAAACGAACTTAGCCTCGATCAATCCAAAATAATAAAAAAATAAATAAATGTTTTGCGCAATTTTCCATTAAAATTCTTCTCCCAACTTCCCCCCTTGTAAGTGCCATTCTTAGGAATCTCTTTTTTTAAAACCCGAAAACCGCCCCCAAATTTCGGGTAGGCCGCGTTTTCGGGAGAAGATCAAAAGAACTATGCTACCATAAAATATCATTAAATTAATCAATTGTGGTCATCAATTGTCAAAATTCAATTTAGGGATAATTTCTATTTAATATATGGTAAGGAATATTAATAAACATATTTCTTTCTTTATTTTTTTATATTCAAAATTAGCTAAGAATATTTTTATGCCTAATTAAATATAATTTGTTACACATTTATTATTTTGATTGTTTCGCCCGCATAGTTTTCTCACTGACTTTTCCGGTAATGATAGAAAAATTTATTTAATATTTTGTCTTTTTTAGTTGAATGTATGTCGTCAAAATTATTATTTTTTTATTGTTATAATTAATCCTTAATAGAGTAGGCTTTGCATTTCTTTGAATACCAATAAATTTTGGGTTTTAAACCCTTTCATAATAGATAATTTGTTTGTTTATTTTCTTGTTTGGGTTAGAATTGAATAATTCTCAAAATAATAAATTTGTCTTTACCTTAATTTTACTTTTTCTAAATCATTATTCATAAATCGAATAATTTTCGTATCAACACAACTATTATACTGTTTAGAGTTTTGGTAGACTTGGGCTAAGTTTTTTTTTCTTTTTCTAATTAAATGTTTTTATATTTCTTTTTTGTTGATTATTCTTTTTAAAATTATTATTTTTTAAATGTTTTTAAAGAGAATGTTATCTATTTTTTTATATGAATTTTTATTTTCCATTATTAAATTAACTTTATAGTGATTGTTTGGGATAAAAAATATCTAAATAACGAGTAGACTAAAATGAGTAACGAATATTGCCAAAAAATCATGTGTAACACGAGTAATTCGAGTAGTTTAGCGAGTAATTTTTAGAATTTCTTAGTGAAGAAAATTATTCATACATAAAATTATAATTTAATATGTGATTTTTTATTCAAAAAAAATTAGGGCTGCATGTTCATTTTATTAACATTTGATTCTTTTTTTTTAAATAATTTTTTGTCTTAAGGTTTTTTTTTAAATTTTTTCTTGGCATTCCCATGGGTTCTCAAACTTTTCAAATGGGGGTTAATTTCTGAGAACCTTATGGTATGTTTTTTAATTGTCATTTTAATAACTTACAAAGAAATAAAAGAAATTAAATTAGTATGGTTTAATTATATTTTATGATTTAATTCTATTTTTTTCATTTTCATTTTATTAAAATAATAAAATTGTATTTTGATGTTTTAATAACCAATTTATTTTTTAGCGAAATAAATTTAAAGATGCATATTTTCATTTTTTTATATGAAATGAACGTTTTTCGATCATGACTCACGGCTCTCGCAAATTCTTCGAAGTAGGCATGCATTAGTCAGGCAAAATTGGATATAAAACGCTTTTTTGATCATTAGATATTTTTAATAAGTAATAATTTATTTATGTGGAAATACATTTTTTTTTTAATTGATATTGTTCTTTTTTTTATATATTTATGGGTTTCAGAATTGGTAAAAATCTTATTTTTGTCTAATGGATTTGTGGCTTCTTTTAATAAATTCGTTTGAGTACAAGTTTAATTTATGCAATTTTGATACGGCATTAACAGCTGTTGTACCTATAATTTTATGGTCTTAATAATCTAATAAAGATATTTGTTTAAATGATAATGAACATTATAAGCATTTGTATTTAAGTTTTGTTTAAATATTTAAACCTATAAGCGTTAAACTGTTAAATAGTTATTCGGGCTTCATCTGATTCATCTTAATTATAAATGATTTAGTTTTTGAAAAGGAGTAAAAGATGAATTTTCTCACCAAAATATTAAAACAAATTAAAACGAAACAAAATAACATAATACAAATTATTTTAACCGAAGTAATAAATAAAATTTAACCAAACTATTTATTCTATTAATTATGATTATGAAAAACTAAAAAGTTAAGTGTAAATAAATGGATCTTTGAAAGTTTAAAAAAAAAACTAAGCTATATAATGTCAAAACAATTCCAAAAAAAGTTCAAAACAACGAAAAACAAGGTTTCAATTAAAAAAACTTTTAAAACGATAAATTTATATAAAAAAAACATAAAAAGACACCAATTCAAATAAAAATATGAAATTCTTACCGAGAACAAAGTTTAAGAATTTTTTTAAATTGACTTATTCTGTTTTTGGGACACCCCAGTTAAGAGTGCGCATTGAGTCTGGAGAACATTAAGCAAGAAAGTTATGGCAAAGCTATCAAAAAAAATTTTGTTTTCAAATAGGGGCCCCCTAAGCCTAAGCCTAGGCGTACGCAAGCATATGCTTAGATTGTTCGCTTTTTTGAGGGATCCCTCAGGTTTACTTTAATAAATAATTGGTTACCAGCACTTTATAAATACCTATGAGCAACGTGCATTTTTTCAAAAATTTTAAGACTTGTCTAAGGTCTAAAAAAGAAAATAATTTTTTTAATTTTTTCTAATATATTTTTTTTAATTTTGAAAATCGAACCCGATTTTTTAGTTTCGGGTAGTTTTTCAAAAAAGCTAAGGTTCGGTTTCAGAAAAAAATAAGTTTTCAAAAAACTAGGGGGTCACCTTTTCAAAAAAGTTAGATAGGATTTTTTCTATTTTTGGCTTGGCGCCGAAACATGGGCGCCGAAAAGTGGGCGCCGAAACGTGTCCGGCGCCGAAACGTGGGCGCCGAAACAACATGGACCCAAGGGTAACACCCTAGGCTACATAAGTGCCCACAAATTTAGCACCTAAAAAAATCCACCCCTAGAACTTATGTTACATAATATTTTTTATATAAATGTCAGAAAACCTGACTCAACCCGATAGAAATTAAAAAAAATTTAAAACCGTTTCCCAATGGAAGTAGGAAAATGGCGGCCGACTAATAACGCGCGCCAAAAGTCTGCGCCCAACTGACTCCGACAAAATAATACTAGTATAATTACAATAAATTCTTTAGCAAAAATACTAATATAAAAAGTGAAAATACAAAAACAGAAAAGGAAAACTACAACTAACGCAAATCTGCGTGAATTAAATTTAATTAAATAATATTTAAGGTAAAAATACGAAAACACCAAAAATAATTAGTACCCTTAGATGAGTATAAATTAAATTATATAACATTATTTGTATTTAGCAACATTAAAATATGATTATTCAACGCCTAACCAAATTTCCGACATGTTTCCCCTAATAAATTTATTTGACATCTGTATAAAGAGTTTTATTTAAAGAGACGATGCAAGGAACCAAAATTTCGAGCGAAGAAAACATTTTTTAAATATTTATTTTATCATTAGTAAATTTTATCATAAAAATTGATTAGCTGCTATTTATCAAACATATACTTATTTTAATGAACAAACAGCAATTCTTTAAAGCAAGAATAAAGAACTACGTAGTTATAAAAACATAAAATAAACCAATGGAATTACAATTTTGTCAAACTTATTTTTTTCAACCGCAACAAACGACCACGCAAAAGTGTTTAATGTACTACTAATAATTTATCAAGAATGTGAATAAAAGAATAATGCAAATTAACAAAATTTTCCAATTATAATAAATTAATAAATGAAAAGAATTAATGAAAATTATATAATTTCGTAAAACTAAATTT
This sequence comes from Heterodera filipjevi, assembly GCA_039877585.1. NCBI lineage: Eukaryota > Metazoa > Nematoda > Chromadorea > Rhabditida > Heteroderidae > Heterodera > Heterodera filipjevi. The sequence goes on from JBDPZO010000002.1 coordinate 29,885,405, forward strand.
TAAACTTTTAATAATTTCTACATAAATATATATTAATACATTATGCAGCATTCAATACAATTATTTAAGGCATCTCCTAGTGGAGCTAACCAAACCTAAAATGACAAATAAGCCCAGTTGATTTCAGATTAAAACAAGCACAAAAAGCATAACAAAATAATTTTAAAATAAAACAGAAAAATAAATAATTGCACTTTTGTAAAGTTATTAATTCGGAAAGATATATAATAACAAGCGGCCGGGCGGGCACCCCTTTGAAATAGTATAATAAAAAATGCGATTTTAATAAATGGGATTGTATAAAAAACAAAAGTACAAAAAAAATAAAAATAAGTATTACTGGTAATGACAAAAATAAAATTTAATAAATAAATTTACATAAAGCGCAAATCTTATTTATTTGTTGTTATTTATTTATAAAATATTCATAAAATGAATTAATTTTGCAAATTTGATCTTATTTATTTGTTGTTATTTATTTATAAAATATTCATAAAATGAATTAATTTTGCAAATTTGCTGTTATATTTCTAAAGGCATATAAAAAGTTATAAAATTCAAATGATATTTTACAATAGAATAGCTAATTATTCATGGAAAAATTTTCATTTTGTGTTATTCCTATTTTATCGAACGTTGCAAAAAGATAAAATCCAAATACAGAGAAGGGGGTACGCTTATACCATATGCAAAGAAAATTTTCACAATCTATGGAACAAATCAAAAAATTACTCAACTGTTTTAGTCGGCATGAAAATTATAAACGGATCGACAATAAGTGAAAATAAAATATTATCATTTTGTTCAAAAACTGAAAAAATATTCAAATCCCTTGATGATCTTCTTGTCCTGTCCGACTTATCAATTTTCTGTGCATAAATATTAAATAAAACAAATAAAACTATAATATTAATTGAAATATAGCTAAATTGATCTTTTTAGGAAAAATAAAAAAATCCATTTGTAAGTATAAATTAGCACCGGATTGGGCCCGGACTTAGTTTTTGCGAATTAAATAATGTTAAGAAATCATTCGTAATTTTTTAAATAATTTCAACCAAATAAAATAAGCACAATTCTAAATTATCTTATAAAAATGCTAGTTTATAATGCAAAATAGAAAAGCAAGTCGGAGCAGAAAAATATATGAATATTTGTAATAGACTATAAAAAAATTAACGCCAATTAATCGACTAACTTTGTAGGTAAATTTTAAAATATTTTCTCTTCGATTTATTTTTAAGGCTTAAAAAAGTTAAATTAAAACACAAAAAGAAAACTACCATTTTGTCACCGCAACACACTTCAATACACAATCTTTTCGTCAAGAATTCAAGAATAGTCTTATACTGAAAGAATAAAAAATTGGAACAATATTGGAAATATGTAAAATTATGAAGGTCAATATAAAGAAAAATAATAAAAAATAAATTAAATTAAGTTTTAAATAATGACTATTTTAAAAAATCCATAATATTAAATATGGATATATGGTTGGAGATAGATTTAATACATATACAGAGAACAACAAATTTCAAAAGCAAAAGTTGATATTGAAATACAAAAACCTAAGTAAATGCTCTTTATTTGGCAAAAGGTTATTTACGAGAACGCCCAATGTATGCATGAAGACACAGTATCTCAAAAGCGACTACACTACGGGAATTAAACCAAATTGATGATAAAATATTTTTATAATTTCTTAATAAATAAATAAAATTTTAGTGAAGCCAACGTTTCAAAACAACTAATTTTAAATTAATCGACTAACCTTATGGGTAAATTTTAAAATAAATTCTATTCCATTAATCTTTTGGCTTAAAAAAAGTTACAATTAAAACACAAAAAAAAAATGTGAAATTATTAATTAGGGCAATATAAAAGAAACTAAGTAAAAAAAAGAAATTAAATGAAATTTACAAATAATGACCAGGGATGCCAGATTTTTTGTGCATATTTGCTGCATATTTTATATTTTTGCGATTTTTTGTGCTTATTTTTGACATCCATGATAATGCCTATTCTTTATACTTTTTTTTTCAAAATTTGTAAACTTTTATACGTAAACTAAAAAAACAAAGAGCAAAAAACTTTATAATATTATCAAATCATTAAATAAAAGAAAAAAGGCATTAAAAAGTGAAAATAAATGAAAATAAAAATTCATTCTTAAATTAGCATAAAAAGATTCAACTTATTTTATCAGACCAATGCAAAAACTAATGCCCCTGGAGATAGACATAATACATATATAGCAAAATAAAGAAATTTGATAACAACGGAAATAAAATGCCAAAGAACCGAAGAAAACGATCTAATATTAGGCAAAATTATTTCGAAAAAATAATTGTCTTCAAAATCACAAATAAAAGGGGTATGATAATACCATTTTCAAAGAAAAATTTTAAAAATAGAACAACATTTTAATGATGAAAGTACAAACATATTTTTACAAAACTAAAGACGAAGTTATTATACTGATAATTTATCATAAGAGTATTAAATAAGCATGGAAAAATAAGGACTAATAAAAACCATTAAAATTTTAAGAAGTTAAAACGCAATTATTGAAATCTTTTCAGTATAAAACTCCATACAGATTTTAACGGGAGAACATAGAAATATGAGATAAGAAGTTAAACTATACATTTGTTAGATTAGCAATCGTAATAAAACCGAAAATTAAACAATTCAATAATAAATAAAATATAATAATTAATTTTTTTTTGTAATTTAAAAAATGCAAAAATCAGAAGAAATAAGTTACATTTCTTACAAAGCAAGGTGCTGGTGCGCTTCTTAAATCACCCATCAAAAAATGTAATAATAAGTTTAAGTCTGTTAATTAATTATTTAAAGAAAAAAATAAAATTAACTATTTTTTTTTAATAATCGATTGAGTATTGTTCGGTATGGGAGTGTAGTCCACTTGGCCAAGTGGACTACACTCCCAGACCGAACAAGCATTTTTAATACAATTCATGCCAGCCGAGAATGTCAGTTGAGGAAAGTTTTAAATATTTTTAAAACCAAATATCAGTATGGATAAATTGAAAAATTAGTTAAATAAAAATAATCCCTCATTTTATTAATTCTTAAATTACAATTTCTTTACATGTTAAATAAAATTTGGGGCGAAGGAAGGAGGACAAATAATAATAATAATAATAAAAAAAAAAAAATTAGCAGTGTTCTGAATTAAGGTACACGGTAATGGTTTCTCATACTATGGCTAAATCATTATATTATTTTTAAATTCAATTTATCAAAGCCTTAAACTTAATTTCAAAATCAATAATTTATTAGGTTGGTTTTATTTATTATTTGGGTCCTTAAGTGGGTTTTTTGTAATTTTTTTCTTACTAAATAAGCAGGGTTGGCTGATCAAACATTCTACATGGCAAATTTAGCTTTTATTTAAAATGACCCTTTTTGTAGGATTTTTTCTCAAAAAACCCAAGAAAGCAGCAATAGGGACTCCACCTTTAGTTACAAAAATCCTCAAATAGACATTAAAAATTGAAAAAGTAGTCAGAAATTTTTTACCTCTTCGATCATTTTTTAGTCAAAATCTTATATAGAAAATAATCAAAAAAATTAAAATGGGTATTTTTTTTAAAGAAAACTCCCATTTTTGAAAAAAATCAAATGAAATTTGAAATGGGTATAATTAAAAGAAAAACTTATACTTTGCGGCGGTATTGAACCACATCAATTTTATTTTAAAAAAGAAACAAAAAAAAATTTACCAGATTAACAACAGACTTGCGCTAAAAGCGAAAAATTTGCAGGACAAATAAAAAATAATTGGAAAACTTAAAAAATACAGATAAATAAAAGCGCATTTGTTATGTTACAAATTGAATTGAATGGGATTTCTAAATATAAAAAAATTTTATATAAAAAGACTTTTAAGAAAATTTCGCCAAATTAAGCTAATATGTCAACGGCATATGAATGATGAAATCTATCGCAAAAAAAAATAATATTTTTATATTTATACTTATTACAAAATTTATCCAATTTTATTATTTTCCCAAAAGAATAATTGACAAAAAAAAAATAGCAAAAACAATAATATATGATGAGAACATGGAATGATTATCTCACAAAAAATAGACGACCCTTTACCAAACGTTATAAAAAAAAAAAAGTTCATGAACAAATAAAATACTATCTTAATACCTTATATTAAGTCTTCCTACCAGAGTGGTTCAACGGAAAGACAACCAGAAAAATTATTAAATGAAATTTGTTAGAGTAAATCAATTATTTTTAAAATGAAAAAATAAATGGTTTAAAAAGACTGAATCGACATAATAAATCAAAAACTGAACAACGAAAAATATTAATTGGAAAACACGTTAATAATACGGAAAAAGAGTGAATAATTTTGGTTCATATGCATATTTGATTGTAAAAAAAAATACTATTTATTATTCAAAATAAATTATTTTAATATTAATAGCATAAATGATTTTCATATTTGGCTTTTTTTGCCCTACTAAATCCGAGATTTAGTTATATTTTAATTATTTATATGAAACTCAATAATGCCAAACTTTTAAGATGAATAATTTATAAAAAAAAAAAAGCAAAATTAAAATTACTGTAGAACAAAATAACAAAATATTAAAAAAAAATTCAATTATCGTTGACTATTTTAATTTAGAAAAAAAAACTCTAAAAAATTTTCTTAATTAGGCCAAATCTTCTAAAATAACTCCTAAGTACTGAAAATTCCTCTGACATCATTCTCAAGAGGAATTTTATTATCAATTTTTAAGCTTCTTTTAGTAATTTTAGCTGATTCTTTAACTACTTTCAAATGGCTTTTTGAAAATTGATTAAAACAACAGTTTTAAACGCAATGTGTCATTTGCGGACGGACATTTGTTTGAAAAAAATGAGAAGATTTTTTTAAATTAACGTAAAGTGGGTCTATTCAAAATAGTTTCTTTAATTTTAATACAAAGTTATGTGTTTTGGCCCAAACGTAGACAGTAGACACACAAACATACAAAAAATTGCACTTCAAAAAATTAAAAAAATCAAATGTAAAAATTAAAATTATTTTTACTATTTGGGCTTACTGGCGCCCCATCAACAGCGAAATGTAACTATAATTTGAATGCTAAAGGGCAGAGGAGTTATTCCCAAAAGTCATAATCATTAGATGATAGTCGGTATTGCAAGGCCCTTAAGTGATGGACAACTTGTCATAGCGTGGGATTAAGTTAATGCATCAAACTCAGTTCCTAGAGCACGTATTGCTACTTCATTGCTTTTATAAATTTTGTTTCTGTGCTATACCTAAGCGTAGACTAATGTCAAGCTGATAAGTGAGAATTCAGTCTTGCGCTATGCCCTTTTTTGGACAAGAATCAGTTTAAAATACTCGTTGATTTAGTAAAAATTTAGTGTTATTGGGCCTCTTGCAAGCCCAAATAGTAGAAACAATTTCATATTTACATATGGATTTAATTTTTTGAAGTGTAATTTTTTCTTTTTGCTTGGGCGTTTACTGTCTATGTTTGGGCAGAAACACACAATTTTGTATTAAATTGAAGAACCTAAACTGAATAGATCCACTTTAGGTTAATCAAAAAAAGATTTTCTTATTTTTTTCTTTTCAAAATGTGTTTCGCCCGCAATTGTCCGTCCGCAAGTGACTGTAAGCCGTTTTAAATTAACAGGTTTTTGAAACGAATTATGTTTTTTTTATTTTCTCAATTTTATTCTATGGTATACGTTGGCTTCAGTGTATTGACCTTAAATTTTAATTTTTTATTTAATTTTTTTGTATATTAGAAATTAAAAAGATTTAATTTTTTTTTAATTCATTTATATTTCTCATGATCATTTCTTTCCCAACTTCTTTAAATTTTTTTGGAGCATTTTAAAGTTATTTTTCATTTAACTTTGAGTATTGATTATTGATTTATGGCCCAAAAATAATTTTAGTAAATTCATTCAATAATTTTCATTATAATTGTGTACGTTTTTAAACAAATATGACTAAGGTTCAAAATAAATTTAAATATATTTTATTTTTAATTATAATATAAATTTTTTTTTATTTTGACACAATGGTAAGATAATCATTGTTTTATGAGGTTCTAAACTATATTCATATTTTTAAAGTTTTAGTTCTCATCTTCATTTATAAATTTATAGGTTGTTGAATATTAATTCTAAATTATTTTGCCTAATTATTATAATTAATCAAAAAAATTCTGTTATTAAATGAGAATTTTCAATATTTTTTCTCATTGATATTATGTATTATTCAGTTTTATTTTTAGGCTTCATTAATATTTTGGGCCTATTTTTGTTTATACTAATCATTATTTTTGATCTAATGAAGTCTGTTTTCATTTTTTTAAATTATTTTGAAGTGGTTGATATCAATACTTCGATTCGGTTTTGTTTTATTCAAGAAAAAGGATCTGGTTTAATTAATCCTATGGCCTGTAGTTATGCGAGCAGAAAATTCCTTCCTTTTTTTTGCATATTTAATGCAATTTTGTGTATTTTGGGGCACATTTTTTTATTGAAATAAAATAAGTTCAGAATAATTTATGCTTTTTTGCCGTTTGAGTAATGCCGAGATTTTTCTTTAGTATTAGATAAATAACATGTTGAACCTTATGATGATCTAGCAAATTTTTAATTATTTAAACATATGAAATATTTCTTTTTAACCAAACATATTTTCAACACTTAATTCATTTTTTAATTTTGATGCGTTGGCAAATTTTAAAAGAATTTATTTGAATTATTTACCCTTGCATCGATCAATTCTCACAATAAATTTAAAATATTTTAATTAGTTTTTTTTTTAATAAATTTAAATTCATAATTTGGTTTATATTTTATTAATTTCCAGTCAAACCCAAATTACATAAAAAAATATAGGAAATTAACATTATTAACCCATCTAATGGGTTCGTGAAATCGTTAAAATTTTGGTATTTTTAAGGTGAAAACTCAAAAGATTTCCAGTCATGGTAAAGGAATAATTCTTGTTTTGTTTCTTTCTTATTTAATATTCTTAAGGAATATCCATTTTTATTATTTTAATTAAAATTCATTGTCATTTCAATTGATTAACTTTTTATAATTATGAATTAATTTTCCAAACAATGCTTAATTTTGCTCTTCTAGGTGTTTCTTTGATTTATTATTTTGTCTCAAAAATTGCAAAATTAATTGGGGTTGGAAAATATAAGTTTATAATAACTTCCAAACAATTTTTCAAATTTCGGTTTTTTCGTTCAAAATGTTATTGCTTTATTTATATTCTTGACCAGAGCTTGTTCTATTTTGATGTGGGATGTTGATTCCTGATAATTTGAAAGTGAATTTACTTTTTATATTAAATTATTATAAATTCCAAATGTTATAAAATTCATTAAAATTATTATTTTCACATCTTATATTTTTTAGGTTTTAATATCTTTAGGTTAAAAGTTTTTGTTTGTCTTATGAATTACAGCGCATTTTAAACTTTTCAGTTCTTTTTTTACAGACTATTTTAAAAAATAGTTGGTCGAATAGTTAATTTGTTATTTAAAATGTTCCTATCAAATAATTTATAAAAAAAAATCACATATTAAATCGGTTTAATTTTTAGCATTTTTTTTAAATTGCAATTAATTTCAACGGTGCTATGACGTTACTCAAACCTCATCAAAATGTGCGTTACACAAAAGACCATCAAATGGAGCAATTACACAAAATAAGTTATATATTTTTATATTTATTCGATTATTTTTTCTGCAAAATATTTTCTTTAATTAATTTATTTTAATTCAACATTTATGGACTAATTGCGCACAATTTTTTATATTCACATTCCATAATTTAAAATTTCAGAACTATGCTATTTGTTCTTCTTTTTTTTAAATAAAATTCATTGCCATTTGAATTGTTTTGGGGTTTATTGATATAATATTAATGAATTAATAGTTTTCAAAAAATGAGTAATTTTCTGCTGAATGGTTAATTTTCCAGGGACTGTGTTCATAAAATGTCTCTATCATAAATAATATTTATCCATGTTAAGAAAATGTTTTGGCATTTTGTTTTTTTACCTATCACCTTATTTTAGTCCAATTTTCAGCATTGAAAATTTGAATTTTCTTCAAAACAAAACTGGCCTTTTTCTAGTCGCTTTGGTTCCAAACAATTTGCTATCTGTAAAAAATAAATGCAAAAAAACAATAATGGAAAAAATTCTTTATGATTGATTTTAAAAATGCATATTTCTCTTGTTCGGTAATTAGTTACTTTCGGTTTTTTTTTATTGGTTCAATTTATTATTTTATTTTTTATATAAATAGTATTTAATTATTTCTTTAAAATGTAGAGGTAATTTATTAATTTAAAAATTAATTTTGCTCTTCTTTAAACCAAATCATACGTAACCGCCATTGATGTATTGATCGTGGTGCGGTTCATTTCTTTGTATTATATTATTTAATTTATTACACCTTATATATTTTCTTGTAAAAAATTTCTATACTTATTGCTTTGGTTCATTTTGATTCATTTTGTTTTTTTTTTCCTTTTTTTTCAATATATTAGCTATGGCTATGCCTTCAAACACACAATGTATATATATATATATATTTTTTGCTTTTTTTTTTTTTTGCTTCCTAAACTTTATATTTTTTATCTCATGAGCTTTCGTGGTAGTTTTTTTATGCATTGTAAGACGCATGCTTTTGCTGTTTATTTTTTTTAAATTTAATTTCCGCTACAAAATTACACAGCTTCTATTTTAAAATTGGCATAAGTAAGAAAATGACAAGAATTGAATGCTTATTTCATTTTAATTCTGTTAATTTTAATTAAATTATTTATTTTAATTGGAATATAAGCATTTTATCACCTGTTTTTTGTAAACATACTCTTTAGTTAAATTTTTACAAAATAATATATTTTTATTAAATTATCTTACTAATCTTTAATAATCTTTAATAAAACATTATTAATATATTTTACTGAATTTATCTGATGGAATTGGCTACTCATGTGAAAGGAAAAAGATTATGCATTCATTACAAATTTTTTTAAAATAATATTTTCATACTTTTGTTAGAATCCCTTAAATTTTACTCATCTTTATTTGCATCTTTAATCTTGAGTTTTCCGAATAATCATTTTTGCGTAGATCAAATATTATTTCTGATTCGTGCTGACGCGTTAGTTAAATAGGCCATTTTTACAGAATTTTCGACTAAATCTTGTCATAACTTGCTCCAAAACAATTAAATCAAACATTATTAGTAGCATTCGATAGCTATTAAATGGATCTATTTGCTTGGTAAATTTCAAAAATTTCATTGAATTATAAAAAAGCTATGTAAATTTTCAACTCTTTTCCTTTTTCATTTTTCTTTTATATGCTTTTTATGATAAAAAATGTAATCTCGTATATTTAAGCTTATTCACATTTTTTATATTTCATATGCAAGAAATTGGCTTGCTGAATATTAAAAAAATTATCGTGAAGGAATTTAAATCTGATTTTGGTGCTGAAGACACTTTGATGCTTTTGAGGGGGAACATAACCCAATCAAAAAAGTAAAAAAGAAATGCCAAAAAAACAAAATTCTTATAATTTTTAATATAATTATCTAATTTTGCAGAAAAATTATTATTAAAATTTGCTTGGTTCTCTAATTTTGGTATTGTGTTACAGCAAATGCTTTTTAACCGAACCAAACTCAGTAAGTAGAAGAGAGAAAAGAATAATAAATTCATTTTTTATTTGGCAACATTCAAAATTTTGCTAAGATAAATTCAGATTTTTTTTTTCATACATTTGTCTTACACCTAAAAATGGAGGAAATCAATTTCCAAAAATTACTATGTATTTTGATCTTTTATGAATGCGCTTGCATTACTTTTACTTCGACTAATAATTTAGCATCATCAAATTTAAAGCCTAAATTTCTGTAATTTGAGCATTCGTTTCGAATTCGCTCATTTCAATATATTTTTTAAACCGCATTTTTATACTTATTTTTCATTTGTAAATAAGACAGTAATTTTTTATTCATTTTGTAATTATTCTTTATTTTCTATAATGATACATTTTTTTTGTCTAGCATTTATAAATAATTTCTCGACGTAAATTCTCTTAATAAGAATTTTTGTCCTCGCCCCATTTTTTGGGTACATCATTCCAAACCTGCTTAAGTTCGTAATATTTATGCTGTGAGATTTGTTAACCATTAAATACAAATAAAGAATTATTTTTCACTTTTCCTTCATTCATTTTAATTTCTTAGTTTAATTGTGTTCTTCAACTTATGTTTTTATTGGCTTAATTCCTCTCTTTTTTTAATCAATATGAAGTCAAAAATTAATTTTATGTTATATATTCAATTATAAATTGCTTTTTTAAAGAAATTTGTGATTGTTTCTATGTTTTTTTTTCTTTTTCTCAAGTATTTGGCATATTTTAATAATTATTTCATTTTGAAAATATTTTTTTTGTTTTCTATTACGATTGGTACGGAAGAGATAATTCTTTATTAGAATTTGTCTATTTTTAATGTTTTTGCTATTTTCTAATTTTGTTTTGCCAATCATCCTTTTGGGAAAGTAAGTAAAATTAGTTAATTTATTTTAGCACATGTTGTTTGACAGATTAATTCATTAAATCTTTTTAAGTTTTATATAGTCATAAAATCACTATGAAAAAAAGAAAAGCCAATTATTTTTAAAGGAATTATATTTTTATTTAAAAAGTCCTATAAAATTTTAAAGGATTTACGCTTTTATATATTTGTTGCACAAACAAAGGCATTTGTTAATTTTTTTTTAAATTTCTTTAGCTTTATCTTTATTTAATTTATAAAATTAATTTGTAAAAAAAATATTTTTATAAATAGATAAACGACAAAGCAAATAAAAAGATTAACAAGGGAACATTTTGAACTTTCAGTATCCAATTCACTTTAAAACGACTTTTTTGGGTAGAGCATGGTCGATTACTATTGTGAATTTTGCGCTTCCCCTCCCCTCTCTCAAACTGATCAGAAAAAAGTGATCAAAGTTCTTAAAATCTAATGATCATACGTCAAAAAATTTTCAAGAATTTTCGAGTTACGCCTCCTAATTTTACCGGGTTTTCAGACCGTTGATCACTTTTTCTGATTAGTTTGGGAATGGGGGGAGGGAGTGGAGGAAAAAAAGCAAAAGCCAAAAATTCACAATAGTAAAACGACCATGCTCTACACGATAGAGATGGTTTTAAAGTGATTTGGATACTGACAGTTCGAAGGGGTTGAATGATGACGTGGGATTTGGCGATAAAATTGCAAACTCAGTTTAAGTTTTTATATTAATTATTTTTATTCACTCGGGTAGAAAGGTAATTGTTGCTATTTTAATAGATTTTAACTTATAATTTCTTTAAGAAATATTTTGTTTTGTTTTCTTTTTTTTGTTTGTTTATAATGAATATTTTATCTTGAATTTACAGTAATGAAAAGATGTTGATTTCTTAAAAATTTTGAAGTATTTGGTAGCACTTTAAGTTTAAGTGCCTGTTTAAGATTTTGGTGTCTTTTTTTGTGCCTATTTTGGTGCCTATCTCACGATATTTAGTGCCAAAAAACGCATCTCAAGATATAAAAGGAAAATAAATGTTTTCATGATCGTTATTAGCTGATTGAGCCATGGATAATTGGAAACAAATGATGCTTAATAATGAACATTTAATAATCGGCACTCTTTTTGTATAAAAAACATATCGATGTCATGTTTAATAATTTACTTTTTTATTTCCTTTTTAATTTTCTCATGATAATTTTGTATTATCAAATATTTATTTTCAAAGTCTCCTCTTAATAAGCCTTGCTTGTTTTTCATTTATATCATCTATTCAGGGTTTTTTTCATTTCATTTCGAAAGTCTAATGCTTCATTCCTTTTTATAGCAGCCTAATGTTAAATTTTGCTTGGAATTCTCGATCTTGACGAACTCTCTTGAAATGTATTTTATATTTTATTCTTATTAATAATAAAATTATTGGGGTTACTGTTTATTTCTTTATCATTCTCATGGAGCGTAAGTCATACATAATATGTAGATGGATTAATTTATTATATTATTTTTCTTCCGTTGCAAATCATAATATTGTTTTACATTTATCTTTCTCGGGGGAAACTTTTAGGTGATTACGATTAGTTTTTTATTTTTTTTTTTTTGTAATTTTCACTGTTTTATAGTGATTTTTTTGGGTGTGAGTAAAACAATATTAACAATTAAGAAGAGAAGCATCTTTTTAATTTTAAATAATTAAATATATTTTATTTGTTTATGCTATTAGTTAAATGCACAAATTCATTTTAAAAATAAATAATAATTGCTGTTAATTAATTTCCGAATTAAAATTTTTGCTATATGATTTAGCGCCTTGTAGCTAAAATCATTGCATTCCCTTTTCTTGAATAACAAAATTCAATTAATTTTTCTACAATTTTTCAGGCGTTGCCTTTCGGCGCAATTGGATCCTGTCTATATTCTCATGATTCCTCCGACAGCGGAGTATTAACCACAACTTGGAATTTTTGCGTTCTTAATCTTTGCTTTTATTTGCTTCCTTCTTCTATCGCACAATTTTACATATTTTTATTGCATAATAACTTCTTAGATTATAAGTAATAATTGTCATAATTTAAATAATAATTTTGACAATAAATATTTATTTAGTTTAGTTTTTGCTCCTTTGTTTATGCATATAATCATTATTTTGAATTTTGTTTCACGGCACAGTCAATGTCTTTAGGGGTTTTAATGTCGATTTTAATTTCTGAAAATTGGATAAATAAATTTTTTCCCGTAAATTTAATTATATTTTTATAAAAAATGAAGAATTTAAGATAAATTATAGTTTTTTTGTTATTTCTTTGTTTTTTAAATTTGGCTTCTCTTAAATATCTAATCAATGTTGCTTTTTGTTTATTGTAGGGTACGACCCCACCCCGCCCCTGACTCCGACATTTTTGGCCATTTTTCGGGGTTTTCCCCGACCCTTAACGGCGACTCGATGTCGGGGTAAACATAAATGAAAAATAATGAACAAATTTTCATATTATTTTGAGTTCATATTTTGAGAATTTCTGGGCAAATTTTGTTTTGCCTCAAAATTCCTTAAGTAAAATATAATAAAAATGAAAGATTTACCCAAAAGAATCCACCAAAAATTGTCATTAAGTTAAAAAAAATTCAAAAAATACTTTTGTTAGACAATGCAACAAATTAAAGAAAAGTCACCCAAAATTGTTCCTTTTAACACCGAACCCGACTTTGCCCACTTCGATCTCGGAGTTGCTACCCTAGTTTTTAAATATGTTTTGTCATTTTCTTTTGAAATAAGGCATCCAAAAGAGATTTCTTATTTTTTTTATAAAATGATCAGGTTTCCCTGTTCGGAATAGACAAATTATTTAACCGCCGTAATTATTATTATTCTTTTTATTTATTTAATTTTTTATATTTTTTCAAAATTCATTAAAAAGGAATTAAACATTAAATACCTATCTCCACAAAAAAACATTTTTTTATAAATTTAAAAAGATTACTTTTCATATTATAACCATTTTTTATCTCAATAATTTTTTTTTTAATATTATCCATGAAGTGCTAGCTTTTATTATTTTATAAATATTAATTAATATTTTGTGATCTAAAAATTAATTATTCTTCGCTCATTGTCCCATTTCGTACATTGAATTTATTATATTATGTTGAAGGATTTCTTTTTCTTTTTTATTTGATTAATCAATTCTTGTTGTAAATCAAGTAATGGTATGGTTGGTAAATTTCTATCTCTACAAATTGCCTTTTGAATTCGTGTTTGTCAAAAATATTTTCCATCCCCAAGAAATTTTTTGCCGAATTTATTCCCAGTTTCAAATTATTTTCAAGCCTTTTGTGGTAAGTGTTCAGCTTCTGAAAAATCCGTCATTTGTCCTTTCTTCCATTTTTTGGTTTTCAGGAATGTTTTTTTGCCAGTAATTCTTAAGATTTTGAAAAAATATCGCTGAAAACTCCCAAAAATTTTCGTAAATTTAGCTCAAGTACATTTTTCTTTAATTCCACTTTGAATGAATTCTATTTAATTTGAAATAATCTAAAGTAAATAATGTCAGGCGGCGTCAATAAGCGCCGCCGGTCTTAAAAATTTTGAAAATTGTATAAAAGAAAATTCATTTAAAAAAAAAATTATTTTTTAATATTTTTTAGTTAGAAAATTGCAAAAAATGAAGAAATAAACTTAAAACTGGCATTTTGTATAGTAATTGAAATATAAATTAAAAAATCATAAAATAGTTGCAAATAGGAGCAAGAGCAATTTTAAAAATAGTGGCAAATGTCACTAATAGTGGCTAAAATCGCACCCCTGGGGGGAGGGGGGGGGGATCCCCGGTCGAACCGTGATACCCGTACAAGAAAAAATCATTTTCCTTTGCATTAGCTTCAAAGGGAAGTATTAGAAAATCTAAGTAAATTAAAAATTTCATTATTATGTGTCAAATGGACTTGGAAGAAAAGGTGAAAACAGTCATATACTTGCAATTATCTAATTAATTAATTTTTTTGTGATCTAGCAAATTTAAATAAATTGGCACATTTTTTTGAATAATTAATATGCCACAAATAAATTTTCAATAACTCAAAAAAAGATTATTTTCCAAAATTAGTAATGTGAATTACATATTATTATTCGATAGCTCTAATTATCTATTTTTTAAAATTCGAATTTAATTAGGCACATTTGAGTTTTAAATATGAAAAAATAGCATTTTATTTATTAGTTTTTTAATTACTATTTATTCTGTCAATTTTTTTATAAGAATTCTTTAATTCTTTCGAATTTACTTGAGCTCAAAGGTAGATAAATCATTTTAAAGGATTCTCAATTTAATTTTATTTTATGTATTATTAATTGTACGGTTTTTTTGAACATTATTACTTATGATTATATCACTTGCATTGGTATAAAAAATAGCAATATTTCCAATTTTGGGATTAAATAATTCTTATTATTATTTAAAATCAATTTTTATATTATTAGTCATTCCTCCTTTTTGAGCAGGATGAGTCCTAAATTCTCACTATTTATATTTAGCTACAATTTATTTTTTCTTCGAATATTATGATTTCTTTAAAAAAACCTATGTTCATGCACTGTAATTTTTAAGATATTTTTTATTTGATTCATTTTAATTTTGCTTGCCTTTTGGATTTTCTGTTTTTTTGTTGCATTTTCGCTTTAATCCATTTTTTATGATTAAGCCTTAATAATCTTATTTTTAATCAGTATTATAATTATTATAATAATTGGTTTCTTAATTTTATTTTCCAATCTTAATTTCTTTTTTATTCATTTCTTTTAAAATTGATAATCTGTTTTTCACTGTTAAATAACATCCATTATCTTCTTTTAGAAGGGAAAATATTTGAAAATTTTAAATTTTAATGTTTATTTAGGTTTCAGTTTTCATACCGATTTTTTAGTGCTTGAAGTTTATCAGATCAAATGAATTTTTATTTGGCTAAAATTATTATTTGTTTATCAGTTGATAGTTTATTTAATTAAACTTTTTTTCACTATTAAAATACAATTAATCATGTTGTTAAAGTACCGAATTTTCAACTTGTTTTGGATCTTCTAGATGATAAGAAAAATTAGGAAAAATTTTCAAAAAATGTGCTCCGTAAAATTAACTTTAAATATTTGCTAATTTTTTATAATTTTCAAAATATTGAGAATTTTTTCGAATCTATTGTGTTAGAAAAATAGGTTTCATGTCCTTTTACTAAAAATACTCCAAACGATTCTGCCTTTTGATTTAATCCAGTTATAACTTTTCTTCAGACATAACTATATAAAAACCTTGTCAACAAATAAATCACCAAAATATAATTAAGTTGTGGACCTAAAAACTCAAAAAAAAAAAAGAATAGCTTTTTGCCTTGTTTTAAAAGATGGTTTTTTTGAAATTTGTCAAGCTAAATGAGAAATTCATGTTCTTTTGTTTGATACGAAGAATATAAAATTGTTTGCGTCTGTTAGAAGCTATGATTATTTAATTATAATGGGAAGGTGACCAACGTGCCGATAGCAGTACCGGCAAAATTTAAAAATTTTAGTGCACAGATTTTGACCAAAAAAAAGCATTTAAAATTTTTATTATAATCTTATGAAATTTAGATAATCCATTTATTTGTGTCAATTTGAAGTCTAAAAATGATCATGGTTTTCTGTTTAATAATTGGGTATATAATTCTTATTTTTATAAATTATTTTCCCTGTTCATAGCGTAGAAAATCTTTTTTTAAATTTCGTTTAAAAAAAATATTTTTAATTTACTCAAAAAGCACATTATTGCTCTTATATGGAGCAAGAAAATAAAATATAAGTAAATCACTGTGAATACAAAAGGAATAAAATAATGAAAAAAAAAAATTCACAGGTGAATTTTTTATTTTTTTATTTAATTAGTTAATTCTATCGTTTTTATTTTTTACATTGATGAAAAAAGGTTTTTTTTTTGGTTTTCCTTTTTTTTAATTTATAAAATATATTAATAGTTGTTGTTGAGTTTTATTAAAGAGTATTTTAATTAAATAAATTTGCATCTTTAATGAAAGGAATAAGAAAAAACTGATAAAAAAAAATTAGGTTAATTTGTGGTAGAGCAACACTTACGGTTGAGTGAGCATTTTAATTGTTAATTATTTTTAATCTTTTACATATAATAATTTTCTTAATTTCGTTTCTAATATCGGTGTCGTGATTTTGGCAAAACATGCCGCTATAAAGAAGGAAGATTTGGTTTTTAATCTAAATTGTTAAAATTTTAACTTTACAAATACTTTTTTTTAATATGAACACATATTATTATTTAGGACAACTTTTTCTCTGTCGTAAAATAAAAATTGTATTAATAATATGTTAGAATTCTTTTTCACTTCTCGCGTTACATTTGGTAGCAAAAATTAAGTTTTAAAAATGCAGTAAATTACACTTTCACCTAAGCCAACTGAACAGACAATGAGTGTGATTTTGACACTAACCATCAATTTTATGAATGCTTATTGCAAAGTCTGTGCTTGCTCTAAAAAACATTTGAATTCTTACAGTATTCTTTCAATTAAAATTTTACGAAAAACCGTAAGAATTGGTTAACTTTTCAAAAAGTTATGACCTGAAATGTTGAAAATTTGGGGACTTTTTCAAAACTTAACCTTTTTATTTGTCTGTTTCTTTTTGATATAACAAAGAGACAATAAAATTAGTTTAGTTGACTCGCGCCGAAAATGTCGCATCACCGATTAAAGGGGGGTTGAATAATCAAATTTTAATATTCGTTAATACAAATATCAATGGTTATTATAAGTTTATGATGTCCTTTTTAACTGAATTTATTATTTTTATATTGTTTTAGTGTCCTTATTCTCTTTGCTTTCCGCTATCATATTTTGTACATACGAACACACAGTATAGAATTATTTCTAATATCAATTTATTATTATATAAGTAATAATTATATTTCATGTTTTCATATTTTTTGCTTTTTTGCCATTTCTTGCTCTTGCGCTTACTTTTTTTTTTTGGCTTTTCCCTAAAAATAATATTGTGGAAGTAAGCAGAAATTAATAAATTAATTTGAAACTTTTAATATTAACATAATCTGTAAAAATAAAAGTAATTCGTTTCCTTTTATGTCTTTCTATTTTTGCCTTTTTTGTTGCTATTTCCTTGATTTTGCGTGAAACAATTTTTATTTTCAGAAGAGAAGCATTTTTTAATAATTATTTTCAATTTTATTAGTTTCTAGCGTCATTAAAATAAAGTAACAATTAGAATTTATGATTTTTATTTTATATTTGAAATTTTGCGCAACCACAATCCATTCTGAAATGTTAAATGACATTTTCAACTATTAAATTTTGCGAAAGAATTTTTATGTAATCATTTTTAAAGCTTGAGAAATTGCAATTGAAGCTTTGATAGGCTTTTTCTAAAGATTTAATTTTTAATTTTTTTTAGTCTTTATTTATTTCTATTTTATTTGACAAAGAAGTATTTATTACTAGAGCCCGGAATTTTGAAAAATTCCGGATCAGGATCCGGACCCGGATTCGGGAATTAGACCAGGAAGATTCCGGAATTAAAAATCCTGTTTTTTGTGATCCGTTTTCCAAATTTTAGGCCGGGATCCCGACCCGGATTCCGAATTTTTCAAAAAAAAAAAATATGAAAAAACTATGAAAAAATTATAAAAATGCTTAAGCTTAAATACTGCGATAGTTAAACAATCAAGATTCTGTTTGAAAGAGACAATTTACCAGGGGTGGGATAACGAAAGTCCAAAATAGTGGCGCCACGCTTAAAAAAAGTGGCAAAAATTTTAAAAATAGTAGCAAAAAAGTGGCATTTTTTTTTTGCCTTAAACTTGTTAAAAAAGAATAAAATTTATCTATATTGTATTTTCATTTCGTTTAACATGTTAAAGCAAATCAGAGTTGGAAAGGAATAACTAATAAGCTGAGAACATCAAAATTTCCGCAATCTTAAATAAGCTCAAATATGTCTAAATTTTGCCCGATCCGGATCCCGACCCGGACTCGAGAATTAGACCGGACAAAATTCTGGGGTTAAAAATCGTGTTTTTTCCGGATCCGGGTCGGGGTCAATTTTTCAAAAAACACCCGGATCCGGATCAAAATCCCGGGAAAATCCGGTCGGGATTTGGTCCTGTTCCGGGCTCTACTTATTACTTTTGCTGGTCCCACAAAAAAGGGTTAACAGTGGCTTTTATGCAATTTTGAGATCATGAGTTGCCCTCAGTGGTTTTAATAAGTGCAACATGGACGCATATAAATGGCGCCAATTTAACTACAAAAAGAAACTTTAAAAAATTTAACTCTAGTTTTCTAACTAAAATTTATTATATAATACTATAATTTTTTTTCAAAAAGTGATTCTTTTCCTGAATATGTCAGGAAATCTTCGGTATAATAATAATAATCAAAAAACAAATCAAGAAATTTGAAAAAATAATAAAATGATAGCTTATTTTCATTGCATAATGTTTTTTTAAATATTTATGTTTTTTAAGCTTCTCGGAAGTGCTTTTTTATGTTTAATAAATTCTTAAACACAGCAGCGCTTTGTAATTTATTAAAATTATTATATTCGTTTGAATTTCAAATCGTGCTGGTGCGTTTCGTAAATCTGCTACTCCGCCAACACCCAAGCCGCGGATTTTTTTTTTTAAACCAAGTGTTTGGGAATCAAAAAATCTGAGAGGATTCTGCTATCATAATTTTGCTGTTGAAGGTCGGGTAAGTTCGCAAAAATTCCTAGAGCTGAAAAAAATTTTTGGATTAATGATAGAGCCATCATCCCCTAAGGAATTCTGTAGAGAATTTTGCCCTTTTTCTTATGGGCTCAATTATTTTCCAGAAAAAATTTTCCAACCTCATGCATTTTTTCCCGAACTGACTCCGATTTCAGGCCATTTTAAGCTTTTAGAATTATTTAAGAAATAACCTGATCGCGTTTTATTCTGTTATCATGTTGATCAGCACCATAATTTTTGATAACAGAAATTTTTTTACATTTTTTGATCCACAAAATATTGCTTTTTTTAAAAAACCTTGGGAGGAGTGGTGGCGGATTTACGAAAGGCGCCAGCACTATTTTAAATATATTTGTGCTTTAATAATAAAAAATTAGTCGCTTAGTTTTGGTATTTATTTACTATTTATAAATCATTTAATAAATTTTTTTTAATATGTGTTTTATTTAAATATTTTTTTATTTTTTATGCCCTAATTAGCCAATTTTATATATTGTTCCAATTCTTGATTCTTTTGTACAAGACACTATTTTTTTATTACACTCTTGTTTTGTATTCGAAATTAATTGCATAGGAATAGCTAGCTGATGGTTAAAAAATCTCCACCTTTAGTTTGGTAAAAATGCTCTGTACTCTTTACTCTTTAAAATATGGTTCCAAAGTTTTTAAAAAATTTTGTTTGAAAACGGTATTACCATACCTCTTGTATTTGTATTTTTAAGAGAATTATTTTTTCGAAATTAGGCTTAATTTTATATCATTTTCTTATTTTGTTTGTGTACGTATTATATTTATCTCCAAGTTTTTTTTTGTAATTCGAAAATCCTTGAAGATGCAATTTAAAAAAACAGAGTTTATATTAATTAAAAATTTTCTAAAATATTATTTATTTTGCTTTATTATACCGAATTTTTTTATGCTAATTATAAGTATGAATTTTTCGTTTTCTTTACTTTCATTTTCTTTTAAGGATTACTTTATTTCACAATTTTTAATTCAACCGAACTGATTTGGTAATAATAATTTTAAAAATATTTAAATCTTTTCTGCAACTGACAACCTTGGCCAGCTTGAATTGTATTAAAAATATTCAATCGATTAGTTCGAAATTGGTTTTTGCATTCTTTTAGCAAGAATTAATGTATTTTACTTTTAATCTCATATTTTCTATGTTATTGCCTCTTAAAATCTGTATGGTTTCAATAATTGCTTTTTAAGATTTTAAAAATTTTGATTATTTTTTTAATTCTTTATTAGTATTTTGTTTGAAAATGGTATTACCATTCCCCTTGTATTTGTATTTTTAAAACAATTATTTTTTCGAAATTAGGCTTAATTTTATATCATTTTCTTATTTTGTTTGTGTACGTATTATATTTATCTCCAAGTTTTTTGTTGTGATTCGAAACTTGAAAGATGCAAGTTTAAAAAAACAGAGTTTATATTAATTAAAAATTTTTTAAAATAAAGTTTATTTTGCTTTATTATACCGAATTTTTTTATGCTAATTATAAGTATGAATTTTTTGTTTTCTTTACTTTCATTTTCTTTTTAATGTATTTTTTTTTGTTTTACTTAGTGATTTGATATATAAAGTTTTCGCTCTTTGTTTTTCTTAGCATTACGTATAAAAGTTTACAAATTTTGAAAAAAGTGTTATTAATATTCATTATAGAAAAGTTAATTTAATTTATTTTTTTACTTGGTTTCTTTATATTGTCCTAATTATAATTTCACATATTTATATAAAATTGTTCCAATTTTTTACTTTTTCTGCAGAAGCCACTTTTATTTTATTTATGCACATTCTTGTTGAATAAATGGATGTTGCGTTTACTAAGAAATTATAAAAATATTTAATGATCATTTCTTTGGTGTACTGTGTCATCTTGCATTTTTGTTCTTTTCTTTATGACAACGCAGTGTATATGTTACCTATTTAATTTTAATAAAGAATATAAGGGTTTTTTAATTTGTTTAATTTATTTTATATTCATTAAAAAATGGTACCTATTATTATTACTTTTACTGGGTCCCACAAAAAAGGGTTAAAAGTGACTTTTATGCAATTATGAGTTTATGAGATGCCCTCAGTGGTTTTAATAAGTGCAACATGGACGCATATAAATGGCGCCAATTTAACTACAAAAAGAAACTTTAAAAAATTTAACTCTAGTTTTCTAACTAAAATTTATTATATAATACTATAATTTTTTTTCAAAAAGTGATTCTTTTCCTGAATATGTCAGGAAATCTTCGGTATAATAATAATAATCAAAAAACAAATCAAGAAATTTAAAAAATAATAAAATGATAGCTTATTTTCATTGCATAATGTTTTTTTAAATATTTATGTTTTTTAAGCTTTTCTGAAGTGCTTTTTTATGTTTAATATATTCTCAAACACAGCAGCGCTTTGTAATTGCTTAAATTATTATATTCGATTGAATTTCAAATCGTGCTGGTGCGTTTCGTAAATCTGCTACTCCGCCAACACCCAAGCCGCGGATTTTTTTTTTTTAAACCAAGTGTTTGGGAATCAAAAAATCTGAGAGGATTCTGCTATCATAATTTTGCTGTTGAAGGTCGGGTAAGTTCGCAAAAATTCCTAGAGCTGAAAAAAATTTTTGGATTAATGATAGAGCCATCATCCCCTAAGGAATTCTGTAGAGAATTTTGCCCTTTTTCTTATGGGCTCAATTATTTTCCAGAAAAAATTTTCCAACCTCATGCATTTTTTCCCGAACTGACTCCGATTTCAAGCCATTTTAAGCTTTTAGAATTATTTAAGAAATAACCTGATCGCGTTTTATTCTGTTATCATGTTGATCAGCACCATAATTTTTGATAACAGAAATTTTTTTACATTTTTTGATCCACAAAATATTGCTTTTTTTAAAAAACCTTGGGAGGAGTGGTGGCGGATTTACGAAAGGCGCCAGCACTATTTTAAATATATTTGTGCTTTAATAATAAAAAATTAGTCGCTTAGTTTTGGTATTTATTTACTATTTATAAATCATTTAATAAATTTTTTTTAATATGTGTTTTATTTAAATATTTTTTTATTTTTTATGCCCTAATTAGCCAATTTTATATATTGTTCCAATTCTTGATTCTTTTGTACAAGACACTATTTTTTTATTACACTCTTGTTTTGTATTCGAAAGTAATTGCACAACGAACGGGAATTTTGTAGTTATTCAAATAATTTTTTATGTCTTTGTAATTCTCTCAACATTAGCACATATAATAAGCAAATTAATTTGAATTATGGCTTTTGTTATTTATTCATCATTAATTTATGTTAACCAATAGGTAATAAAAATAATAATTTAAAAAAGTTTTTTTTATGAATTTAATTTAAATTTGTAAGCTTAACAAAAATTTATATTGTTTTTATTGTATTGCTTTTTTAATATGTAAATTTGGGATTTCTTTTACTTTTTGTGAATGATCAATTTTCTTGAGATACAGAGAAGAATATATCTCGATAGCTTTTGGGTTTTTTTTTCTTTTGGTTTATTTTTCATTTGTTTTTTCAATAATGAAATAATGTTTTGTTCTTTTACTTTCTCAGAATTAAAATATCTTTTTCTTTTTTAGTATTTTTATCATTTATTTCTTATAGAAAAATTTTATCTCTACAATTTTCATCATTTCCATTTTGAATTTATAATAATATAAAATTTATTTTTAAAAAAATTTCCAGTGATTGTTTGACAACCAATTAAGAAATTTTTTCTTTTTTACTAAATTAAAGTTGCCGATTTATTTAATTTTTTTTTGTATAAAAAATTATTTTCTTATAACTTCATTTAAGAGATTTCACTTTCAAAGCGGCTTCTTTTTTAATTTCTTTTTAATAATAAAACTTAATGAACGATAACAGAATCATATAATATAGCTTAAAAATAATAGCGTTTTAATTCCATAAAACAACCATTGGGTTCAAAAAAATGTTTTTTTTTTTCGAAAAAATTATGATTTGTTGTTATAAGGAAAAAATTCACAGTTTTGACAATTTAAATAATTAATTTTTTCACTTTTATCATTTTAATGGTGGGGTCAAAAAGTTTAAGCATATATTTTTGCATCATTTGTATAGCTTCAAAGTAATAATATTAATTGGTCGCTTTTTGCATTAGTAATTTATAAATAATACTTTAAAAAAAATAATGAATAGGGGAATTTGAGAAGACTTTAATAAGGAATTTTATACATTTTATATTTTATTTCAATATTAATAATTTGATTACAATATAAAAAAGATTTTTTGTTTGATTTTTTTCAATGTTTGAGCTTTTTTGTTTTATAATATTTCGTCAATTTTGCAGAATTTTGAGAAGTTTTTTTTTTAAGTCATTTGAACTTTCCTATTTTCTTAACAAACTGATTTTTATGGAACAATAATCGTGCATTATAATTTATGGAAAAAATACTTATTTATTTCAAATAATTTTTATCCAAATATTATTTTTTAAAAAGTTAGATTTTTTAATCTCAAAACTATCGAGAATAGCTCCTATTTTAGAAGAAGAATAATGCTTTAATTTTTTACAACTTTTAGCATTCGGCATAGCTTCATTATGATGAACTATCTAATAAAGTATAGTGAAACGGGGGAGCATAAGTTGGCAGAGTTTAACGGCCCATTATTTCTTTAAAAATCACCTGAATTACAAATTCAAGGCATATCTATAGCGCAATTTCAAGCTTTTTTTCCGTTTCGAAATCCGACAGTAGCCAATCCGACAGTGGGCAATCCAACAGTAGACAATCCAACAATAGACAATTCGACAGTAAATTCAAATTCAATGAATAATTTCCTTTAAAAAATATTGGACTTTTTTTCAATATTTCAGAGTCCTCTTTCTGGTGCAATTACAGTCTGTAAGCAATTAGGGTACAAAAATGGTCATCTTACTTAGGCATTTGGCAGGCAAGCACTTAAATGCGAAACCCCATTCCCATCATTTGGAATTTCTAGGTCATTTCCTTTTGGCTTTTTATTTATTTTCCTCAATCGCATTATTTCGCTTTTTTGGCTTTAAATTATTGTTAAGTATTAAGTCAAATTTTAATTGATTAGTACATATTTGTTAGTAATTTTGCTTTTATGATTAAATTTTATTTTTTATTTTTAAATGTCATATTTCCGCGATTCTATTTTATACGTGCCAAGCAGTATTAAATTTGATCTTATAGTAATTTATTATATTAGTATACTAATTAATATGTGTTGTTATTTTTCTATTTTAAATCTTTATGTAATTAAATTTAATTCACGCCGACTGGCAGCAGACACTGTATCATTTATTGCGTTAAAAGTTATTTCAGTTTTCAATAATTTGCTTATAAATAATATTTTAAAAGTTTTCATATAAATTTTTAGTTAAGTATTTTTTTTTTATTATAAGGCACTTTTAGGAATTTAAATATTTTCTTCTTTTCTTTTCGGCTAAATTCTTTCTCTGCTAAACTTTGAAATTTTTTTATTGAATTTCTTAATTCGTAATTATATAAAATTGAAATTGCTCTAACATTTTTTGCTTTCTCATAAAATATTATTATATTTTATTGAAAAATAGATTTTTTTTTATCTGATTGTTTTACTTTTTTTAAATTCAATAATGATTATCTTTCAAGGGTAAACCTTCTTTTTCTAAATGCCTTTTTTTCATTCTAAATCATTTTCATTTCAAAATTTTTAAGTGATAATTTTATTTTTTTGTAAACTAATAGTTGAATATTTTAACTACAATTTCACTGCTTTTGACAGCATTGAAAATATTAAAAAGTTTAAGCTTTCGAACCGAAGTCAGCAAAAGTCAAATGCATGAATATTCATATTTTTTATGATGCCCCCTTACTATGCAAAAATAGAATTTTTCATTTTTTTATTATTAGTTGGCTAGTTGTACATTTCATGATCATTTTTAGATATAAAGTTTCATCTTTTTTTAACAAAATAAGTTTTAAAAAGCTCAATTATGCGTTTCTTTTCAGCATTTGTTGCAAAAAACCCCATTTGTTATTTTTTTTAAATACATTAATATAGATTAAGGTTGAAACCGCGCGTAAATTTGTTTAATATTTGAAATTAAAGTTTTCCCGACGGCACCAAAAAATGTGCAAAACAAATGGGGGGGGGGGTGGGATGTCTGGCGGTGCCGATAGGCGACGCCACGAAAAAATTAGAAAATTGTTGTGGATTTTGGCAACTGATTTTGTATTAAAAAGAATTTTTGTGGGTTTTTTTTTTTGATAGATTTTAAGAAAACTTAAGCTTGTTGGGGACCAGTGGTGCCGATAAACGGGGTTGAGTCGTTTCCTAAAAACCGCCACCATGGGCGTTTCCTAAATTCCGCCATTTTACAGATTTTTCGACAAAAACTCTTAATAACCTTGCTTAAACTCAACCAAATTGTACATTCTTCGTATGTTCCAATAGCTATTGGTTAGCTAAATTAGCCTACCATATTTCAAAAAATTTGATAGAGATATACGAAAGCTGTAGCCATAAAAAGTGCAAAAAACTCATTTTTGTTGTCATAGAAACAATCAAAATTTTTGAAATTTAGTAGGCTAATAAAACTAACCAAGAGCTATCGGATGCTACCACGGAAACTTATTTGTTGCGTTTGAGCAAAGTAATAAAAAGTTTTTGACGAAAACCCTGCAAAATGGTGGAATTTATAAACGCCCAAATAATAATTAGCAAAATAAAAAGTTATGCCAACTTTTTTGAAATAAGAAAAAATTCTTTTTTTAAATAAACTAAATTAGTTTCTTAAAATATTACTATTTTTTATGCAAGTAGCATGGTTTGCAATCTTAAATTTGGAAGGGTTTGAACTAGAAACCGGATAGAACGGTCGGTCGGTCGGAAAAAATTCTTGGTTTTTTCGATTTTTTGGTTTTTGAGATTCGGGTTTTCTATCGGTGTTTCCTTTCTTACATTTAATACTCTTACTACATCCAACACATTCGGACTCAGGTGTTTCCTTTCTTTGTCATTGAAAATTTGCCGAATTAAGATAATCACATGTCAAAAATAAGATTTTGGGCACAAAAATAAGAATAGTTTGAAAACGCTCTTTAACTGTTGAAAATTGCATTTTATTCTAATCAAGCATTAACACCATATTTCTCTCCACCAGTTATTTCCATGAGCAGTTCAAGATTGAAATAAATAATAAAATTTTTGTAATTTCAAAAAATAAGGGTCGGGCGGTGCCGATAGGCACCGGTGGGGAATATTTTGAAAATTGAGTGTATTTTCGTAACAAATCTTGCACAAAAAAATAAAAAATTCTAGCTAGTATTTTAAAAAAATTTTATGAAAACCTACGCGAATAGGGATTCGTGGTGCCGATAGGCGCCACCGGGAAAATTTTTTAATAATAGAATGAATTAGTTAACAGAGTTTTGCCAAATTTCTTGGTCCGGCGGTGCCGTCTCGTGCCGCCGTAAAAAAATTTGAATATATTAAAGAAATATGCTATAAAATTGTAAAAAATATATCTAGTTTGAACATTCAAGGCATTGCTTTTTAAGAAATAAAGAGCGATGAATTTGCAATTGCACCATCAAAAAAAAATACTTAAACCTATTTTGCTTAAGTTCTAATTATATTTTAAATTATTTTGTATTTATTCCCATTTAAATAATAATGCATGTAATTTTTCATATAATTTAATTTATTCAATTTTTCAATATTCATTACAATAATTGTTTAAAACTTTCTTTTTTTTTCAAGTGCCCTTTAGCATCTTTTGGTATAAAAAAAGAATCCGCTTTTATATTTGCAAATTTATTTATTATCTTTAGTGCTATTTTTCTTTTCCTTTTTTTTTGTTTAATTTTTTATATCCTTATATTTAATAACAATGCATTTTTGGACTGTTTTTGTATAAGATTGTATTGTTTTATTTACATTCTTGCTGGCTTCATCTAGAAAATAATCGATTGCGTCCCATTCTTTTTTAATTTATTTATGTTTATTAACTTGATTCATTATTAATTTTATTTAAGTTTTATCAAATTATTAGCTTTTAGCATGAAAAATGGGTTAATGTTTAGATCATTAAATTTATGAATCAGATTTATCATTTAATTTTTTAATTAATGGTTTTACATTTTTAGTATATTAGTTTATTTCGACACGCAATTGCAAATATTTTTTGAAAATAATAAAATCTTAGCTCATTATTATTTATTATACAAACAATTTAATTATCTTTTATATTTATTAACGAATATATTCAGGAAATTATTTGCTTAATTTTCTTATAAATTAATTATTATTATTAAACTATATATTAGTTTAATCTTATTAATTTGTTTAATTGTTTTAAACCTAAAATTTAATAATATTTATTTAATAACTTTATTAAATTTTTTTTCAATTTTATTATTTTAACTTATTTTTATGTTTTTTAATCTTTCAAATTCATCTTTTTCAGCGCAAAAGAATATTGGCACCGGTACTAAATAAATTACGATTCGACTACGAGCTTGCTTATTTTCTATTTAATTAAAGTTTTTTTAAACATTTTATATATTATTAAAATAATAATGTTTTTTATTTCATTTTGAAAATATCTTTTTAACGTTTACTTTTAGTATCTTTATATAATTCTTTGGTCTAACATTTATAATATTTTCTAGATGCAAATTTGCTTGAGATTTCAAAATTCATTAATTCTTTTTTCTTGTTCTGTGCCCATCTAGAACAGCGCAAATTGACTGTATTGTGTAGGTAGTCATATTGTTTTCTAATTGCTTTTATTTAAAAATTGGTTTATAAAGGTGTTAATTGTTGTTGATAAATTCTTAATTTTTTTCTTTTATATTCCAATTCTCATTGTTTCTTTGAGTAGTCTTTGCTTCTAAATTTTTGGCAGTAATTAAGAATTTAATTATCATTTTATTAAAATAATTTGTTGTTTATAATATTTTTATTACGATTGATTAAGGGCCGTCTTTTCTTTGTGAAAATTCTTTCCATGTTCCTATGAAAATCAGCACCAAAATGAAGGATTTATTTTTTTTTACATTTATTTATTTTTTAATAATTTTTTGCTCTTAAATTTGATGGTGGAGCGGAAAGATTTTTAAGCATATATTTTTTGCATCATACTATATTGTCTTCATAAAAATTAATTTAAGTTTTTTTTTCTATTATTGGTTTTTAAATATTTAAATTCTTAAATAATAAATATTAGTGAATTTCAAAAGAATTTTAATAACGTATTTTTGATAGAGTCAAATATCTGAAAAATATATTAATATTAAAAAACAAATTTACTAAATCCAAAAGTGAATATTTATATTTATTTCATTTTTTTTTGAAGCCAATATTTTTTTTTTATTATATATTGCTTTTTTATTTATAATTATTTTTTTTAATAAAGAAAAACAGAAGCAGTTTTATTAAATTTATGGGCACTGTTTTTCATTTTCTTTACCATGGGATTTTTTCAAAAAAAAAATTCAATTTACTTTTTGATTTTTAATAATGGCAGTTTTATCCTTTTTTAACTACTACTGCTTTTTTTGTTATTGTTTTTAAATAATTTTAAATAAATACATTAATATAGATTAAGGTTGGAACCCCAGCGTAAATTTGTTTAATATTTGAGATGAAAGTTTTCTCGAAGGCAAAAAATTTTTTTAACAATCGTGCATATATATTCTGTGAATATAGCGGCAATGAATTACATAATCAAGCGAATAGAAAAAGTTGAAGCAATTTAACAATTGGATTTTTTCTATAATTTATATATATTTTTTATTTCAAGTAGTTCAAATATCATCAGTATTTTACTGTTTTATTTGCATGTTCTTTCAACTTCGAATAAGGATTTCTTTTAAAGAATAATTATTGAACCCTATTTATTAATACTTTTTCTTGGTAATATTTATTATTAAAAAAACATCTAATATAAATTTCTTTTTGTTCTATAAATCCAAATAGTTTACTTATTATTTCTAAAGTTTATTTTCAAACCTCGATTGTTTAATTTGGTTGTGTCTGAGAGAAGTTATGACTTGATTTAGTCAAATTCAACAATTTTTCCACTTTTTGTTTTTCGCAAAAAATTTTAGTTTTAAAATTTTGTTTTAAATTTGGTATTTCGGCACATTGTTTGGGGCATTTTAAAAATAATATATAAAAATAATTTTTGCAAATTTTCTGAGTTGCTGAAGACCAAAAGCAATAATATTCCAAAATGTGTAGAAAAAATTATTTTGTTAAAAAATGATTCACGGAATAAATAAATAAATTTATTTATGCCTCGATTAAAAAGATAATTTTTTTTATATAATAATTATAATATTTGAATTGTACTCGCATAGTTTTTTTCACTGGCTTTCCCGGTGATGGATTCAAATTGTTTTTTTTTAATTTTATTTCATTATTAGTTAAATGCATATTTTGGCATTTTTGTATTATACATGTTTTACTTGACTATTTTTATCGTATTAATGGTGTTTAAAATAAAGTTTATGTGTAAATTTTCTTTAAATAATTTCATTAAATTTATTTTTATAATTTTACTCATGCCAATAAAGATGAATCTTATTTCTGATTTCCTCAATTTTTGGAGCATTTTTGTTAAAATATTTGCCTTTTTTTATTTTCTTTATGGCTTTATTACTAATCTTTTTTATATATTATTAATGAATTTTATTTTAAAAATAATGATGTCTTTAAGCCGGTGTCCGTGATAAGAATGTGCCACATTATAATTCGTGTAACTTTACTTTTTAGTAATATATATTGTTAAAAAACTATTAATATAAAATTCATTTTCTAATCTTTGTCGAACTTTGCAAAAAGAAGATTATTTTTTTTCGGCAGAAATTTTTATATATACCATATTTTTTAGCAGGGATAAAATGGATATTTTTAAAAAACTTTTCCGGCGGGCCTATTGGCACAGACATTCAAAAATAAACAAAAAAATTGATAATTTTTGAGAAAAATCTGTTAACAAATCGGCCATAATTGGGAAGAACAGTCTCAAAAATAAATAAATTCTAATCAATTTAATTAAAAAAAAACAATCATTATTTGAAAATTTGCGAGAAGGTAGGCCTAGTTCCAAATACTTTTATGCCGAAAAATGACAACCCTATTAAAAAGAAAGTTTTTTAATCTCTATAAAATTGGGTTCATTTTGTCTATATTAAATTATATGAATTTTAAAATACTTAGCTTTCGTTTATTTCTTAACAATGATGTGTTCTCTCTCTTTTACGGTAATGATTTACTGACTTTTGTCGTTTATTTAAAATATTTTTACATCATTAATTATTTTTTTTTATCAATTCTTTGGTTTTAAATTTATTTTTTGTTGTTTTGCCTGTTAAACAATTTTTTAATGTAACACAGTTAAACTATTTTTTGTTTGAATAATCTCTCATCATTTATATGAATTTTATTCAAGGATGGGTTAGCTTTTTTAAAATAATTATTTAATTCCATCTCATCGAGATTTTGCAAGAGAATCGCGCACACGTGTATTGTTAAAAAATGGTTTTATTAAATTTCCTGATTTTACTCGGAAGGTGTATAACCAAATCGGCCCTATGTTAAGGGCGAGGTTTTTAATTTTTGAATTATTAAATTTTAAGAAATAAGAAAAATTTCATTTTTTTACTATATATATATACATGTAGAAATAAGTAATTAATTTTAACGAGATGCCATTATTTTCTTGGAATTTTAAACTTTTTATGAATTTTTTTTTTTAATTTGATCAAGTTTTTTTTTAAATCCAAACAGTTTTATAGGCTAATTTAGGAATTTGATTCATTTAGCACTAAATCCGTTTTTTAAAAATTATTATTTTAAGGATTTATATAAATTTCGGATCTAGAGTCCTTATCAACATTACGATCTTCTTTTATAATCTTGTCATTCTTATTTAAGGGTTGTGATAATCTTTTTTACTTAATAGTAATTATTATTATTATATGTAGATGTTTTTAAATTCATAATGCCCTTTGTTATAAGTATGAAGTAAAAAGCCATTAGGTTTTTAATTTGCAGTATTCTTTCTCAATTGTTTCATAGTATAAGCCTATTTATATAATATATAGTAATAAAAAATAATTAATATTTTTTACAGAATCATTTTAATTTAATTTGTTAAAGTGATATAATAAAATAAATACAATATCATTTAAAGCTTTACAATTAATCGCATTGTAATGTAATTAAAAAAAAATAAATAATTTATAGTCCCTAAATTTTATATTTTTTTCGTTGTAACTTAAAGACAGGGAAATATAATTAGAATTTTAATGTGGTCACAAAAAAAGAACCAAGTAATTTACCATATATCACATCGTTAATACAATACAAGAAAATTTGTTAATTTTAATTATTTATAATTTAAAATCAATTTTGATAATTTGCACAAAGGAACCAACTCATTACAAAGACTAAACATTAAACTAAGAAATGAATGAAAAAACTATTTACCCCAATCTGCTTATATTTTAAAAAGTACATACAATTTGCACAAAAGTGCATTCATTATAAAGAGAAATTTCTACATCAAATTCACTATACAGGGTTCGACTATGCCAAAAATTTTAAAATTTTTAAAAACCTTACATAATTTTTAATTGTATTCTTAATAAAAACGGCTGGAGATAAATTAAAAGTGAAAAAATTAAAAAGAAAATGAAAAATAAAGATCCATTATACAAAAGGTATTAGCAGTTTAAAAATAATTCATATCAACCCCTTTTACATACAAAAATATAAAAATCTTCTAAATCCAAAAAAAGAAAAAATTTATAAAATTATTTGCAAAAAATTTACATTTCCTGGCATATACGACTTTAGACTATGCATTGCCATTCAAATATAAATTGATGCTTTAAATTTTTTTTGTAGAGATAATTTATTGCTACAAAAAATATTTACTTTATAATTAAAAAGATAAAACCCCAATAACTGCAAAAAATTTCACTTTTTTGACATTAATTAATTTATTAATACATAATATTTTACAAAAACCCCTAAACAATTTAAATTAGAATAATTTTAATATAAATAAGGTTCCAAAAATAATGTGCGTTAAGTAATTATATATACGTTATATTATAAATTACATACAATCATGGGCATATCTATTAGAACCATTTCAATTTTTTTATTTATTTGGTACTTAATTTGTTATTGAATTTAAATTTGGTTGATTGTAGTATAAATTACATTTCTTGTATAGCATTTTTTGTTGCTTTCCAATGGTACCATATCGGGGCTTATTTATTTAGAAATACAGTACTTTTTAAATACAGTGCCCGAATCTCAGCAAAAAAAGTTGTAGACTCACCGGCCCAAAATCAAACTTAATAGAGCATTTTATGCTCTTTCAAATGGGCTTAATCCAACCCTCTAGGAATTTTTTTCCCAAAATTTTCCGGATTTCAAGCCATTTCTGGGTTTTCAGATCTCTGTGAAAAAGTGATTTGCACTTGGGAAAATGGTTAGTAACAACAATTACAAACATGTTTGGAGTTAATGAATGCTATCATTGAAAAGCCTAAAAAGTATGCTACAAAAGGAATGTAAAATTTTTATTACACAGAACAAAATTTAATTTATAATCAATTAAATACCAAATAAATAAAAAATTTAAGTGGTGCTATAGATATAACCATGACTGTATTAGCATAATTTTAATTTTTTATTACTAAGTATAATAATTTAATAAATAACAAAACAAAACAAAAGAAAGACCTGATTAGAAGATTTGAAAAACTAATAAAAGAAATATATAAAAATTAGAATAAATCTTTATAATACAATATTGAGTTTCTGATTTGTAACATATAAAGAAGATGGAAAAAAACTCTAAAAATATTTCTTTTAAAAAAAAGCATAATTTATAAAAAATAAATCTTTTTTTAAAATAAAACATTACTAAAAAACATTAAAGAGGTGGCATAAATGAACCCAGTAAAAAAAGGGTTGCCCGACATTTGCGGACAGACATTTGCGGACCAATATTTTTGGACAATTATAATAAAAAAATATTTCTTATCTTTGAATTACAATAATATTTTCAGTTTTTTCCTAAAAATCAAAATTATAAGCGGCCAGGCGATACGTTCGTTATTGCTCGAATTTGATCTTTGTTTGGTTCTTAAATGACCTATTTATCGCACGCCGTTGGACTTATATCGTTAGCTTCTAAATTTTTTTATTTGTAATTAGTCTTAAAATATCGGTCCGCAAATGTCTGTCCGCAACTGGCGCACTATGTATTATTCAATATAAAATAATATAAAGTAATAGTCCAATAATTCATCAATCTCATTTATCTGCGCCGATATTCCTAGAATATGCAAATATTTTATTTACACATATTATGCTCGACATTAAATGAAATATTCAATCAATTAAATATACTTTTATAGTAAACATACACATAAAAAAATAATGTATTTATTTAAAAAAATATTTAATTAAAATGTATAATTTAATATCTATAAATTGTATACGCATGTTATATAAAAAAAAATGGGAAGTTTTTAAAGAAAGATCTGCTTTTAGTAAAACAAAAAACGATTTGGAATAATTCTGAACGAACACAATGCTAATGAGTTTGCTCTACGATTAGCAATTATAAAAAAAAAATTCCGATCAAAAATAAATAGACAAATATAATCAATAAAAAACCAATATTTAATATTTAAATCTCGTTTAATTTAAAGAAGAAAATTATATCGCATATTTTTAAGAGAAACCCACCAAAAAAGATTAATTACATTAAAATTAGTTAATTATTATATCCTTATTTGCAAAAATTATTAATATTCCTTATTTTTCCTTTAAATAAAAAAAATAATTTTATTTTGAATCCATAAAATTTTAATTTCAATTCAAAAGTCCTTTCTCGGCCATTAAAAATTAATTACAATTATTATTTTCGAATTATGTCTTTTTGTGTCTTTTTCTTATGACATCAATAAACTACCAAAGATAATTGGTGTAATTTTTTAAAGAAAACGATCCATCATAATAATAAAAATAAAATAACAATTCAATTTACAATAATTCATAGGCTAAATTTTTTTAATAAATGAATTTGGAAAGATTGTTTTAATGCTAAATTTATGTCTAAAAAGAAGAAAATTATATCGCATATTTTTAAGAGAAACCCACCAAAAAAGATTAATTACATTAAAATTAGTTAATTATTATATCCTTATTTGCAAAAATTATTAATATTCCTTATTTTTGCTTTAAATAAAAAAAAACAATTTTATTTGAAATCCATAAAATTTTTAATTTCAATTCAAAAGTCCTTTCTGGCCATTAAAAATTAATTACAATTATTATTTTCGAATTATGTCTTTTTGTGTCTTTTTCTTATGACATCAATAAACTACCAAAGATAATTGGTGTAATTTTTTAAAGAAAACGATCCATCATAATAATAAAAATAAAATAAACAATTCAATTTACAATAAGTCATAGGCTAAATTTTTTAATAAATGAATTTGGAAAGATTGTTTTAATGCTAAATTTATGTCTAAAAAGAAGAAAATTAGAAGTTAAAATTAATAAAACTCTCATAAATTTAAGAGATAAAAAATGCTTAAAAAAGCTACCAAGTAATCAGATGACATCATAATAATGACCTAATGAAAAAGAGCAAAATTATTAAAAAGTTTATAATAAACAAAAAGTGTGATTAAAAAAATATAATATTTTTTGTTCAATTTAGTTGTAGTCAAATATTACAAACCGAGTAGAGCCGAATCATTAATTTTGACCAAAAAGAATAAAAAATTTATAGGAAAAAAATAGTTATTTATTGAATTTTGATGATCATAAAGTATAATCCCCTCACTTAGACGAGCTTTGGCTACATCTTATAAAAAAATAATTTGCCTTTCATTAAATAATTTTTAATTTACAATTTTATCAGATCTTAAAAGATTTAAAGATAAAAACTACCCAATGACGACTAGAGATAAAATGAAACAACCAGCAGAAAGCGATAATAAAGAAAGCGAAATTAAATTAAAAATTTTATGTATTTTCTTCTTAGAATTTATTTTGTTCAATAAACATAAATAAATATACTGAATGTACTTTCTGAAGAATTATGTTTTCTCTAATTTAATTTAAAATTTTGAATTAAAAGGGATTAATTGATTTAATTAACAAAAAAATAAAATTATATGCAATTTTTATGTTAAAATTGTAACTAATAAAGTAATTAATATTGATTAGAAATATTTTTTTGTAAAAATTACGCCAAAAGAAATTTTGCAGGAAAGAAGATTTGGTGCCAAAATATTTTGATGAAAATTTCGAGGCTGTACGTTACGGAGAAGCCAAGTTAGAAAATCAGCATTTTACATAAAAAAATAATGTATTTATTTAAAAAAATATTTAATTAAAATGTATAATTTAATATCTATAAATTGTATACGCATGTTATATAAAAAAAAATGGGAAGTTTTTAAAGAAAGATCTGCTTTTAGTAAAACAAAAAACGATTTGGAATAATTCTGAACGAACACAATGCTAATGAGTTTGCTCTACGATTAGCAATTATAAAAAAAAAATTCCGATCAAAAATAAATAGACAAATATAATCAATAAAAAAACCAATATTTAATATTTAAATCTCGTTTAATTTAAAAAAGAAAATTATATCGCATATTTTTAAGAGAAACCCACCAAAAAAGATTAATTACATTAAAATTAGTTAATTATTATATCCTTATTTGCAAAAATTATTAATATTCCTTATTTTTGCTTTAAATAAAAAAAAACAATTTTATTTTGAAATCCATAAAATTTTTAATTTCAATTCAAAAGTCCTTTCTGGCCATTAAAAATTAATTACAATTATTATTTTCGAATTATGTCTTTTTGTGTCTTTTTCTTATGACATCAATAAACTACCAAAGATAATTGGTGTAATTTTTTAAAGAAAACGATCCATCATAATAATAAAAATAAAATAACAATTCAATTTACAATAATTCATAGGCTAAATTTTTTTAATAAATGAATTTGGAAAGATTGTTTTAATGCTAAATTTATGTCTAAAAAGAAGAAAATTATATCGCATATTTTTAAGAGAAACCCACCAAAAAAGATTAATTACATTAAAATTAGTTAATTATTATATCCTTATTTGCAAAAATTATTAATATTCCTTATTTTTGCTTTAAATAAAAAAAAACAATTTTATTTTGAAATCCATAAAATTTTTAATTTCAATTCAAAAGTCCTTTCTGGCCATTAAAAATTAATTACAATTATTATTTTCGAATTATGTCTTTTTGTGTCTTTTTCTTATGACATCAATAAACTACCAAAGATAATTGGTGTAATTTTTTAAAGAAAACGATCCATCATAATAATAAAAATAAAATAACAATTCAATTTACAATAATTCATAGGCTAAATTTTTTTAATAAATGAATTTGGAAAGATTGTTTTAATGCTAAATTTATGTCTAAAAAAGAAGAAAATTAAAAGTTAAAATTAATAAAACTCTCATAAATTTAAGAGATAAAAAATGCTTAAAAAAGCTACCAAGTAATCAGATGACATCATAATAATGACCTAATGAAAAAGAGCAAAATTATTAAAAAGTTTATAATAAATAAAAAGTGTGATTAAAAAAATATAATATTTTTTGTTCAATTTAGTTGTAGTCAAATATTACAAACCGAGTAGAGCCGAATCATTAATTTTGACCAAAAAGAATAAAAAATTTATAGGAAAAAAATAGTTATTTATTGAATTTTGATGATCATAAAGTATAATCCCCTCACTTAGACGAGCTTTGGCTACATCTTATAAAAAAATAATTTGCCTTTCATTAAATAATTTTTAATTTACAATTTTATCAGATCTTAAAAGATTTAAAGCCATATAAAAACTACCCAATGACGACTAGAGATAAAATGAAACAACCAGCAGAAAGCGATAATAAAGAAAGCGAAATTAAATTAAAAATTTTATGTATTTTCTTCTTAGAATTTATTTTGTTCAATAAACATAAATAAATATACTGAAAATATGTACTTTCTGAAGAATTATGTTTTCTCTAATTTAATTTAAAATTTTGAATTAAAAGGGATTAATTGATTTAATTAACAAAAAAATAAAATTATATGCAATTTTTATGTTAAAATTGTAACTAATAAAGTAATTAATATTGATTAGAAATATTTTTTTGTAAAAATTACGCCAAAAGAAATTTTGCAGGAAAGAAGATTTGGTGCCAAAATATTTTGATGAAAATTTCGAGGCTGTACGTTACGGAGAAGCCAAGTTAGAAAATCAGCATTTTACATAAAAAAAAATATTCTATTTCAATATTAATTTAAATTACATCCAAAAAAAGCTACATAAAATTAATAACTATTCAAAATCTTTTTGCCATGAATGCCAAAAATATTAAATTGAATATTAGTCAAAAAAGTAAGAATCACTTTTTTTTGTCGTTGCTAAAAGCTTATCCAAAAGTTAATTAATAAAGAATTTAAAATGTTTTAACAATTCAGTGATTTTAAAAAAATAATAAAAAACATTATAAAATGATATAATATATATTTAAAGTTGGACAAAGAGTAACCTTTTTAAAAAATTAATGGTTGTAAATTTAATAATTATTTGAACAATATAAAGTTCGATGAATTATTGTAGGATTTTTAAAAAAAGAAAAATAATTTGAAAAAAGTCCGTTGAATGAAGAAAAAATAATTTCGTGTTGAGAATAATGAGAAAATAAATATGCGAAAAATATAACTGAATTAATATTTAATTAATTAAAAAAAAACCTAAAAAAATATTCAATTTCAAATAGATATCATTTTAGTAACGCCAATCTTTTTATTAAAAAATCGTTTGGGTCCAAATGCAAAGAATTTATGAAAATTTTAAATTGATTGTACGAAAACAAATACTTTAAGAACGAACTGATAACAATAAAAAATTATAAGACAAAAATGTCCGTTCGCAAGTGACTGTAAGCCGAAAGAAGGCTAATAATGGAAAAATAACAAAAGACAGTAAAAAAGATTTTACAACAAAAAGATAAATTTGGAGGTTATTTAAAGACAAAAAATGTTTAAAATCTAAATGTCTATAAAACAAAAAAATTTTGAATAAATTTCCACACTTTCAAAGGCGAGTTCGAAATTCGTTGCATGTTAATGCTAATAAACTAAAAGAAATTAAGATTTGTCTTTGAAGCTTCTATAATTAGTAAATATAAACAATAAAATCAAAATGTATTGATAAATATAAAAAAATAAAAATATTTTTAAATTAATATTTATGCTTTTGTTGTTGGCAGTCGGTTAACCAAACTGATTAACAGGGGGAATGGACCAAAAAAAAGAAACCGAAAACGAATATAGGGGGTTTTTCAAATTCGAGACATACATAAAAGAAGAAGAAAAAAGAAGTTAATTCGAAACATAAGAACCATACATAAAGTGGAAAAAGCAAATTAATAAAAATACTAAAACGCATATAATTTAATCTCTGAAAAAACTTACCTAAAATTGACAGAAAATTCTGAAATCCTTTTATTTTTTGATGCTATTAATAATTCCATTTGGAGCTGGTTAATATAATTTATATATACTCAATATTTTTATGATAGAATAATTTTATTTAAAAAATATTCCCTTCAATGCTCATCCAAATATATATTTTTTTTCTACGGCATTAAATCTTTCATTCATCATTAAATATAAATAGACTGACGGCGCAAGTTGGAAATGGAAATCACTAATTTTTGAATTTTTTTTTCAAATTTTTTATTATGCATTATTGTTGTTTATTTTTCTTACAATGATGAATATTAAGCATTAAACTTATAATTATGACGTAGCAAATCAACAAAAGCATTAATTATAGTCTTTCTTTAATTTGTTCAAAAAATCAAAAGGGTCCCTCCGCCCTTTGGGTTTCAAAAAAAAATTTTTTTTTTTTTTTGGTTTTCAACTAAAAATTTTTTCCAAAGTTTTGGTATTTCTGATTACTAATATGATATTACTTTTACTAATTTTGAAAAAAAAAATTTGGAAAAAACCCAAAAGTGTTCCCCAGTATGGTTTTCAAAAAACAGTCCAAATTTTTTTTATGCTTTTGTTGATTACGTCCTAATTATAATTTTAATGCTTAATATTCATCATTGCAATAATAATGCATAATAAAAAATTAAAAAAAAAAAAATTCAAAAATTTGATTTCCAACTAGCGCCGTCAGTCTATTTATATTTCTTATTATTAAGTTAAATGTATAAAATTTAAAAAAAATACACAAATTGTCGACACTTAATATAAAAAGCAAACTTTTTAGAATGATAAAAATAAATTATTTAAGAATTTATTCATGATAGACAATAGCATGGAACCAATTCGTAGAGATGAATATTACATTTTTAAAAATAAAGATTTGCTAAAAGTATGGTAATGAAGTATTTAACTTTTGAAAAATAAAATACTAATAATTTGTATTAAAAAAATAACAATAGACGCAGAAAGAGTTTATTAATGAATTAAAATTAAACCCAATTAAATTCCATGATGAACAATCTCTCATAAAAAAAAAATCAGACAGTAAATTGGGTTGGCGCATAATTATGTTCTGTTTTTTTTAAATTAAATATTAATATCAAATAACAAAAAACACAATTTTTGACATTTTAAATATGTTGTCCTATCTGTTTTGATGTTTTATACACAGTTCACGCTTTTTAATGCATTTTATGAAAAGGACTCAACTCGTGAGGAAATTCGAAAGCTCATGTATTGCCAGTGGGGACAGGGGTTATAATTTTTTTCAGCGGAAACCAAACTAAATATTATTATTATTATTCGACATCTCTTGGTATTTTCTATAAGCTTAAAAAATTTCCAAAAATTTGGCCCAGCTAATAAAAAATTATGTTCAACAAATTCAAATTTCGGAAACTTTTTCGATTTTTTTTTCTTTTTTCAACATAACTTTTTATAAGTTGTGCCTAATTTTTTGAAATTCTGCAGGCTTATAGAGAATACCAAGAGCTGTCTAATGATACTAAAGATGTTTCGTTTAGTTGCCTCTGAGAAGTTATATCCATTATAGCTTTTACGGTGTCGTATTACAATATTCGCACCATCGGACCCGCTCCTTTTAATTTTTAAAAATTAAAAAACACACAAAAATACATAAATAAGAGCTTAGAATTACCATGGAGGATGAAAAATATTAAACATTGATCCTTTATATTATTTTTTTTTTGTTCTTGGAATTAAAATTTTTACAATGATGTTTTTTGATCTCAAATGATGTTTATTTGGCCAGTCAAATGATAATTTGAAAACTTTCATATCCCAGCCCTGGGATTTGCATAATAGTTTATTTCATCAGACATTCGCTTTGAATTTTTCGAACTAATTCCGCTTTTTTCCCAATTTTTTGCCTGAAAATATCAGAATTCCCATGGCCAAAATTTTTTTTTGGAAATCTGAATTCCGGTACAAAAACATTGGAAATCGGAAAATCGAAAATCGGCTGTATATATGAAAATAAAAAATTAATTAATTAAGATGAAAAAATATCCGAGGGACAGAATCAAAAATTTATTCTAAAACATAAATTAAAAATGCAAAAGTCTCGTCCGTAAAATGAACACAATTTCTAAAACAGGCCAAGAATTCAAATTAAACCAAAAAGATCCATTAAATATAAGAAAAAAATCTAAGCCAAAAGTTTATATTCTTCAAAATAATTATGGTTTGTATTTGAATTTGAAATTTATCTCTAATAAATAAGCATTTCTGGGCTCAATCATTCAATACACACTCATCCTCTGGTCAAGAATAAAAATGAAACATAAATTATACTCTTTTAACAAAAGTAACCGCAATTTATGACAATTTTAAAATTAACTCTGAAATATTTATTTTTAATGATGATGACAAATTAAAATAATAGCATCAAATGATATTATATAATAATAGAAAAATAAAAACGTAATCTTTTATGCTGTCAATTTATTAATAAAAATAAACTCTTTTAATAAATTCATTTGGAAAATTAAATGGATTAATAATTTAATAAAAATGCATAATAAAAAAAACTAAATACTACCTCTATTTCATTCCACAAAGTAAGGCAATGTCAAATAATTAATGAGATTAAAAGAATTTAAGTTAACTACCTTTACCAATAAAAATGCAACACATCCTATTCATATAAAAAATTCTCAAAATTAAATTAAATGATTGAATAAAATAGAAATTGTCATTAAATGGAATTAACTTATACAAAATTTAACACGGGTCATAAAGTAAAATTGTACCAATTTATTTGTAAATTTGCTTAAAAATCGAATAGATCATATTATTCTAATAAACAGTTGATACTTATTGATGAAAAATCAAAAAGTCAATTAGGAATTAAAAAAATAATTTATTTTTCAATTGCAAACATAAAAAAAAATTAAAAATATATATAAAAAACCCAATATTTACCAGATTAGCTACAGAGTTGCACAAAAAAAACGAAAAAAAAAAGAAATTAATGAAAAGAAAACGAAGGCATTCAGAATCACTGGAAAATAACTAAAAACAAATAATAGCTGATTAAATAAACAAAATTTTTGAACTAACTTTTAATAATAAAAGAAAAAATTAGCCAATAAGGCAAATTAACCTGTATGCTAATTAAATGATGAATGAATGCAAATAATTTTCATCCTGCAAGACAGTGGGCACTACAGGAATGTAGAAACCCATTTGAATCGGCTCGAATAAATGTACAAACTATTACTAGTAGCAAAGAAATTTAAAGTGAAAAAAATTATATTTTTAAAATGTATTTTAATAAACCTAAAGTAATACCTTTTTTTCTTAAATTTTAAAAAATAGGTTAGAAAAAAATAACAAAAAATTAAGATAAATTTTAAAAAACCAAAAAACCCGCTTCCGACACTTAAAAAACTCTGATCTTTTATTAAAGACACAAATAAAAAATTTATTTACATTTTTCAAAAAAGAAATGTAAAAATTGCCTAATTTTTTCAAATTGCAATTAAAAATATATAGGACACTTACCAATAATCAATCAATGAGAAAAAAATAAAATAAATTCATATAAAAAAAATTTATTTCAAAAAATAACTTTTATAAATTTAAATTATTAGCTTTAAGAATGCTTAAAAAACTATATTAAGGTTTGTTAAATTTTGCCAAGCGCATCTAAATTCCAAAAAAGTAATACACCTCTCAGAACATTCATTTGGAAACACGAATTGAAGTTAATTATTATGTTTTTATAAGACGCCGAAATTAATTTTGAATCAATTGGGTCTCAGGCAATACCGCCCATAAGTGTTGTCTATAAAATTTGTTACTTAATCAAAAAAATAAAAATGGATGTTTTTATTGGATAAATTAAAAGAAAAAAAAATCAGTTCCAGAGTATCCATTAAATCTCGTTTTGCTATAGCTTTTCATTGGCTTTACAATAAATTCAAAAAAATTATTATTTTTTTAAATCTCATTGTTTGAAGCTTCCAAAGGTAAAATTAAAAAATAAAAATAATATAAAAAATTATCTTTAAAAAATTTGATTTAAAATATCGATTATAATAGCAACATTTTTTTTAATTATGCAATAAATTAGTTTGGAAAAAATTTCGAAAAGAGCTTTTTTTTTGCATGAGATAAGTTACCCAAATTCCAAGTATTAAAAAACATTTACTTAAATATTATATCAGATGATCAGGTATTATAAATTAAAAATACATATTAAACAAAAAATCAAATAAAAGATAAAATTTATTTCCAAAAGATAATTTGTATTGGAAAATCTTTCTATAAAATAAATTATATATTCATGAAAATTATTTAAATAAATATATCTATTACCGCCAAATATTCTAATTTTTTATGTTCAATCAAAATCAAAATGATTGGCGCTCTTTTTCAAAGTAATTTGAATTAAAAAAATAAAAATTTTAATCACGATTAAAATTTAAAAAGGAATGAAAATAAATTGAGAGAACAAAAAAAAATTTTGACCAAAATTAAACAACCACGCAGCTCTTTTCTTTTTTTGATGCATTCTGCTTGAGAATTGGTAATATTATGATAATAAATAATAGTTATTCATTAATTCAATATATTTAAATATTATTTAGAGAGTGATTCGTGGATCTATTATCTACATGAACATATGGACCATAAAAACAAAGAAACAAATAAAATATGCAGATAAAAAACATATTTGGAAATATGTACATAAAATAAAAAAGTTTAATTTTTATTCAAATTATAAAATGAAA
Organism: Heterodera filipjevi; assembly: GCA_039877585.1. Taxonomy (NCBI): domain Eukaryota; kingdom Metazoa; phylum Nematoda; class Chromadorea; order Rhabditida; family Heteroderidae; genus Heterodera; species Heterodera filipjevi. The sequence goes on from JBDPZO010000002.1 coordinate 29,929,152, forward strand.
ATTTAATAAAACTAAAAATAACAAACAACCAAAGTCAAAAAAAAAAATAGTACAATGCCGACCATACGAATTAGGGTTAAGCCCCGACCCTTCGGGGACAAGAATGTCGGGAAACCAGGAGCGTCGGGGATGGACTTTCGGGGATCGGGTCGGAGGCGGTCAAATTTGTAGGGTATCGGGGACCCCGATCGGGGAATAAAAAAAATTTAAACCTTTTTTTCCAAATATCAATGAAAATTTAATTTTTTTTTTTGAATGCTTAATTACTGCATGAACTATAAAAACCCATTTAAATACCATTATATGTTTGGTTTTGGTTTTTCAAGTATCTGATGAAGATTTAGAGGGCATCTCATTGAGTAACATAAAATAAAGAAATGTGAAAACAAATAAACACAATTCAATACTATAGAGCACGGTAAAAAAAAATTTTTACGGGAACGTGAAAGGAAGACTCAAAAAAATGGTGAAGGGATTCTCGTTCAGGAATCGCGTCGTTTCCAGTTCCCTTAAAAATCCCGCAGAATTTCATTGGGAATCCCAACGAGAACTGGAAAATTTTCGATTTTTTAAAAAATTAAAACAAATCCTTTCAAACTGGTTCATTTAACTAATCTTTTTTTTTATTTATTTATAAGAGACAATAGCTGGTGGTTCCGATGGCGACGCCTGGCAGAATTTTGAAAATTGGATATGATTTGTTAACAGATTTTGAGCCACAAACTGATCAATTTTGGAGAATTTTTGAGATAGGTTGTGAGAAATCTAAGGTATAAGTTGTCCCGCAGTGTCTAAAAACGCTGCCACGAAAATTTGTGAAATTTCTATGATTTTCTAGAGAAAAAAGTCAAAAAGGGTCTATTTATATATTTTGACACACTTTGGGATCATTTCCCTACATAAAATTTGAATTTTTCGAACTGACTTTTGGAAAAAAACAATTTAAATAGATTTTGAAAAATCTTCATGAGGTATGGGAGAAAAAAGCGTCGGGTCGCGGATTCGGGGACATTGGGTCGGGGCTTAACCCTATTACGAATTTATCGTGTTGAATGATTCAACGTGTGTGTGTTCATTGAGTATTTAATGCCTTAAAAATAGACTAAAAATTTGCAAAAGTTTCTCAAAATGGCAGTTTATTTTCCGAGCATTTTTAAATTACAAACCTTTACAGTCATGTCTAAAATATATATAAATGTAATTTATTTATGTTTTTCAAAATCTGACTTGTGAACTTATTGCTAGACTTTCAATTTTCAGTGCATAAATATTAAATAAAAAGACTAAATACTAACTGGAATATTTAAAAAAACCGTAATTAAAAACTTTTATTTAATTTTTTTATTAATCTTGGAAAATGAGAGTATTCAAGCCCCAAAATAAAAGATGCAAATAAATATAAAGGTTGATAAAATTAAGAACCAATTTATTATTTATCCCTGGAATGTCTGTCATGAAACCAACTCGATTTGCGTAGTACGCCAATGGACATGGAATAAAACATTTATAATCAAAATAAAAATTCAATTTTTTATTTAATGATGAAAATCTAAAATTTAAAAATGATTTGGAAAAAAGTTGAGAAAGAAAGGGGGAAAAGCTTGTGAGAGCAGGCACATAAAATCTTAAATAAAAAAAAGATTTTAAATTTCTTAAGAATAATAAAAAGGTGAATTACATTTGCAATTGTTGAATGCCTGAGCCAAATAATGGTAAATGACATTTGCCAAGACAAGAAATTATAGAATTTAATAAAAAAATTTCAAAACAAAAATTCACATATTATATATTTTGAAGTTTTTATTAAACCCAAGGAAAACCAATTTAATCCAAATTATATTAATATAAAATTTTAATAAAATTATTTACACCAAACTTGAATTTTATTTTCGAGAAACATTATGACACTTCTCAAAAATTAATAAAAATGCGATTTATGAATATTTATGGTAATGATTTTTGTGAAACAAACTAACACCCATTTTAATAGAAGAATAAGTAGGTTACTTGACATTTGCAGACCGACCGATACTTGATTTTTTACGGATTGCATTAACGAAACAAGTGTCAGAAAAAAAGGATATTTGCCTTAAAACTGTTTCCCTACTCATGACGAACGTATGCACAAAAAATATTCAAATTTATTTTTGAATTCACTAAATTGCCTTAGTAAATTTGGTAAAAAACAAAACTTTATAAAAATTTAACAAAATGGGTGCATCAGCACCTAGAATCTAAACGCAGGCCATCATTTAAATGGAAAGATTTAAAACCGTCGAGGTTGAACTTATATGATAAATGAAATTATCGGAAAAAATAACATACATATTCAAACGGTTTAAATTAAATATGCTCAAAAATGGCATCATGAATAAGTTTGTAAAAATTAAATTTAATTTGTAAAGTATCGCCAATACTGACACGTCAATGTTCACATTTGGGCAAGAATGTAAATACAATAACTTTTTCGAACAAAAAAAACAACCAAATTTGGAATAATATTAAACTAAAGCTAAAACCTTCAACTTTTTGAATTTTATTGTTTTTAATTATATAATTTCATTTAATTTTGCAATCTGTTCGCGGTAAAGAAAATTGTGAATTTATGGAATTTGATTTACCAACAGCTGCACAATTAATCGCCTCTTTCATTGAATTATAAAACGAAGAAAAAATCAATTACTATTATTCACGGCCAAAGTTAATTCACTGATTAAGAATTGTCAATATGTATCATATGTATCGATTACATTGAACAGTAAATTCTTCATAGTAATGAACAAAACAAATTAAAATTTTAAATATTTTTTATAAATATTTAAAATCTCGCAACTATTTAAACGAAGCTAATATGCTAGAAAATGGGAATTAGCAGAACTGAAAAAATATAAAAAATTCTAATCTGATAATAAATATTAAATTCATAATAAATTTAAAAATTCATAACATCTAAGTTTAAATAATTATAATAAGACGAAAGAGACTATTTTATAAGAAGATAAATTTTCAATAGAACTTATTAAAGAATAAGGGGTAGATATTATATAAATTTAAAAAATATAACCTAAACATATGCTTTGAGGAAAGAGGAAACTTTTATCATTAATGAATAAAAATCATTTCAAGAATTAAACTCGTAATAAATTGATGAGCAACAAGAGCGATCACCAAGACCATCTACATAAGCCTCTCTGATTTTTGGACTGAAAAAGGCTTAAGTGCATGGGACAAAATACTAATAATATTTATTAAAATAAAATAAGAATGATTTATTTGTGTAATAAAACCAATTCCCCATGAAAAATTTAAAAATAAACCATCTGTTTACTGCATTATTTAAAGAATATATAAATAAAAGAGGTGAAAGGATTATATTATAAACAATCCATTAAATATAAAATTTAATAATTATTTTTATAAAAAAAAAATATTAAATTTAATAGTCTATAAACAAAAGTTCTGAAAAGTGATGTATGCGTTGATAAATTTTGCACAGTTGGAAATTAGGGTTGAGCGGTATCGGTACCAAACCGATACCGGTACGCTCGCTTTCCCCGGTACCAAAGTACCGGTACCGATACCGGTTTTTTTGGTGCAAAATATGTTAACAAGATACATCCAAATTTTTCAAATTTTGCCGTTGGCACCTATCGGCACTTGAGTCCTGAAATGCACAAAAAAAAACAAAGATTTAGCTACTGAGGAAGGAAGAGAAAAGGTTAATTGAGAAAAAATTGACGTAGATTCGTCAAGTGATGTGATAATCGTAGTGCGACATTTGCAGACCGACATATGCGGACCGACACTTGCGGACCGACACTTGCGGACCGACACTTGCGGACCGACACTTGCGGACCGAAATTTGCGGACCGACTTTTGCGGACCGACGTTTGCGGACCGACATTTGCGGACGGATATTTTCGGACAAATTATACTAAAATAAATATTTTTTAAGAAAGAACATAAAGAATTATGTAATTTAAAAAAAAACAAATTTCAAAAAGTGAAAATGATTATTTTCAATCATCACATTTGAACTTTCAATTTTCCAAAGTTGTTTGAGGAGTATAAAAGTCAAAGAGCAAGTTAGTAACATAGTAACAAAATTTCCAAATTTTATTACTACCCTAAAAGTAAGAAATAATTATGCAGGATAGAATTAGGGTGTATCAATTGGATAATATACGTGGACTAAAAATTTGGCATAGAAGCAAACCATACAGAGCCTAACGACCGTACGATAAAGCAATTAGTGAAAATTCAGGTCTCTTTCAAGAACCAAACAAAGAACAATTCGAGCAATAAAGTATTGTCTGACCGCTAATAATCTTGATTTTTAGGAAAATGAAAACTTGGTTGTAATTAAATGATAAAAATATATTTTTCAATTAATAATTCGTCCGAAAATTCGTCCGCAAATGTCGGTCCGCAAAAGTCGGTCCGCAAATGTAGGTCCGCAAATGTCGGTCCGCAAATGTCGGTCCGCAAAAGACGGTCCGCATATGTCGGGCAACCGTGATAATATATCAAAGTTCAATATTAGATTATCCAAAATTAAAATTTTTTGTCTTTTTCAAAAAAAAAAAAACCCCCACTACCAAGCACAAATCAACGGAAGACTGACGAATAAGTCATTAAAATATTTTAGTGCAATAAAAAAACATTGCTCATTATTCATAATCTGCCCATGGCTTTTCCTTTTTTTTAGTTGGCTTTTTCAATAATAAAAATTGGCTAATTTTCCCCAAAATTTTACATACCCTAAAATAAACGTAAGAACAGCAAATTATTCTACAAATAGTGATAAATTTTCAAAAAAATATTATTGTTAAATAGCCAAATTAAATTAAATTTTCATACTCTAAATAAAGGACAATTCAACAATAATTAGAAAAGAACAGCTAAAAACAAACCAAAAACCTGAGAACCGAAGTTTTTTTATTTAAACAATTTTTTTAAAAATAAAAAAAACTGACATTAGTAAAAACAATATGTAAAATGAAAATCAGAGAGTAGAAAATTAAATTGATAATTTGCCCAAAATAAATAAGAAAAATTGATAATCGAAAGCTTTTATCCTTTTGTGAAACAATAAAGATCTCAAAATTATTATAAAAGAGAACAAAAGAAAAGTATTAAAAATTTATGTTTAAAATAAAAATAAATAAAAAACTAATGTTCCTGGAGATATATAGAAGAACCTTTTAAAAATTGAAATACAGACACACTTTTACAATCTCAAGACGGAGTTATTACACTGCTAATTTATGATAAAATTATTAAATAACATGGACAAATAAGGACTTAATCAATTTTTTAAAATGTTAAAAAGCAAATATTGCAAAAATTCTTTTCAGCATAAAATTCCATGCAGCTTCAACGGGCAATATATAACATAGAAAATAAGAGAATAAAAAATGAAACTATAAAGTTAGATTAGCAATCGTAATAAAGTTGCATTTTAAACAATTCAATTAAATTACGCAAAATAAAATTCTTAATTCTGGTAATTTAAAGAGTGCAAAAATCAGAAAAAAAGAATTAAGAATAAACTCACAACAAAATATTAAATACCGAAAGAAAAAAGCAAAAGAAATATTCTAAAAGTCCAATAATAAAAACAAATAAACTGAACTATTTATTCATTATTAATTAGATGGTAAATGATTATTCTTACAAAAAGCCAAAATATGATACAATTAAAAGTTTACGAGCGTTGAGGTTACATAAAACAAATAATAAAATGAAATTATCTTTTGAAGGTATTTAAAATAACATTGGCAGAAGTTAAAATTTTGCAGTGGTATTTAAATCTTTAATTATGCTTTATTGTTTTACAAATAAATACATAGATATTATTTTCCACAAGAAAAGTTACATTATTTAACATAATATTTCCTATTAGGCGGCGATAAATTTTGCAAATGAATGTGTAAAAAAAGTTAATAATTTATATTTAAAAAATAACTGACGCAGAAAGAGTTAAATGATTAAATAAATTAAAACCAACTAAATTCCATGATGAAAATGGCACAACTTCACTGTGATTCAACTGAAGATTCACCTGCATGTTTCACGATATATCATTACGAAAAATAAAAAATTTTATTATTTAAAAGCAAAAAAAAAAAACCAGGTTTTTTAGAGATAGCTTTATTAATTATAAATTACATATTAATGTGATTATGAATTGATAAAACACAATAAAGCTTTTAAAATATTTTGAATAACTTTAGATAGTTCTTAATTGAATTCAAATATTATAATTATTAAACAATGTTCAAAATTACAAAGACTAATAAAACAATGTGAAAAAACAAAAAGGTACGGAAATTTAAGAAACTAATAAATGTGAAAATTAACTTGAAGAATTAACTTCAATTTTTATATAAATAAAATTGAAAAAGATTCATTAAACTATTGCAATATAATTTAAATTCCTCTAAATAATTATTGTTATTTATTGTTTTATGAAATTCTAATGCAAGAAATAAATGAATTTGACTCTTTCAAACGAAAAAAAATTTGAAATCGCAGCTTTGGTATAAACGAACAATAAGGCCCAAATTTTTATTGAAGCAAACTCCGACTAACATAAATTATTAGTTGAAATATTCTTTTATTGAATTTGGAAAAATGTTACAAACTAAAATAATTAGAAATAAATTTGTAATAACACGCTAAGTCTCTTGACAATGATATTTTTAAATTTTTAAAAATAATTAATACATTGAAATTAAAAAAAGTTTTTGGTCTTTAAATACCAAATTCAGGGCAAAAATTTAAAAACTCTTTTATTAAGTAAACAATTAAAATAATCATTCACGGAATTGGCTTAACATACTGAACATTCTCTGCACCAAGGAATCTGATATGCAAGAAAAAGTAAAAGAAATTAAAAGATTTTGAAATATTTTATATTATTAAACAATAAAATTAAACCTTTTATTTGTTCAAATTATTTTTTTAAGTAAAAATTATTTATCCAATAAAAAAAATATCTTTCAAAATTTCTAACACGACTTTTTTTATTAAATTATAATTACAGGAAAAAAAGACTTCTTGTAATATCGATAAAGACTTTAAAAATGGATAAACTATAACTCATTGCATTAAATTATAAGATATAATTAAAATGAATTCTAACAAAATGCAAATTATAAAGATTAAACGCACAAGGAGAGTGAATAATTTCGCATTGCGATACATTCATAAAAAAAGAAGGAGAATTTCTGGTTATTTACTGTCTGTCTCAAAGTTCAAGAATTTTTTCTTCACTTCACCTAGTTCCGAGGGACCATTTTAGAAATTTTTTTTTATGACTTTTTACCGAAAACTGCCCCAAATTTGCTGTTCCATAATTATAAGTTAAAAACTCGAAAACAAATATTTTTTTTATTAACAACAAAAAAATCTGAAGAAATAACAAGAGCAACAAGATCAGATCAATTCTTCATGGTGATCTGGTCTAATCTAATTTTCGCCCCCACATGTGACTGGGAACTGCTCCAGCAGTTGTCCAAATTGGTCAAACTGCATCTTAACATGAACATAAGTTAAAAACCACCCACAGACGTTTTCGTAGCCCAACCCCAATGCTGCAGAAACTTTCTTGTGGCAAATTTTTGTGCTCTTTTTGACTGAATCAATATTTCTTCAAATTTATTATTAAGAGTACAAATAAGCTGAAAAAAATTTCTTAATTTATCCTAATAATTTACGCTTTTTTATAATAGTTTAAATAAAAAAAGTATTTTAGTAAAAAAAATATTTAATTTTTTAAAATTTTGAACAATGATTTCAAGTGATTGTTTTAGAGAAACTATGGAATACAAAATAATAAAAGTGAAATATTCCATTTCAAAATTTTAATTAAACAATCTTTTTAAGTAATTACTCTTTCGGCCGCCATCTATTTTATTTTTGTAAATAAAATTAAATAAATTTCCAATGAAGATAGACTAAAATTTACTAAATCAACCATAAATACTGATTAATGGGTAAAATTTTGCGATAAAATAAAATTAATTTAAATTTAATAAAACAATGACAAGAAATAAAAAGCTAAGGATAGCGAAGTTCGTAAAGAAATCGCAGTTAGAATGAATCGATTAGAATTAAAAAAAAATTAATAAAAAATGATAAACCAGGATAGATCAAGGATTCGTTTGAAGGAATGCGAACATTTTAATTTTTTTAAATATAGCTTTTAATAATAAAATTTTTTATAAATAATGGACAAAGATAAAGAAACAGAAATGCTGTAAAACTAATTATCTCATTTTTGCAGTTACTTGAAATAAAAAAAAAATTGTCAGAACTTTCGAAAGCTATAAAAAATTTAACAAAACAATAAACCCCCAATTTATGTGGGAACATTAATTTTTCTTTTACAAAAACCCCATAGAATTCTTTTATCCGTATATCCATTGAATTTAATAATAATTATATGCAAACCAATGCAAATAAAGTTAATATTAATTAATAAGATTATTCCATAGTGTCTATGTACTTGTGTTCATATAACACAAGAATTGTTAAATAAAAAAAACAAGTAAATTAAACTAACAATCACCGCAAAATTTTGTGGCATTGCATGTAAAATAAACTAATGAACCTAAAATGTACAAATCATATTGAATGAGCAAAAGGTGTGTAAGTTTTGTCAAAGAAAAAATAAATTATAAAATGTCCATTTTTAACTTTTGCCCGCCCTCGAAGGCATTCGTACCGCGGTCAGTCTACAGTTTCAGCATTAACAACCATGAAATTAATTTAAAAGATACTTAGAAAAAAAAGTTTAACCACATTATAGTAATGAATTTAAAAAATGGCAAATTAGAAATTGAAATAATAAAAACCATTTTGGTTAGTACTTTAGCCAAAAATTATGCAAAACCCTTTTTTTAACCGCTTAAAATCATTTAAATAAATGGTGCTGGTGCGTTTCGTAAATTCCGCCACCCAAGTGCTGTTCGTAAATGCGCCAGCGCATTTCGTAATCCGCCACCATTGACGTTTCGAAAATTAATGCCATGCGTTATTTCGTAAATCCTCTAACTACTCCAACGGATTTGATTTAAAAAAAAAACCAGGTTTTTTTGGGGATCAAAAAATGTGAGAAAAAATTTGAGAAAATTCCTGCTTTCATATTTTGGTGCTGATCAAAAAAGGTAACTACACGAAACCCGATGATCAGACATTCCTTATAAAATTTTGAAAGCTTAAAATGCCTAGAAATGAGGATATTCGGGAAAAAGTACCTAAAGGGTTAAAAAAAATTTAAATTAAATTAAGCCCATTAGCATAAGCAAAAAATCTCTACTGAATTCCTTTTGGGAGGATTGCTCTACCATTATTCCCCAAACATGGGTTACAGTTAGCCAAAAAAATGTTCCACCTTGGAAATTTTCCCAAGCTTACCCCATTTTTAAACCATTTTCAAGCTTTCGAAATTCTGTAATTTATGATCTCATCGAATTGGTGTAGTTACTTTTTTTGGTCAGCACCAAAATTTATGACAGCAGGAAATTTCTCAGATTTTTTGGTCCCCAAAATAGTGAGTTCTTTTTAATAAAATCCATGGGAGGGGTTAGTGGATTTACGAAACGCGCATGGCAATGAATTTTAGAAACATCAATGGTGACGGATTTACGAAACGTGCCAGCACGTAAATAAATCTGATGTAAATTCGAATACCATTTACATAGAATCATAAAAATAATAAAACTTGTAAAAGTTATAATAGTCTGGCAACTCAAAAACAGCATAAAAAGAAACACCAATTATAAAAATAAAATATTATTCTTTTAAAGAAAAGTTTATTCAATAAACAACATTTCAATGTTCAACAGAGAAATATATAATCTAAGCCAATTATATGAATTCGTAAAAGTCTCCATGCCTCTGAAGAATATTCCATAACACAAAGCAGATAAAAATAATTAAATCAGTGGATTTAATAATCATTTTAAAGTATCGAATCATAAAACAAATTATAAAATATTTTACTTTTTCTTATGCATTAATATGTTATTTATAAATAATTAAAGTTACTTCATACTTAATTTTCAGGAAAAGGTCAAAGCACCACTGAAACATTTATAATCTTAATCTAACCGAGAAGGCAAAAATTAAATTTAAATGAATACCCAATACAAATCGTTTTACTTTACACCTTTACATATCCTCAACAATTGGTAGCAAATTTCTTATTGTGTCTTATAATTATTTCCGAAATATATGCTGCGAAATAGCAACGCAATGATACTGGAAATTTGACCATTTACAAAAAAAAAACCCCCCCACTTCTGTATATATATATTTTTTGATCATGGCATTAATTTGATATCATACGATAGCTTTTGCTAATTAATTTGCAAAGCCACAAAAATATCAAAGAAAACAAGAAATGTAAACTAAAGCCGTGCTGGGTCGTTTCTTAAATACCGCCACTATGGGCGTTTCTTAAATCCGCCAGGGCGTTTCTTAAACCCGCCAGGGCGTTTCTTAAATCCGCCAAGTGGGCGTTTCTTAAACCCGCCACAATGGGCGTTTCTTAAACCCGCCAGGGCGTTTCTTAAACCCGCCAAAATTAAAATTAATGAAATTGTGCATAATATTGCTTAAAAATTTTATTACTACAAAATACTTCGCGATTATATAAATATAGGATTTCAGTTTTCTTTAAATCTTTCTCCAAAAATATGAACTGACCAGCATAATAAATTCTAAACAAAAAATATTTAAAATATTTGAGTCTCGGCGAACTTTTGTTAGAATGCATCAGTTATTTCATACAAACAATTACAAAATATATAGTCACAAGCATAGCGCTTTTTCCATTTGTTTATATAGCATACGTCATGGTTATAGCAACAACTGTCAACTATAATATTAAATATGAAATTCAGATCATTCGTAAATTTATACTTTGTTTAAAATTGCAAAACCATATAACAGGGGCTATCAAGCAAGAATCAATTAGCGAAGTGCCACAATAAGTGCCACAATATTTCTTTGCAACTTACAAAGGGAAATTGATTAAGATATTACATAAATAGACAAAATAGTTTAATTTTCTTTTGGCTGTCTAATTAGTTCAAAATGCCCATCATGATAATATAAAATATTGATGGAGTTGACTCCGTTTGTCGCAGTTACTTGAAATAAAAAAAAATTGTCAGAACTTTCGAAAGCTATAAAAAATTTAACAAAACAATAAACCCCCAATTTATGTGGGAACATTAATTTTTCTTTTACAAAAACCCCATAGAATTCTTTTATCCGTATATCCATTGAATTTAATAATAATTATATGCAAACCAATGCAAATAAAGTTAATATTAATTAATAAGATTATTCCATAGTGTCTATGTACTTGTGTTCATATAACACAAGAATTGTTAAATAAAAAAAACAAGTAAATTAAACTAACAATCACCGCAAAATTTTGTGGCATTGCATGAAAATAAACTAATGAACCTACTAAAATGTACAAATCATATTGAATGAGCAAAAGGTGTGTAAGTTTTGTCAAAAGAAAAAATAAATTATAAAATGTCCATTTTTAACTTTTGCCCGCCCTCGAAGGCATTCGTACCGCGGTCAGTCTACAGTTTCAGCATTAACACCCATGAAATTAATTTAAAAGATACTTAGAAAAAAAAGTTTAACCACATTATAGTAATGAATTTAAAAAATGGCAAATTAGAAATTGAAATAATAAAAACCATTTTAGTTAGTACTTTAGCCAAAAATTATGCAAACCCTTTTTTTAACCGCTTAAAATCTTTTAAATAAATGGTGCTGGTGCGTTTCGTAAATTCCGCCACCCAAGTGCTGTTCGTAAATGCGCCAGCGCATTTCGTAATCCGCCACCATTGACGTTTCGAAAATTAATGCCATGCGTTATTTCGTAAATCCTCTAACTACTCCCACGGATTTGATTTAAAAAAAAAACCAGGTTTTTTTGGGGATCAAAAAATGTGAGAAAAAATTTGAGAAAATTCCTGTCCTGCTTTCATATTTTGGTGCTGATCAAAAAAGGTAACTACACGAAACCCGATGATCAGACATTCCTCATAAAATTTTGAAAGCTTAAAATGCCTAGAAATCAGGATATTCGGGAAAAAGTACCTAAAGGGTTAAAAAAATTTAAATTCAATTTTTCCATGGTATCATTATTCTTCTATTGATTTTCGATTTTTTTACTTTATAAATATGTCTTTCGAAAAAGCGTTCTAAAACTTATGTCGACCCAAATTTCTGCAATTTTTCCAACAAACTCTCCTTTCGATTTATCCTCTTTTTAAGCGTATTGGGCAATCAGATTTTTGCGTCATTCATTTTGAGACCAATTCTTCAAAGTAATAAATTAATAGGATTTATACAGAAGAAAATTTACAGAATAAAAGGTGTTTTCTTCATTTAATAACTTTAAGTAAAATTAAATAAAATTTGGTAGCTATTTATTTAGTTTTCATGTTGGAAAATAACAGACATAATATGACAAATAAATGCTAGTTCCGGCTAACCCTATTGGCACAATCAATTAAGAAAAATAAATTTATTGATTAATCTGCATAAAAAATATTTTAATGTAAAATTATTCATTAATTTAATTTTGGCGGGTTTAAGAAACGCCCTGGCGGGTTTAAGAAACGCCCATTGTGGCGGGTTTAAGAAACATCCACTTGGCGGATTTAAGAAACGCCCTGGCGGGTTTAAGAAACGCCCTGGCGGATTTAAGAAACGCCCATAGTGGCGGTATTTAAGAAACGACCTAGCACCAACTAAAGCTAGATAAAGCTTCAACCTATCAAATTTTATTATTTTTAATTTCTTGTAATTTCTTTTTTCTAAACACAACTATTTTGTAATCTGTTTGCGAAATAAATAATAGTAAAAACATTATCAATTTAACCCACTATATTAAATTAGAAACAAAAAATATCATTTTAATACAACTAATCATTTATTTTAAAAATGTGTAAATTAAAATGCACAAATACGCTCTGTATTGTGAAATAATAACTAATAAACAATATAAAAAGAACCCATTTTTTATATGTAATCCAAAATTCTGGACATCCAGCTTATTGGAAATTATGAAAGGCTGAAATATTATTGAAAATGAGAAATTTTTAACAAAAATATGGAAAAAAAAGAATATACATTTTTTCCACTTCTCAATAAGCTTCACGTCTCCTTACCATGAATAAAAATTAAAGAAACCAAAGAAAAAAACACGAAGAAAAATTGTACTTAAAGAAATTGAAAAAATAAATTAAAATTTCGCTTTCGCTTTTTTTGCCATTGATAAAAATAAAATAAATAACAAATTATATCTATGAGTCTCTACCCTACGAGAGAGCGCCCATTGGCAGCCGTGCTGGGACGTTTCTTAAAAACCGCCACTATGGGCGTTTCTTAAATCCACCATTTTTACTGAATTTTCGACTAAATCTAGTCATAACTTTGCTCAGAAGCAACCAAATTAAACAATCTTGGTATTGTAAGGTAGCCCTTAAATTGCTCTATTAGCCTGCTAAATTTAAAAAAATTTCATTAAGTTTTAAAAAAATTGGAGTTAAAAAACTGGAAAAAATTGCCATAATTTTGAAAAACTTAATGAAATTTTTTCAAATTTGTATATGTGATAAAGCCAACCAAGAGCTATCTTACAATAATAAGATTGTTTAATTTAGTTGCTTCTGAGAAAAGTTATGACTTAATTTAGTCGAAAATTCAGTAAAAATGGCGGATTTAAGAAACGCCCATAGTGGCGGTTTTTAAGAAACGACCTAGCACCATTGGCAGCGTCTATGTTGCGAATCATGTCTTGGGCGGCGGAACAGGACAAAACACCGCCGCCCGAAACACCGCCGGAACAAGTTTTTTGGTCGTAACTTTTTTCTTCATCCACCAATTTTTATAAACTTAAAGGTATCGAAAGCTCTAAATGTTTGGAAACTATCATTAAGCAGATGTTAAGCGATTAAAAATTCTCCAAAAAGATATAATTTAATTATGTAAAAAACCGAAAAAAATCGGGAATTTAATGAAATTTATTTTCTAATTTCTTTGAAAACTTTTAAGTGATCTGCTTAATGATAGTTTCCAAACAATTAGAGCTTTCGAATAACATCAACTTTATAAAAATTGGCGGATCATGAAAAAAGTTACGACCAAAAAACTCGTTCCGGCGGTGTTTCGGGCGGCGGTGTTTTGGAGTGCACCGCTCGGGCGGACGCATAATTCATTAATAATTAAGTAATATTTCACAAAAAACCCCAAACAATTTAAATGACAATGAATAAAAATTAAAAAACAAGGAAAAATTTCTATATCTATAGCACCACTTAAATTTTTATTTACTTATTTTGTATTTGGTTATTTGATTGCTTGCATTAATAAGTTTTACATTTATTTTGTAACATTTTTTGTGGGCCTTTCAATGATAGCATTCGTTAATTGTGCTCTTTCAATGACCCTATTTTTTTGAAAAAATTTCCAACCCCTGGAATTTTTTTCCGAAAATTATCCAGTTTTCAAGCCATTAAGGTAGTAGGAATTTTCTCAGTTGTTTGACCCACAAAATACTGATTTTTATTTGAAAGCCCAAAATGGTAGTGCAATTGAAAAAGGGTTATTTACAAAAATATTTGGGCTTATTGAATGGTATCATTGGGAAGCCCAGAAAAAAATGCTACAAGAAAATTAAAAAATATTATCACAATCAACCAAATTATTTATAACCAATTAAAACTAAATAAATAAAAAAATTATGTGTGGTATAGATATAACCATGACTGTGTTATTTTAGTTTTTGATATAATTTTTTGGAAATAAAAATTCAATAATAAAACAAAGGAATGACCTGAGTTCAATGATATTTTATTTTTAATTGTTAACCAAAAAGAGATAACTTTAAAAATGGGCTGATACTAATTAAAAAAAAACTTTGAGTTAGTATTTCATATTATTCCTGTTTAATGCAAAACTCTTTCTTTCTCATTTAAAACTTTAAAAAAAATTTTAACCGTTGGATAGAAAAAAGACTTATTTATGGTAATGGAAAACTAATAAAAAAATACAAAAGTTAGAATAGCAATAGAAAAAAAAATTCTTTTAATTAATACAAATATTTATTTCTATTCAAAAATAATAATAAAGGTAAGAAATTTAATTCTAAACGCAAAAATTAAAAAAAAAAAACAGAGCACAATAAAATAATTGATAACAAATATTACAAAATAAATTCGAAAATCAGAAAATTTTAGCAAAGAAAAAATAAATATATCTTTCTTTTATAATACAAATATTTAGTTTCTGTTTTCTTAACTGATAAAGAAGACCAAATAAGTTAATAACATTTTACATTTTCTCAACGAAGAACATTATAACAAAAATAAAAAATAAGATAAGAAAATATACATTATAAAGCAATAAAAAAATGCATGCATTAGCTCCAGTTAATAGAAAAAGAGGAAGAAATCATGAGATAAAAATTAAATCATATTTACAAATATTTTCATTTAATTGTTTTCAAGAAAAAATAATAATAGAATAAGATAAGAAAATATACATTATAAGGCAATAAAAAAACACATGCGTTTCCCAAGAAATGAAAAAGAAGGAACAAAACATGAGATAAAAATTAAATCATATTTACAAATATTTCATTTAATTGTTTTCAAGAAAAAAATAAAATAAAATAATTGATTATTTATTTGCCTTTTATAATAAAAAAAGACAGAAAAAATAAAGCATGATTCATACAGAAAAGTAAAATGGAAAAAAATTAACAAAATATTAATGCCATATTTGTAAAGATTGTTTTAATGCTAAATTTATGTCTAAAAAAGAAGAAAATTAGAAGTTAAAATTAATAAAACTCTCATAAATTTAAGAGATAAAAAATTCTTAAAAAAGCTACCAAGTAATCAGATGACATCATAATAATGACCTAATGAAAAAGAGCAAAATTATTAAAAAGTTTATAATAAATAAAAAGTGTGATTAAAAAAATATAATATTTTTTGTTCAATTTAGTTGTAGTCAAATATTACAAAGCGAGTAAAGCCTAATCATTAATTATGTATTTTTTTTAGAATTTATTCTGTTCAATGAACAATAAATAAATATTCTGAAAAATGTACTTTTTGACGAATTATTATTTTGTACTTTCTGAAGAATTTATGTTTTTTTTTAATTTTTTGAGCTAAAAAAAATGAAATTGATTTAAATTTTTTGTCCAAAAGCATTTTAAGAAAAACTTTTGTCTAAAAAAATTCAATCAAAAATTTTTTCCATAAAAAAATTAAGAAAAATTTCCTCTGACAGGAGTTTTTATCAGGGGTGGTCACGACATGGACAATCCGCGGATTGTCCGGATACGGACGGATAACGTTTTTTGAGAAATCGGACGGACACGGACGGACATGGATTTGAATGCCATATCCGCGGATATCCGTGATCCGGCAGGCATTCAAACGTGGGAAAATTCATTAAGGATTTGTAATTTGGTGTCGTTTTTGAGTGCTTATTTTTGGAAATTTGAGAAATTTCTTCATACAAATACCATAAAAACGAAAATTGGCTTCTAAATTTATACTTTACAGTATTAAAAAGTTACTTTGAAAAATTGAAAAGTTCTCAGAATATTGGCATCATAAAATTCTAATCGCGATCCTATTCTCAAAAAAATAGTTTCTATTTTCAAAATCTTTATTTGTTTCGCTTTTCTTTTTGTGATAGGGAAAATAATCTTCGTCTGAGGTCCATTTTAAAAATTTTTCAATCTTTTTTTCAAATTTTGCTTTAAAAAAAACAAGCTTTTTGGCAATTTTTTCCGGCATAATTTTGTCCTGCCGTAATTTGGCCGGCGAAATTTTGTCCTGTTCCGCTTATTTGACTCATTATCAGACTAGCGACAACCCGGCCCATCAAAACGTCGGAATTCGATTTCGATTTCCCGAAATTTAGGCTAAATTTCTAAAATTTTCAAAATTAATAAAAGAATTCAATTAACATCTTTGAAACATATAAAAAAATAAATTAATATAGAAAATGACTTTAATAACAGCTACTCTTTTATTAAAAACTGGGTAAAATAATCCAGGAACAACAGAACATAATTGTATTTAAACTTAACTATTTATTTGTTCTCGAAAGGGATTATAATAGAAACATTTTTTTGACAGTGTTCCTCTAGAAAATTCATTGAAATTTCAAAAAAAAAAATTCAAGCAGCGCCTAGAGACACCGCCGGACATCGTTTGCCTTCGATTTTCTCAAAACTTATCACAATAATTTCCAAAATTGCCTAGTGTTTGGCTAAATCTACTATTAAATCGCACCCTTATTTTCAAAATTTTTACCGGCGGCGCCTATCGGCACCGCCTAATACCCCATTTCTTCAGTTTTTTTTGAACTTGGTTTAAAATTCTAAAAAACAATAAGAATTTTTATTTTGTGTTTACAAACTGATCATTTTTCTTATATTTTACTCTTGGAATTTTTTTAAAAAGAGTTCCCTTGTTTCTGACCGTGCTGGGACGTTTCTTAAAAACCGCCACTATGCGCGTTTCTTAAATCCGCCATTTTTACTGAATTTTCGACTAAATCAAGTCATAATTTTTCTCACAACCAACTAAATTAAGCAATCTTGGTATCATACAATACCCCTTATACAAATTTCTCAAAAAAATATCAAAAATCATCAAATCATCATTTCAAAAAAAATCATCTTTGACCCCTCAAAATCATCAAAATGATGATAAATCATCACATCTGCAAACCCTGCTTATATTACTTTATAAGCTTGCAAAATTTCAAAAAATTTCATTAAGCTTTTCAAAAGTTATGGCAATTTTTTCCACTTTTTTAGCTCTTAAGTTAATGACGTTTTTTTTTAATTTTTTTAACTTATAGAGCAATTCAAGTGCTATCTTAGGATACCAAGATTATTTCATTTGGTTGGTTGTGAGAAAAGTTATTACTAGATTTAGTCGAAAATTCAGTAAAAATGGCGGATTTAAGAAACGCCCATAGTGGCGGTTTTTAAGAAACGACCTAGCACCGTTTCTGACTACCATTCTGGGTTCAAAGATTATTTTTTTCAGCCTACTGTTCTTATTTTTCCTTATTTCTTAGTTTGAGGTTAAAATATGAGATTATTAAGCAATTTCTTTAATATTTTTTAAATTTTACCCTGCGACACCTGTCAAATTAAAAATTAAATATCTCACCGACAGCCAAAAAACCCAACCAAATTGCTCTAAATGATTATGGTTAAGGAAAAATTTGCTATGTTTGAATAAAAATTTTCGAATTAAAAAAAAAATAGTCATAATCGTAATTATAATCGCAATTAGGTGCTGGTGCGTTTTTTTAATTCCGCCAACTATGCGCGTTTCTTAAATCCGCCATTTTTACTGAATTTTCGACTAAATGAAGTCATAATTTTTCTCACAACCAACCAAATTAAATAATCTTGGTGTTGTAAGATAGCCCTTAAATTGCTCTATTAGCCTGCTAAATTTCAAAAAATTAAAGCACAAATGCTATCGTTAATAGTTAATACGAAGATAGTTTCATTTGTTGCTTCTAAAAAAGTTATGACTTATTTGGCGCGCTGTCATTTTGCCGACACGTCGTTTTGCTGACTAAGCCAAAATGAGTCGTTTTGCCGACAAAATTTTAAAAAATCCGTTTAAAACATGCTTCCATAGGTTTTCGGGGTCGCTGATCACGAATATGGCATTAGTTTTTGTCAATTCCGAATTCCAGCCCCAAATTCGAACCAGAAGTCGAAATTTTTTTTTAATAGAAAATTTACATATTTTTATCGCCAAAACCCGATTTTAAAATACAGAAAACTGTCAGAACACGTAATAATAACAATGAAACCCTTTTCGAACATTGGGGTCGACAAAATATTTCTGTGCCTTACGCTTCCACCAACACTTCTGCATTTCGTCTCGCTTTCGCTTGGCCACGTGTGTTGTCCGATACGCTTTTCGAAAATTCAGCTGAACACATAATCAATTTTCATTTTGTTAACAAATGGACAAACCTCACGCACAAGCTACCGAACAATACGCGTCTTTTTTGAAAGTCATCCTTTATGTCGTGACTGACGAGCTTTTTTGCCTTCCATTTTAATTTAAAATGAATTAATATGGGTAATGTGTAAGCTGAAAATGAATTGTAAAAATAATGCCATATTCCTGATCAGCGACCTCTTAAACCCCCGGAATTCATTAAAATTAAGATTTGAATTTTTTTTTTTTTTTGTCGGCAAAACGACTAATTTTGGCTTAGTCGGCAAAATGACGGGCAGCGCAATTAATCGTATTTTTGGCAAAATAGTATTTTGCCCAATAATCGTAATTGTGCATTTATTCGTAATTGTGAAATGCTTGCTCGCGACAGCCCTGGGTGTGCACCAGGGATGCCGCCGATCTCAGATTTGAAAAATCGGAAATCGGAAAACCGGAATTCCGATGCCCAAAATTTTCTCGGAAATCGGAAAACCGGAATTCAGATGTCCAAAATTTTCTCGGAAATCGGAAATCAAATATGTTAATTGTTGATAAATATCGAGAAAAAAAAAGAAATTAACTGATATAAAAAGAAAAAAAAAATCAATTTCGATTTTAATATTACAGTAAAAAATGCACTTGAATCATTGTAAAAAAATAAGATACAAAATTAAATGAAAATTTATTCGGTTAATCATAAATTTTTGAAATGAAATCGAGAAAATCTTTTAAAAAATAATTTATATTTAACGGTAACTGAAAATTTACAAAAAATTAAAACATAAAGGCTAAACAACGAACTGCTATCATAATAGGTGTTGTCGTCCCATCTGGAAAGGAAGTGAACAAGAAAAGAATTATTTAAATGAATTTTATTACCGTAGACCAATTAAAATATAATATTTGGGAGACAACTTAATTAAAAATATTAACTTAAAACATAATCCAAATTAGTTTACTGAAAAGAAATTAATATAATAATAAAGATTTTTGAATCTCAATTACATTTACCAACAATTCCTGATAAATTTTAAAAAAAAAACTTTTTTTTAAATATGGACAATCGCCTTGAGAAAAGAAATCTCAAAATAGAATCATTTGGAGGCAAAATCTGTTAACAAATTAATAAAAAGCATAAGGCGAAAAGCAAAAGAACGAATTTTTTTGGAAAACAAAAATTTTAAAAATTTGCGCCAATAAATCTTCATTTCAATTAGAAAAAATTTATCTTTTTTTGTTTTCGTTTAAAACAGGGTTCCCATCGAAAATTTTTTGATATAAAAAATTCAAAGATAAAATAAGATTGGGGGTACAAAATAAATAACTTTTTTAAACACGCTTCCAAAGGCGATGCCGATAAGCGTCGCCAGAAAATTTTTTTAATTTGCATGTGATTTACTACAGATTTCGACCGAAAGGAGAAAAATTTTATATTTTTTTTTCTCAGATTTTTTATCTTCCAAAAACTCACTCATTAGGGATGTATTTTTAGTTCATTTCCTTTTTGTTACCATTGCTTTCTTTTCCTTTTAATGCATTTTCTCTGACCAAAGTTTTTAAATTCAATTCATAGACAAATTAATTCTAAAAGATATAAATATTTTGTCATTTGAAAGATTTGTGGTGTAAACTGACTAAATAAGGATATAAATCAATTTATTGCGGCGTGCGGGACTTGAAACCAAGCAAAAGATAAGAAAAAACAACTATCATCACACCGAATTACCATTGGGATGATTACTTATAATAAATGATATTTATAACAACCTTTTTCTCCAAAATTTCTTTTTAAAATGGATAATAATAGTCCACTTAAAATAATACCTAAAATTTGTTTGGCACAAAATTATTTGGCCATTTAAATGAGAAATGTTTTAGTGAAGGTTTTTAAAACCTAAGCTTGTAAAAGATAGTAGCAAAAAATAAGCAAAAGAATTATGAATTGCAAGAAAAAAAAAACCATGTAAAATTGGTGGCTTAATTAAATTAAGAAAAAGAAACTTTACTTAAAAAAGAAAACGAAATTTTTTGAATGGAATAATTCCTACATAAAGAAAAGAAACTAAGATTTTATGAATCAAAATTACTGCTTTTAAAAATTTGTAAGCCTAAAAATTTTTTTAAGGAAAAAATATAAAAGAAATTTTAGGATCTGTTAAAATTGATTAAAATATGATAAATTAATAAAAAATTTGATTTAATATTTATTTTACCAAAATGAATTTTATAAATAATAAAGACCTTGACTTACAAAAAAGCAGATACTGTATGAATATTTACTAATTAAAGATATTAAAAAAGGAGATGCACAAATGAAATCCCCTAATTTTATTTTAGTAACTTCATTAATTTCATTTAATTTTTTGCGCAAAAAAAGTTGAGGTTTGGAGCGTCGCTCACTTGACAAGAAATATATGAGAATTTTAAATTTTAAATTCAAATAATAGAAAAAATCTTTATAATTTTATTTTGATAAAAGAAAAACGTAAATAAATATTGAAATTTAATATGAAGCATAAGGCAATATAACACATATAGGAAAGTACATTAATAAAACACGGATTTTTATTTAAAAAAAAACAAATTCAGCGCCCAATTGACCCCCACCGGACAAATTTGGTCATCATTCGAGAATGTAAAATATTGAGGATTTTTTTCAGATTAATGAGTTCATACAACGAAGGACGGTTATTGGGTAATCCAGACCAGGGATGCTGCCGATTTTCGATTTTCCGATTTCCGATATTTTTGGGGAAAAATCGGAAAAAAAGCGGAATTAATTTTCTCAAAAATAAATAAAAATTTTCGAAAAAAATTTTAAAAAAAAATTAGTAATTTTGTAGAAAAAAAATTTCCGATTTTCCGATTTCCGATGATTTTTGGCATCGGATTTCCGGTTTTCCGATTTCCGATTTTTCAAATCTGAGATCGGCGGCATCCCTGATCCAGACATATTACTTATTCTCAGTTTGATGCATATTAATTAATTCTTAATTTCATTAAAAAGCTGATCAGGGACTTCCCCAAAAATTCTTTTAGTACACATAAAAACCGTGTTATACCTATTCTTACTAATGAATTCTCTTTGTATTTAATCATGTATACAAAACTTGCAAATACAAAATTCAATTTAAATAAGTATCACTGAAAAAACGCAAAAATCCAAAATAAAAAATGTATAAAATTAATTACAAAAAAAGAAAAAAGAAAATTACACTTTTAAGCATATGGGATTTTAGTCTATGCATTAGCATTCAAATCATTAATTAATGGTTTAAATTTTAAAAATAAATACATAAAAATAACATTTATCCAAAATGTTTTATAATAAATGCAGCGTAAAAATGCATATCAATGTGAAAAATACTAATTAAAAAAAGAACAAATAGACGCAGCAGAATTAAGTAAATGATTAAATAAAATTAAAAAGAATTAATTCCATGATGAACGGTCTTCAACACAAGACCTTCTTCATGTATTTGTCGAAATTTTATTACGATAAAACTATTACAACCTTTGCATGTAACACTTGCGACAAATTCTGCTCAACAAGAAAAAATCCAAGAAGGGCAAAAATTATTCACTTTTTTTAAAAAAAATAATTTATTAAATCATCATTTCATATATTATATATAGGGTAGGCGGCGACCGGTTTTAACCGGGGGTTCACGATTAGGCCGGTTTACAGAACCCGTTTTCGGTTTCGGTTTTTGGTCGACCCCCGGTTTAAATTTTTTTTGAAAGACAACCACTCAATGTTGAAAAAAGAAATTAAATTATAAAAAAAAAATAGGGTTAGGTTCTAAAAAAATAGGAGGTAAAGTTCAAATAAAATTTATGACCCATAACCCTAGCTTTTTTTGAATCCCTTTTTTTGAAATCTGACTTTATTTAAAAACTAACCCAAATTTAAAATAGGGTTTGACTTTCAAACAAAATTTTAAAGAATCTGTGAAAAAACCTAATTTTTTTTTTTTATAGAAATTTTAGTATGTATCACCTTATCTTAGTTTAGAAAAATTTTGAAAACATGTAATTTGCAAAAAGGTATGTTTAAAGTACTGGTAAGCTAATTATCTATTGCACTAAGCCTGAGGGATTCCTCAGCCAACCTAAGCCGGTTTCTTAGGTCTAGGCTTAGGGGGCCCTAGTTTAAAAATTTTTTAATAATAGCTTTATTTTGTTTTTGCTTTTTTTTGAATTGGGACCGAAACAACCACGGGCCGAAAAAGCATGAAATGCGTTATTTAGGCTTAATTTATTGAAAATAATAGGCAGAAAAAAAGATATTTGCTTCAAATTTGGGCCCTATTTATGTATGCTAAATTCAATTACTCTTTTGAAGTTTTTGTTTTATTTCTCTTTTCATCTTTAGGGATGTATTTTTATGAACCAAAAAAACCGACAAACCGGTCCCCTCAGTTTTCGGTTAGGCCGGTTTTCGGACCCCCGGTTTTCGGTTTCGGTTTTTGGCCCGCCCAAAAAACATCATAAAATTGAAATAAGAAATAGAAATAATTCACAAAAATATATAATATTTAATTTAAATTTGTCTATTTTAACAGCGCGGATGCTGCCAGGGTGTGGCGACGTTGCGCAGGGAGACATACCGGATGTGGGAACAAGAAACCCCGGTCGTAATAGCGGAGGAAAAACTCATTTCAAATTATAACAACGAAATAAAAATATAAAATAAAAGCAAAAATAAATCATAAAATATAAACAAAAATTTAATTTCATTATTTTGGTTTTATTTAATAGAATTAAAACCACAAATGATCATAATAATTAAATGTTAAGCAAGTTACCGAAGTGCCGGGGCTGCCTTTTGACGAGTTGATTATGAGAAAAACAAAAACATAAATAAAAGCATAATAACATTTTGATAAAATGGGTAAAAAGAAAAAATTATAATAAAAATCTTTCGATTTGCTGAAGCAAAGTCTATAAAAACAAAAAAAAAAAAAATCATTTATACATATTTTGGTAGTAATTAAAATATATTTCTTATTTTCCCGGGTAACAGAATCTCAAATTCATAAAAGAAATAAATTTGATAAATTAGTACAAATGCAAAAAAATATTGCAATAAAATTCCGAATTGTCGAAACAAAACCTTTTTTTATTTAAATAAGAATTTAAAAAAAAACGTAAATGGATTTTCTTTTAATATTATGATTCAATTAAAGAAATTGTAAATTATAATAAAATTTAAATCAAATTTTATCGCAGTTTATCAATGTTTTTGTAACAAATCCTCACTGACACACCTTAAGCATGAGGTTCTAATGCACATTAAATAAAGTTTCTATAATATATTAACTATTTGATTATTTAAGATAGATAAATATTAAATATTTAAAATTTTATTAATCACTGTTTTTTTTTGTTAATGTATCCATTATTTTGTTGGATAATATTTATTTGTTTAATAGTAAAATGAAAACAAAATAAAGGAAATGAGACAATAATAGTGCCAATATAAAAAAAGAAGATAAAATGCATAAAATAAACTCAGATACTAAAACAATAATACAGACGGAAAAGTTCATAAAATTTTTACTTGAAAAAGAAAATAATAAAATACCAAAAACCCAATGAATAATATTGTATTATTGAAATACCAAATATTAATTGAAATAGAAAGAATTTTCAATTAGTTAATGAATGTATCTTTACAAATTCTGTGACAATAAACTATTATTCTGCATAAGAATAACAAGGCAATCAACAAATAAACGATAATTAAAACTTGTCACTAAATTATAAGATTTTTAAGAAAATTAATATAATTAATCGAAAAAAGACGATATGTAAGGTAAATTAATTAATAATTCTTATTTATACAATGTGCAACAGACAATTGAACGAGAAATATCTATTTAACAATAACTTTTCTTGAAAAAACGCTTTATTTTTATATTTATATAAAATAAAGCGAATTCAACCCTCCATTATAAGAGATTAACAAAATTTTATCAAATTGCTTTTCAAATGGAATGAAATAATATTATAATAAATATGTGTAAAAGCAAAAATCCGAAAAAAGAGTAAAGAAAAAAAAAATCTGATAATGTCGAAAGTAAAATCTATGATTAGGTTTATTGATAGCTTATGAAAACTCATAAATGCCATCCGAATATTAGTAAAATTACTAAATGGAAAATGAAATTTTAATAAAAGAAAAAAGCTTAAAGTCTATTATATTAATTTATTTAAAAAAAGCAAAATAAAAACTTGAATTATTCAAAAATAAATATTGAATCATAATAAAATTAATTGAAAAAATGCAGAACAGACTCACGTCGTTTGCGTGGCCACTAAGCAAGAGAAAGAAAAAGAGAAATATTAATTAGTGAATAAAAGTTGCTATTTCCTAAATATTGAATTAAAATATACATTAAATAATCAAAACTTTCTTATAATTTAAAGGCAATTAAGAGTTAATTTAATGCGTATGAATTTTACATTTTTGAACATTTATGGCAGATATGTTAACAGATTCTTCCCTTCCTTCCCAAAAAAATCATTTTTTTTTTCTTATTTTAAAAACTTAATAATCATTCGATAGCTCGAGATTTTTAAAATAATTTGGACCAAAAAAGCTTAGTAATAAATTTTGCACAAAAAGTTAATAATTTAATTAAAATATTTTTAATTAATAAAATTTACAAAATGAACTTTCAAATAACAATTCATTCATATATTTAACTCTCGAAAACATTGAAAAAAGAAAACAATAATAAACAACCATGCAAGAAACCCCAAAATAAGCAAGAGAATTAAAATATCATTAGAAAGTTAGTCATCAAATTTATTGATTCCTGTTTTAAAAACATATGATAAAGGGCGCCCGGACATTTGGACAGTGGACATTTGGACAGTGGCCATCTGGACAGTGGACATCTGGACAGTTAACTCATTTGGACAGAGGTTGGACATTTGGACAGTGGACGTTTGGACAGTGAATGAACTCCTAATATGAAAAGCTCAAAGAGAAATAACTCCCTGAGGTCGAATATTTGCCAAATTCGTAGTCATCTATCATGAGGAGGGTTTCTGTCGAATTGTTTCACCAACAAAAAACACTTTACATTTCCGGGGACTGGAACAGGATTTGGGGCCTGGATATTCGGGTGGATTCATGAATTTCCCCTTTTTCTGAGGATGAGGAAGAATGCAGTTTAGGCCAATGAATAAGTCTACAAAATATTGGACCTCAGGAAATTATTTCACTTTGAGCTTTTCTCATTAGGGTTTCATTCACTGTCCAAACGTCCACTGTCCAAATGTCCAACCTCTGTCCAAATGAGTTAACTGTCCAGATGTCCACTGTCCAGATGTCCAGTCACCATGATAAAGTACGAAAGTCAAATAATTATGAAATAAATCAACATAATTAGATGTAAATTTGAAAAAAAAATATCAATAAATGTATGAAAAAAACGTAAAAACAGTAAAAAAATTGGGTAACTAATTCTTAAATAAAATAATTTAAGTATTAAAATTTCTAAATTTATTCTTTATTTTGCTTAATAATTTCTTCTAATAGAATCTATGAATAATACAAGGCATAAAATAGTCACAAAAATAAAAATTCCCCCAAAAAAATCATGGAAAAAATTATAAATTTGTAGAAGCCAAAAATATAAATATAAATAATTGTACAAAAGCGTTACTGTAAGAATATTTTCCATTCAATAAAATTACATAATTAAACTAAATGAATAATTTATAAAACCTATGGACTAGAAGCCATTGGACTTGAAATTTATTTTTAATTTATTTATAAATATAATTCTTTAAATAACAATAAATTCCTCCCGTCATAAATACTATCAATGGAAAGTCGGTCAACAAGAAAAAATTATTTAAATTAAAAAGGCAATTATTTATTCAACAGGGCTTTATGAGACTCTTACTGGTCTGCTTAAAAAATCTTTTTTTAACAACTAAAATCGATATGGATGCAAGAGAAATTAAAAAATAATAAAAATAATAAATTTAAACCAAATCAGCAAATTCCAAAAATAAGTATTTAAAAAATTGAAAAATAAGTTCAAAATGAATATGAAGGATAATGAATTAATTTCTTATCAACCCAAACATATTTAATAAAAAATAAAATTTAAAGAAAATAAAACAAAGACAGACAATAAAACAATAACTGAAAAATAATTTAACTCTAAACTGAAAGTGTATTTTTATTATTTCTTTCCTCAAAATAATTGCTGAATACAAATGAAAGAAAAAATAAATAAATTCTAGAAAATGACCTTTACCAATACAAATTTTGACAATAAAATTTAAATAATTTCAGAAAAGATTAAGGTAACCTAAAGGTACAAAGATTTTAAAATTTTACTTCAGAAAAAAGCGTAAAAAATTTTTCAAAGAAGAAAAAAAAGTTTTCATCCGAATAAATTTTTATATGAGTGTTGAATTGCTATTTAAATTTCATAAGATTTCGCATTTGTTTTTGTAATTTTTTGGAAATGACTATGAAAATGAAAACATACATTTATTCTGAAAATGGAAGGAATGGAGAAATAAACGGAACAGGACAAAATTTCGCAGCCGAAATTACGCAGGGAACAAAATTTAGATAAGAAAAAATTGCAAAAAAAAAAAAGCTTGATTTTTCTTAGAAATCCCAAAAAAAAATTTAAGAAATTTAGAAAAAATTTTCCTTTCTTTACAAGTTTCGACAAAGCCTAGTTATTTGAAAACGTAACTGGTTTTTTTGTGTCTTGAAAAAAAATAAAAATTTTAGAAATAATAATTAGTAACTAAAAAATTTACGCAACTAAATATTGATTTTTAAATATTAAATAATGAATTTAGCAAGTCTTCATGAAAATTGATCTAAGAATAGTAATCGCATTCATTCGTATTATTAGGTCTGGTATTTTTAGGTAAGAAAAATCGCAGAATAGGTACTTAAAAGCAGGCATGTGCACGGACACGGACAATACGCGGATATCCGCGGATTGTCCGGATACGGACGGATACGGATAACGATTTTTGAGAAATCGGACGGACACGGACGGACACGGATATGAAGGCCATATCCGCGGATATCCGTGATATCCGCCAGTTATTTCAACGTGGGAGTGTTCATTAAAGATTTAATAATTTTAACAGAATGCCAAGAAATAAATGTCTTTCTTTTTATAATCTCTCCACAGAAAAAGCACAAATTGACCCGCGCATTCTTTTTCATTCATTATTAATTATTAAATATTGTAAATTAAGAGTATGAAGGATTTTCCCGAAAAAGATCCCTCAGAATTTAATAAAGAAGAAATCGGACAAATTCTTTCTCTCGAAAAGCAGTTAAAAAGACGAGCATTGTTCTAAAAACCGAAAAATGATATGATGCCAGAAATTTGTTTTCCATTTTACAATAAGGATGGCGATGAAGAAATAGCTTTTAAAGAAGGTCGCATCAAAAATGTCGTTGTTTGCAAGTTCAAGGAATGTAACACTGTTTTAACATGCCCTGGTGGATCAATTAAGTAATACAGAATTTTGTAATTTAATTCGGAAATATTTTTTACTTTTTAGCGCACATTATGAAAGTCATAAAGTAAGAAAGCGCCCTCACGAATCAACGCCAGCAATTTCTTCATTTTTGTCTTATAAACCAACAACATCTGAAAACGCAGAAATTACCAAAATGCTTGCTGAATTCTGTATTGAGAGCGGGAGTTCATTTCGGTTTGCGTCGTCCCTTGCGATGAAGAATTTTTTAATTAAGAGCAATAATTTGGGGTATGAAATACAGGATATATATTAAAATAATACTTTTAAAAAATTCAGCACAAGGAGGAGCAAAACGCTGGGCGACGATTTTGAATTGCCGAACAGAACAACGATAAGCAGAAAAGCGTATCACTTAGCTGACTATATTTTGCTGGACAAGAAAAGGCTTGTGGCAAACGCTTTGCAGAATATTGGAGGTGTTGCCCTTGATTATGGTTTTAGGTACAGAATTTAACATTTTTTCAAGCGTTTTTTGTTTTTATTCAGAAAAAGTGATTTTATCGGTGCTGTATTACATTTCATTGATGAGCAATGGAAACATAAATCGATGATTTGGCTTTTGCTGGCCAGATTACAGGAAAAACTGCAGAAGAAACATGGCGCAGACTTATTGAAATTTTGTCTGCATTTGATATTTCGGAGGATTTGTTGAAGCAACAAAAATTCGTAACTGATGAAGGACAAAATGTTTGCGCTGCTTTATACATGAACAATGTATCGGGTAAAAAATGCGTCATAATTATGTATAAAACATGCATTTAGCTATAAAATGTGTATGCCATGTTTTAAATACCGTTGCAAAAAGGACCTTTACGCCATACAAAATTGGAAGACAGTTACTGCGCGAGACTGATCTTAGCCAAAATGAGCGTGGATTGATTAATGAAGCTATGGAAATCATTAGCGCTGTTAAAAACGTTGGCACTTTTTCTAGGTTATTATTAATTCTTGTTTTCTTTAAAAAATTAAATATTTTAAGAAATCATTCATGGCTTCGAAAACAGCTCGAAACTATTCCCCAGGAGGAAGTGACAACGAGGTGGATGAGTAAGCTGAAGATGATAAGGAGTGTTTTAAAAGTGCAGCCTAAACTCAATGAATTGAAAATGGACCCAACAATAAGGCTAAAAATGCCAAATGTATGCTAAATTTTTTTTGTCAAAGTTATTTGCATTTATCAGGAATTTTTGGAAAATTTACGCATTGTTGGCAAGAATATGGACGAATTGCAA
Source organism: Heterodera filipjevi (assembly GCA_039877585.1). Lineage (NCBI taxonomy): Eukaryota > Metazoa > Nematoda > Chromadorea > Rhabditida > Heteroderidae > Heterodera > Heterodera filipjevi. The sequence goes on from JBDPZO010000002.1 coordinate 29,958,979, forward strand.
AACATTGTTGGCGTTCTTGAAATTTTTGAAGAAAGTGTCCAATTTTTTCAAGTTGCAAAAATCGTTAAACGCAAACCAAAATAAAATGTTAATTTAGACTGAAAATGCTGCGACTATTCATATCGTCTGGCCTAAGATATATGAAATGAGAAAAAAATTGAATGGTTTTGCGATAGACGGTGGCATAAAGGATTCAGAAATTTCGTTAGCTGTCGTGCATTCAGCTCAAAAGTGTCTACAGCGGAAGATTGACCAGGGGCTCATCACAGAAATGCATAAGGCTGCAACTTTTTTGGCGCCGAGACGACGCCTACTGGCTGGGGTTCCCGAATTGGAAAAACAAAGTGTAAGTTTACTGGGTTAATCATTTAAACTTTCTATTTTAAATAGATCAACGATATTGTACGATGGGAGATGAGAAAGAGAAGAAGAGCGTCCGTGTCCTCATCGGTAGAGTCGAATGAATTCACATTCGGAGATGTTTCGGCCGAACTTGGATTAGATGAGGATGCTTTTTTGAGCGAAAGCCAAACGCGACCAGAAAGAAGGACGGACCCGGACGAAATTGACAAATATATTTCGTCGCTTTTTGATGCCGATGCGAGGACATGCACGAGCCCAATTGAATTTTGGAAGAAAAACGAAACAATGCTACCACAACTTTCTCAAGTCGCGAAGAGCCTTCTTTCTTTTCCGGCCAGTTCTGCAAGCATTGAGCGTGTATTTAGTCGTTTGCGATATGTAATGGGGGAGCAACGTTTTTTATTATCTGATGACAATATTTCGAAACTTCTTTTAGCTGATTCACTGAGCAAACTTTAAAAAGGCTCTTATTTTATGTTTTTGGATAAATGAAATATTATTTTTTCATATTTACGTTTTTACATAATTTTTTAATTGAATTTTTTATTATTTTTGCAAAAAAAAAAAATTCACTAAAACGCGGATATATCCGCGGATATCCGCGGACGGATATGACTCAAAATGGGGACGGATACAAACGGACACGGATATGAACCCGACGGACATGTCCGGATACGGATATGAGGATGTGTGTCCGTGCACATGCCTGCTTAAAAGGTTAAAAAAAATCTCAAAATAGGCATCAACTAGGTATCAAAATTCCAAAATAGGTAAATAAATTTTTTTTTATAAACGATTTTTGAGCACAAAAAATGGTCATTTCTCTTTATTGGTGTTACTAATCAGAAATTTTTCTTGATTTTCCGGCGTAAAACTCATTCAAATGGAATGAGGAAAGATTTAAAAAAAGTTCTATAATTGCCAAAAAAAAATTGACTTTTAGAGGTTATTTTTAGGGTTGGTCAAAATCGGTTTAAAACCGGTCCCCCCGGTTTTCGGTTATGCCGGTTTTGCTACCCCCGGTTTTCGGTTTCGGTTTTTGGCCGATACCCGGTTAACCGAAAACCGAAATCGGTTTTTCGCCTTATTTTCAGTCCCAACTTTAGTACACTTAATTTAAATTTTTTAAACATTTTTTTAATATTTTGTATATTTTGGGTTTTTTTTTTTTTGGTTTTTTCTTTCCTGAATAGGCAGGGCTCGCTGATGAAAACATTTTTCATGACAATTTTAGCTGTTATATGGTTTTACTTTTTATTAAAGTATTAATTGGGCTGGGTTACGGCGGTGCCGATAGACGCCGCCGTGGGAAAATTTTGAAAATTTAGTTTTATTTTGGTAACAAATCTTGACAAACAATTTTTGAGGGGGTTTTAAATAAATGTTGAGAAATCCTACGCGAGTGGGGGTCCGGTGGTGCTGATAGGCGCCGCCGGGAAAAATTTTGAAAAAATACTTAGAAATCGCTTTAAAAATTATAAAAAATAGTATTGTTTTCTTCTTTTTTTACCTCACAGTAAGAAAAAAGGACATTTCTTTAAAAAAAGGACATCTAACATCCCTGATATTTGGGTCAGATTTGTTAAGAGAACTTAACACAAACAAATTAAAATTTGCTTATTAAAAGGAATAATAAAAAAAAATAATAAAATGGGCAGTAATTTTGTTATAATAAAATTAAAATGAATTTCTGCATGGTGGCATAGTACCAAATCAATTTTTCACAGGAACAGGAAGAAAACCAACTGAACCACGACTTACTCACAAAAACGAACAAAGAAATTCAAATTTGGTGCAACTTTCCATCAAAATTTTACTAAAACATCTTCATTGAAAGTCCCATTCTTAGGGGTGTACTTTTTTTTGTTTTCAAACCGAAACCGGGAAACCGGTCCCCCCGGTTTTCGGTTAGGCCGGTTTTGCTACCCCCGGTTTTCGGTTTCGGTTTTTGGCCCAAAAAGGCCGGTTTTCGGTTTCGGTTTCGGTTCGGTTAACCGACCGTGACCAACCCTAGTTATTTTTTTAAAAAAAGTTCCTGTTTCTATGGGTATACAGTCATGGTCATATGTTTATAACCAAAAATTTTTATCTCAGAAAAAGCAATATTTTTCTGATCACTTCGGTGTAAGTACAGTCAGCATCAAAAGTAAGGATTCTTATTAAACAAGAATAATTTCTCGAATTGAATTTTATTTTGAAAAAATCAGAGTAAATAATAAAATCGATAGGAAAAAACGTTAATAATATAAGAACCAGGTAAAAATAAAACCTTTTACTTTTTTGCCAAGAAAATAATGTGCGTTTGGTCTTTTAAAAAACGTTAATAATATAAGAACCAAGTAAAAATAAAACTTTTTACTTTTTTGCCAAGAAAATAATGTGCGTTTGGTCTTTTAAAAAACGTTAATAATATAAGAACCAAGTAAAAATAAAACTTTTTACTTTTTTGCCAAGAAAATAATGAAAAAATTCCGTTAAAGTTTTGCCGGCGCAATATTTTATGCACTAGTTTTTCATCACCAGAGCCATAAAGAACAATGCGCGCAAATGGCAAAAAAATAATAATATCAATCGATTCTCTCGGATGATAACGTAAGAAGCCGAAATAAATTTGCGCAAATCATTCCTGAAGAGTTACAGACCCGGCACTAAAATGGGAAAATGACTTGGGACTCAATTGTCCACCGCCTAAAAACGCACCAATAGACGACTTATATTTTGATTTGTTTATTTTATTTTACCATTTGAAGAATTTTCACTGATGTTCTCAAAACCTACAAACGGATGTTGCAAAAATCAGGAGGCCGAGGAGCGGCCCCCAATACTGAGCATGCGATGACGGAGAAAGTAGTGGGGCGCCCGAGCAGCGGAGAGTTGCGAGCGTCTGGTTAATGTCGGGCCGCGCGAGCAACCCGGAGCGAGCGAGCCGCGCCTCACCTACTGGCCGCCGTAGTCGAGTGGCTGCGCTTGGCCAATTTTAAATTTGCCATTTCTATCCCGAAAATTAATTCTGCCAGAGCTTTCTGTCTAAATCCTTCGTATTCCGTTTATTCCAGACAACTGAGGCCAATTTATTTTTTATATTCATTAACTTTTACGAGTTGGACAATTGAGTCCCAAGTCATTTTGCCATTTCAGTGCTGGGTCTGTAACTCTTCAGGTGATGGTTTCGCCAATTTTTTTTGGATTCTTAATTTGCAGACCGAGAGGAGTCAATTGGTATATAATTTATTAGACTTTAAGTCTGGGGCGTACGACATATTTTTCAAGTTTTGAAAAATGAATTATCTTTGGGCCTTAAAATATTTTTTTACCTGTGATATTGGTTATTTAATACCGTTAACGGTCGAAAATAAGGTATCGGTACCATACTCTACTCAATTTTTCCATTCCCTGTACTGCAGTGCCATGAGTCGCCGCACATTTATTTTCGAAGATATTTATAAAAACGCTCAAAAATTTATAAAACTCAAGCTAAAAAGAAGCATGATAGTCTTAAGAAACAACAAAAAATTTTTGAGCATAAATTTAAAAATCTTTCATTTTGATATATTTTCAAATGTTTGATTTTCTTTGATGGCGTCTATTTTATTGATTTCTTCGCCCCGCAGGGATGGAGGCTGACGAAAAATGACTGCTTGTGGTCTCAAGCCATTCATTTCCATCAGCGAGGACTGCACGAAATCTTTTTTCGTGTTCAATTTGGAGGAAGCCGCCGAAAAAAATTGGTGCGTCAAGTTTATGTGTCCAATCAACTAATCCTTGGGCCATAACTTTATTCTTGAATAACCAATCAATATATTTTTGGTATCATTGACAGCTTAAAGCTTAATAAGCTTAAACAATCAATTTAGAATATTTAGGAAAGTGACAAAATAAAATAGGGTAGCACGGGACCGGGACTGGTACTGAAAAAAACGTACAAATGAGTACCAGTGCCCCGGTTTTGACCGGGTCACGGTTCCGCCCCGGGTTTTTCCCGGTTTTCCCAGCCAAAAAGCCCCGGTTTTTTCAACCTGAAAAGTCCCGGTCCCGGTTTTTGCAAAAAGCCCCGGTCCCGTGCTACCCTAAAATAAAATATTATAAAAAAGCATCTTGCTTTCTTTCTTTTTTCTCCTTTAACTTTTGTTAATGCAATCTTTTCGAAATTTATACATGAAAATATTCGCTTCAGAAAATTTTTTTTTAATTTTCATTTTTTCTCGCTACAATATTTTCTTTAAAAGTCGCTTTCTTAGGGGGTGTAATAATCGGATTTGGCCGCCAAATCCGATTACGATTATCCGATTCCGATTCGGCACATCCCTGGTATACACCGCACACAACAAGCAAAGCAAAATTATCTAGCGAAATAAAACATGATTTAAATTTCAATTTTTTAGTTTCACGGCTTGCCAAAGAACCAACTGGTAACAAAAACGGAGTTCCTCAACTGCGGACTGACCACTGCGGACCAGCCAAATTTCTAACCTCATAATTTTTTCCTAACTTGATCAAATTCTGTAATTTTGGTATCATTCGAAAGGCCTTCAAGAGTTATATTAGATCTTCAAAAAATAAAAAATGAATTACTGATCTATAAAAAAGTTATAACTCAAAACTCCAAGAATTCTGACTTTTTATGGCTTTTTTCAAATTTCAAAATAAAACTTTTTGGCCATTTATTAAATCACTTATCAATGTCTCAATGAAAGCTTCAAAACCAATAGAGCATTCGAATGGTAGCAAAATTTAAGCATTTGATGAAGTTAGAAATAAATTATGAGGTTCTAAAGTTGGCTGGTCCGCAGTTAAGGTACACCCCAGAAAACATGGTCATATTGAATGCATAAATTGATTGTTTTTGTTGTACATATGTCCTGGGTTTGAATTGGGTAGTAAATCAAAGATTAAAACTAGGGTTGGTCAAAATCGGTTTAAAACCGGTCCCCCCGGTTTTCGGTTATGCCGGTTTTGCTACCCCCGGTTTTCGGTTTCGGTTTTTGGCCGATACCCGGTTAACCGAAAACCGAAATCGGTTTTTCGCCTTATTTTCAGTCCCAACTTTAGTACACTTAATTTAAATTTTTTAAACATTTTTTTAATATTTTGTATATTTTGGGTTTTTTTTTTGGTTTTTTCTTTCCTGAATAGGCAGGGCTCGCTGATGAAAACATTTTTCATGACAATTTTAGCTGTTATATGGTTTTGCTTTTTATTAAAGTATTAATTGGGCTGGGTTACGGCGGTGCCGATAGACGCCGCCGTGGGAAAATTTTGAAAATTTAGTTTTATTTTGGTAACAAATCTTGACAAACAATTTTTGAGGGGGTTTTAAATAAATGTTGAGAAATCCTACGCGAGTGGGGGTCCGGTGGTGCCGATAGGCGCCGCCGGGAAAAATTTTGAAAAAATACTAAGAAATCGCTTTAAAAATTATAAAAAATAGTATTGTTTTCTTCTTTTTTTACCTCACAGTAAGAAAAAAGGACATTTCTTTAAAAAAAGGACATCTAACATCCCTGATATTTGGGTCAGATTTGTTAAGAGAACTTAACACAAACAAATTAAAATTTGCTTATTAAAAGGAATAATAAAAAAAAATAATAAAATGGGCAGTAATTTTGTTATAATAAAATTAAAATGAATTTCTGCATGGCGGCATAGTACCAAATCAATTTTTCACAGGAACAGGAAGAAAACCAACTGAACCACGACTTACTCACAAAAACGAACAAAGAAATTCAAATTTGGTGCAACTTTCCATCAAAATTTTACTAAAACATCTTCATTGAAAGTCCCATTCTTAGGGGTGTACTTTTTTTTGTTTTCAAACCGAAACCGGGAAACCGGTCCCCCCGGTTTTCGGTTAGGCCGGTTTTGCTACCCCCGGTTTTCGGTTTCGGTTTTTGGCCCAAAAAGGCCGGTTTTCGGTTTCGGTTTCGGTTCGGTTAACCGACCGTGACCAACCCTAATTAAAACCTATGTTTATCGCTTTGCTTGTTAATAGTTAAATATTCACTTGGACTTTTACCAAACTTTTAAAAAAATGTAAAAAAAATCCTATCGAATAAAATAATTCCATCTAATGCTTCTTTGCCCATTTGCGCTGCGACTTTTTGAAATTATTTCATTTATAAAAGTGTAATTTGCACACCCTTGATCAGGAACCCGCCTGTTTCAAAATTCTGGGTAATTTTAGGCACCGGATTGGGATCCGGACGGATTTTTTTCGGGATTCCAATCTGGAATCCTGGTTTTGGGTATCACCGGATTTTTCCAGATTATCCTTAAAAATCCTAAATTTTTGAAAATGAAAATCCGGTTCCGAATCCGGTGTTTTTAAAACCGGATCTCCGGATTTTTCAAGATCCGGCTGAAGGTGGTACTTTGAAGAAAGATGTTTAAATTTAGTGAAAAACACTAACAAAATAATGAAATTTTTTGAATTATCTTCGGCACCAACGGGCATCCCCTCCCCCCAAAATATTAAGGGATTTTCTGTCAAAGCACCAAATTTGGCGAGCTTTTTTTGTTTCTCTCACAAGGGAACATCGCGAACTGTAAGTATTCAAATCACTTTAAAACCATTTTTATCGTGTTGAGCATGGTCGATTTACTATTGTAGATTTTTGGCTTTTTTGGTGCAGGTGCCAAAACTGATCAGAAAAAAATGAAAGTTAAGAAAAATCGAAAAAATTAGGTAGCGTAACTCGAAATTTTTTGAGAAATTTTTAACGTATAAAATACCATTAAATAGCCCTTCAAACGCTCTACAAAAGTGCTCAGAGAAGATTTTTGCTCCAGGCAACCCCTGGCAAGTTATGGGCTCGGGACTGAAGTGTCCCGCTTAACTTAATTTTTTTTAAAAAGAAATTTCGCAAAAAAAATTTCTTCAAAAATTACATCAATCGATAGCTCTTCAAAAACTGAGTGTTGAAGGTGGTTTTGTTTACACTCCCCCCGACGTTGCAATGAAGATTTTACTTTTTAATGAGTTTTTTCAAAATTACCCACTGTTATCGATTTTTCGGAACTTTGATCACTTTTTTCTGATCATTTTAGGCACCTGCACCAAAAAAGCCAAAAATTTACAATAGTAAATCGACCATGCTCAACACGATAAAAATGGTTTTAGATTTGAATACTTACAGTTCGCGATGTTCCCTTGTCAGTGAAATTTTTGCCTCGCATATATATTTTTAATTTTTTGAAATTAAGGGGGCAATTTTTTTATCTTAAGTGTTAACCAGAACTCGCAGATGAAAATTTTCAAACTCATCATTTAGGGTCAAAAAACCTCATTTTGAAAAATTGTATTCAAAAGCAAAAAAAAAACAAAAATGATCAGGATTCTATTTTTCACTCTCCACAAATTTTAGCTTTTATTTATTTTTTTCGGCAAGCTTTTTAAAATTTTAAAAAACTCGGAAGAGTGGAGTCGGCAGTGCCTGTCGACAGGCGCCATCGGGGAAAATTTTGGCGTATTTTGGTAACAGATTTTGGCAAAATTTTTCTGATAGATTTTAGAAAACCTATGCAAATGGGGGCCCGGTGGTGCCGATAGGCGCCACCGGAGGAATTTTTGAAAAATTTGGTTTGATTAGTGCGAAATCTGTTAACGAATACACCAAATTTTCAAAATTTACCTCGGTGGCGCCTATTGGCACCACCTGCTCCTCCCCCCCCCCCTTTGTATTAAAAAATAATGCTTTTTGCTGATTTTCTTTTATTTCGAATAATTTTGTCCATAATGATTATTTTTGACCTCAAAATGATGATTTTTTGCCAGCCAAATGATGATTTTGAAAATTTTCATCTAGCAAACCTGCTTAAAACCCTTTAACTCCTATTTTATTTTATGGATAAATGAAATAATAATTTAAGATGCTTATTCAAATTTGCGCTTTATATCCTTTATTATTTGAGATTTTAATTTTTTTGTCAAAAAATTTTCTTTTTCTCTAAAATGCAGATATATCCGCGGATATCCGCGGACAGATATGACCAAAAATGGGGACGGATACAAACGGACACGGATATGAACTCGAAGGATATGTCCGGACACGGTTATGAAAATGTGTGTCCGTGCACATGCCTGGATAGAAGCATTAATCATCAAATTTACTGTTAGAATTAACGATTAATTGGCTCGCTCTTATATAGCAATAAATCAATTAACATTTTTTAAACTCAATTTAAAAACAAATTACAATAATATAAATGGCAAACATTACATTTAAAGATGCTGATAGTCTTCATATTCCGGGATGTACAATCAGAAGCAATATCTTAAACAAAAACAAGACATATCGGTTCTCATTTTGGATTGAAAAAATATCCCCAAAACGATGGATTTTGAAAATTAAATTTTAGAAAAAAAATTCTAAAAGGCAACGAGCGAAAAATTAAACATTAACTAAATTCTTTGGTTGGTTTCCTGGGATTCCCCTTTTTAAACAAACTTATCCTCCCAATTTTAAATTAATAATTAGAACCGTTTTGAGACTTAAGCCTTTTTTTTTTGCGCACTAGTTCCATACATAAAGTATAAAAAACAACACATTTTCCACTTGGTTTGAAGCTTCTATGATGATTTTTATAATGCCTTTTTTTCCTTTTTGGGATTTTTGTGCCTTTAATTCCTTTTTTGGCATTTTTGATTGCTTATTTTTGCAATTTTTAATAAATACATAAAAAAAAATGTCATGAAAAATAAACTTTAAAAATCGGCACTTCACACCCTAAGATTGGAAAATTTTTCAAAAAACCTATAAAATTAAACTTTTATCCAAAATTTTCATTTCAAAAAAATATTTGTTTTCTGTGATAAGGAAAAATCTGCGTTTCAGTGTGATTTTGGCTAAAAAAATGCCATTAAAGCGCAAAATTGTTCTGCTTATTTTCTAAATTTTGGTGCTTTTGTTTGGCTTTTTGTGCCTTTTACATGCCTTTTTGCAATTTTTTGGTGCCTATTATAGTGCTGAATATATTGATCGAGCTGGGGAGCTTTTGAGGGAAAACATGGGGGCGGGCCTCTGGCTTTCTGGTCAAGTGTTCTACCTGCTGAACTACCAACCCTGCCCTCTTCGGCTCCCCACTTTGCCGATCACACTTCTCCATTGATCCCATTAATGTTCTCTTAGTGAAGCTTCTCTTCAACTATATCAGCGCCTTCACGATTTTTGGTGCCTTTTTTTGCGGTCTCTTTTAACAACATAAAACATACGGTTCAATGTCGGAAGGGAACATTCTTCTCTTTTTCACCAGTTCATGTGCAATTTTGTCAATCCATTTTTTCAAAAGGTCATTCGCCAAAATGCGTCGTAGATAACATTTGCGTTTTGACGCCAATTCATTGATAACTAAATAAAGTGGTATAGATAAACATTGTCGTTGGCAATTATTCCATAAGTATTTTTTCGATTGGTTTTAAATAGAGTAGCATGGCACGGTACTGGTATCGCTACGTTCAGTAATTTCAGATTTTTCAATAGCGGCGGTACCGGTACTAACCGGTTTAATAATTTATCTAGATGATAATCAATATGGTCAGTAGAATTGTATTTTCCTTAAATCAAACCGGCAAAATTCAAATTATGAAGAAAAAGTGCATAACAAAATGGGGCCCGCTCGATTCAGTGTCGCCGATTCAGTGTCGGTTCAATTTAGTCGCAGGGGGAAGTTTGGGCACCGGGAAGTTTGGGCACCAGAAAATTCAAGATAGGACATATAAAGAGTAATATACAACTTGAGACTAAAATTTCTCGAGCCGAGACCAAGACTTAATTATAAGAGTAAAAGCAAATATATTTTTTTAATTTTTCATTAATTAAAATTTTTGGCAAATTTACTGTAAAATATATTGTGGCATTTTTCGGATTGTTACGGCATGTTTGAACATGGAAATTATCTATTTTTTAATTTTTACGGCTTTTTATTTTTTAAAATTGGCTTTATGGTGCCCAAAGTTACTGGTGCCCAAACTTCATGTCGCCAATTTAGTGTCGCCGATTCAGTATGGTTCAAGTCAATCGAAATATTATTCTGATTTTTGTAAAAAAAAAAAATTACTCAAAATTTTCCTCTGTTGCTCGCTTATTGGTATGTATGGTAAGTACGGGTCGGTGCTTTTGCCAAAAACCGGGGCCGGGTCTAAACCGGGACTTTTTTGAAGCAAAAATTTTTTTTAAAACGATCAAATTTTATGAAAAATTTTCATGTTCATTTACATTTCGTCTTCTATCACTTGAATCGCCAAAATACATGGACAAAGTTAATTCCTAAAATTTAAATTAACTTTATCCTGCTCATTTATGTCAATTTTTTGAGAAAGAATTTTCATCAACCCGGCGCTCTCGACTCAGAGCTCACGATTCGGCGCCAAGAGAACTTTTTTTTTGTTTGAAAACCTAAGCCTATTTTTTTAATTTCATTTCTTTTTTAAAAAAAGTAGGGGATAGGTTTTAAAAAAACAAGGGGTATAGGTTAAAAAAAATCTCTTGGCATTGAATCGTGAGCGCCGAGTTAAAAATTCATTGACACTGAATGTCCTGTTTTTGGGGCATACTGAATCGTTCACACTGAATCGGCGACACTGAATCAGCGACACTGAATCAGCGACACTGAATTGGCAACACTGAATCTGCGACACTGAATCATAGTAGTTGACCCTAACAAAATATATAAAAGGCAGCAGTTTTTCGCTATTTTTCAAAATTTACCGGCGTTGCCAAAATTTATTTTTTTAAGTTTTTACTAAATTATGAATTTTTTGAAAAACCCAGTTAGTACAACTGGGCGCCATCAACTGGGTGCCACTCAGCTGGGAGCTATGGATATATCGTTTTTCCCTGCAATTATATTTGAAAAAACCATCGGAAAAGATATAAAAAGCTCTCTAGTTTTCAAAATAATAATTACAATTGTGTATGCGATATTGCGTGCTTGACGCATGTCATTCACTCCTCCATGAGTTCCATTAAAATGCATTTCTTCTAGTATAATACGAGCTAAATTAATTTTATCTATTCAATTTATTATAATATATACTAACCCAATTTAATGTCTAAAAACTGTAAAAGTTGCGCATGATTAAATTCGTCTGGGAGTTTAATGTTTGTGGCACCATCAAATGGATTTTCTGAAATAGACATCTAAAATTCATATAAAATAGGGTGCACTTATGTATAAAACGACTTACATTAACAAATGGAAAAGGTTGTTTTCCAATTAACCCCAAAGCAAGGTGAGCAATTTCATGGCTTGCAACTGTAAAAATTTCTAGCCCAGAAGTTAATGTAAAAGTAAAAATAATTAAAATGGAATTGAGGCCAACAATAGAAGATAGCATTATAAAATTATCCTTAATTTTTATTTTTGGTATATTATTAAAAGTGTCCCATTCGGAATTATGCGTTAGATTATTTTAAATATTTCCAACCACCAATATTTTGCGGAATACATAATCCAATAACGGAAAAGCACACATTCGTGGAGTTTAATGAATCACCTCCTCTCAGTTCCCTAATTCTTTTTTTCCAAACAAATGCAATGACGTCACTGTTTTCTTTTCTCAATTAAAAATTTATTTTATATAATGCTTCAGATAATATTTATTTTTTTTTAATTTGGTTTCTTTAACAGTATTCTTAGTTATCTTTAGAGACCGACTAAAAAGGCACCAAAAATCCCGAAAAATGCACTATAATAGGCACCAAAAAAAAATTGAAAAAAGGCATTAAAAGGCACGAAAATCCCGAAAAAGGCATGAAAAAAGGCATTTAAAAATTTTAAACGCACATTTTTTCCAAGGTGTTTTAAAGCCAAAAAAATTTTAAAGCAAATTTTTTCATATAGAAAACTCTTTTTTTTCCCATCACAGAACATAAGCGAAATAAATATAAAGATTTTTAAAAATTAAAAAAATGAGAAGATTTTTTTTTGAGAATAAAAATTATAGATAAAAAAATTAAATTTTATTGGGCAAATTTTCTGGAAACTTTTCCATTCTCAGGGGTGTACTTTTTCAAAATTTAAAAAGTCAATTTTTAGGGGTTTACTTTTCATGTTTATGGCATTTTTTTTGGGAATTTCTCAAAAATTTAGAAAAAAATGCACCCAAAAACGCCAAAAAAGGCATGAAAACTCGAAAATGCCAAAAAAGGCATTTAAGGCACGAAAATCCCGAAAAAGGCAAAAAAAGGCATTATAAAAGTCATCGTAGAAGCTTTAAACCAAGTGGAAAATGTGTTATTTATGCTTAATATATCGAAACTAGTGCGCAAAAAAAAAAGGCATATGCCTCAAAAGTCGAGCTCTAGTTATCTTCACAGATGCTGAGCTGAAATTTGTGGCGACAGGCGTTTTAAATAATTCTTGACTTGGGCGCTAGGTCAAAATGCCTAATGGTCAAGATGCCTAACAAAAATATCTAATGGACAAAATAGCCATTTTCCTAAATTTTTGAAACTTTTATTTACTGTAAAGCGCAGAAATGATTCAGTATTGGTGATTTTTTTTTATGAAAGAACTTTAATTAATTCGCCCATTAGGTATTTTATTAGGTATTCAACCAAAGACACGACACCGGAACCGATCATCGAAGTTTGTGGAGGAAACTAAATTTAGATTTACTGATGAATGAAAATTATACAACTTTAAGTACATTGATGAGGACAATTTCAATGAGACAGAACCCGACACGACAGTGCCATTTGACGACATTGCCGAATATTCAGTCACATCATTGGCACCACAGTGGACGACGGTACGGGCGGTGGCACCCAAACAGCTGTTCAACTCTCAAATAATAAATAAGTCATTTTTAAACAAATAAAAAATTTTCTTAAACTTAAGGACCAAAAGAAATGGACGAAAATGAAAAGGACAAAATGCCAACTGAAAGAACAGCAGAAGAGACGGAAAATCAGGCACAACAGCAGATCAGAATAAAACCGATGCGGAAGGGAGCAACTGATCAGCAGCAGACGGAAGAGACAAAGCCGAAGCAGCAACAGAAACAACAAAAGACGGAAAACGAGGAGCAACAGTCCTCAAAAATAAAATTCAAAAACCATTAATTATCAAAGCATTTTATTATCGGAATTCTGAATACGCAAAGTTCATAAAAAACAACTGCTTTTGGGATGATGAGCTGTTTCTTTTTAATTTTTAAATTATAGCTTAAAATTGTCATTATAAATTTTTTTACGAGTACACAAATGGGAGTTAATAATACAATGTTAAATGATAGGAAAAAATATTGAAAGAATTTTTAATTAATTCATTTAAAAAAATTACAGCTTCCGAGGACATCCGATGAAAAGCAGCAAGAAGAAGACTATGTGATGAGATAGGCGGTAAGTTGAAAACGGAGTTCAATAAAATGAAAAGACGATATTTATACATTATCAAGACAACACGGAAACCCACTCGGCAAGAGCAGTCAATGCTGACAACAGCAGCAACTGCAAACAGAGCCCAAGTCAAAATGCCAATGGCAAGAAGTAAATTACGCCAAGAATATTTGCCAAATTGAATTTGAATTAGAAAGGTATTCCTATTCCGGGAGGTGCACTATTTAATGGTGGCACCAATAAAATTTTGGACGAAAAGTTGGAGGGCAGTGCCAAACAAATCGTACCAGCTGTTAAAATCAAAGCGTCAATGAGGCCATTTAATGTGTCAATAACCACCAACTCTTCAATAAAGATAAAGTACATATAAATTTTATTTATTACGTGGACCGACAAAATGTCAACCAGCTAAAATTTCGGTGGACTAAAAATTCAGTTACAAAAAATTGTTTTCATATTTTTGATTCAATTTGTGATTTCCCTGTCTAGGTTTTTAGTTTTTTTTGGCTGAGTTTTTTTAAATGTTTTTTGGTTAAATTATTATATTTGCCAGTTTTGAGTTTTCTAAATAAGTCATTTTTAAACAAATAAAAAATTTACTTAAACTTAAGAACCAAAAGAAATGGACGAAAATGAAAAGGACAAAATGCCAACTGAAAGAACAGCAGAAGAGACGGAAAATCAGGCACAACAGCTGATCAGAATAAAACCGATGCGGAAGGGAGCAACTGATCAGCAGCAGACGGAAGAGACAAAGCCGAAGCAGCAACAGAAACAAAAAAAGACGGAAAACGAGGAGCAACAGTCCTCAAGTGTTTTACATTTAAGGAAGGCCGTTGGTTTTGTCACCAGAACACTGCAAAATGGTCAAATGCTCACTGATATTAAATTTCAATTCAATCAATTATTTTCAGGTTGATCGATATTCGCGTCTTTACGGCGTGAAGGACGTGCCGTCCTTCGTGCACAATAATTGTGCCTTTGCCAAGCTGTATTTGCCGACAGCAACCTGTGCCGAAATTGACATTCTGATCGCGTCATGTTATCATCCGATAAGTGATCGGCAACAGAAACAGAATGGACGGCATTGAATTGTTAAACATTTTTGGCGTGAAGTGTTAATATATGAACAATAAATTTACCTAATAAAAAAAAGAAAAATTTTCGGAAAAGGAAATTTTCCTAGATACGTCATATGAAATGGAAAAAAAACTTAGATAAAAGAAAAAAAAGCATTTAAATAAATGTCTGTATTGGGCAAATAATAAAATTTATTTTAATAAAAACTAACTTTAAACCAAATTAAAAACTTCTAAAAATTTTCTATTAAAAACAAATGAAAGTTTAAAATTTTCTGTCTTTAAAAATAATCAAAAAAAAAAGGTTTATTATTTTTCATTTTATTTCAATTATTAACTTAATGACATGATAAACCATTTGAGGAAAACTCACTATTAATAAACGGTTTAGCTTATATAGCTTATATATTTTTGAATTTAATTAAGATTGCGAAAAAAAGATTTTTCATAACTTATGCTAATAAGTTTTTGAATGAAGTGACAAACCTTCTAATCCCAGGTGTCCATGTTGTTTGGGCGCCCAAACTTGTGGGCGCTGGATTTTATTACTTTTTCGAGATTCTCGTGCAGCCCTGCCTGTGACCCTGTAAAATGTTCTGTATGGTGGTCCCCTTTTCTATAAGAAATAAAATTGTTTTTGAATCCGATTCCGACATCCAATTCCTCCCATTGCGAACCCCGAACCCAAATTCGAACAAATAGTTGATAATTTGAAATTTATTCGCGACAAAATTAACTTATGCACTAAATTCACCCGTTGGGTTAAAAGGCTTCAAAAAACACAACTTGAAGTAATGGAACTAAAAAACATTAAATTACGACGGTACTTATAGATTACAAAAAAAAACTCTCTTATAAATCCCGATAAAAAGAACATTAAGACACCAAGATTTCTTTTAGAAAAAAGAAATTTTGTTACTTTTTATTAAAACTATTTTGAAAAAAAATATAAGCTAATTTCTCATTAATTTGAAATATTTTTAGCGTTATAGTCTTTCATAAAATGAAATTTTGAAAAAATTCTGCTGCCCAAACGATGATGGCCCCATATCAATGCCAACAGTTAGCGCCCTTTTTCGAAGTAAACATTCAAAAATTTACTTCAATTTGTTTCTCGGAAATTGCTGAATACAAATGAAGAAAAAATAAATTTTAGAAAAAGAAAACGATTTCCAGTATAAATTTCATAAGATTTCTCAATTTTTTTGTAATTTTTGGAAAGAAACCGACTGTGAAATAAAATACAATTTTGTTCTTAGAGTGGAAGGAATGGAGAAGAAAAGGGAAAGAGAAGAAGTTGAAGAAACTGGAAACAACAAAACTCAGCAGGGCCAATTCGATTTTGCACACAATGTTTGTCAAAAACAAATAATCAATGATTTTAAAATATTTTTTATTTTTATAAATTTAAAAGAAAAAATTGATTTTAAAAAATGAATAGAATGTATGAATTTTCTTTTGCATTTCCCATTCAAGCGATCAACCAACTATCTTTGCAAATTGTTCAAAATTCAACGAATTTTTTCTTATTCGTTCAAAATGCTTCGGCGAATGGATGAGCTAAAATAATTTGAAATATTAATATTATACTCTTTATAATATTAAATTCTCAAATAACCTTCGGTTTCCTGATGTATGTCAAAATTTTAAAGGCGATAAACAGAAGAATGGCAATTTCAAAAAAGAGCTGCGTGCCAAAGGACAATGCCATTTATTTTGATCTGCAAATTTTGAATTGAATTACGTAAAAATTTGTTGCATTTTATGGGAATTTTTTATTAATTTAAGTGATTAATGGAGGAAAATTTCAGGTTTAAATAGGGAGTTAACTTAAATTTTATGTACTTTTTTCTTTGATTTTATTCTGTTCATATTCTTGCGGGAAGTGAATAGAACAAACAAACGAATACGTTGTAGAAGGGGATTAAACTGCTTATGTCATATTTATTTAATGAAAATCCAAAAACAAACAATGAAAATAAATAAATCGAAGGAAAATATGCACTTTCTGAATTTTTCGCAAAAAGTTTTAGAATTTAAAATTTTGAACTAAACGGATAAATTGATTTTTGATTTATTGGATGATGTAATTAATTTTGCAATTTAAGTCAGGGATGCTAGATGAGAATTTTCAAAATAAGAACACTCAGTTCAAAAAATAAGATTTAGGGGTCAAAAATAAGAAATGGGGGTTGGTGGTGCCGATAGGCGCCACCGGGAAAATTTGAAATATTAAAGAAATCACTTAAAAAATTGTAACAATAGTAATATTTTTTTATTTTTTAACCTCAGATTAAGAAATAAGAACAAAAAAAGGACAATGGGCTGAAATCAGAATATTTCTTACAAATAAGAACTTTTTGCTTTATAAGTTTTGGACCTCCCAAATCTGAACATTTCTCTATAAATAAGAATATATCGCATCTGATTTAAATGTTAAAATAATTTTGAAAATTCCTTTTTAACATTTTTTTAAATTTAAATTCCTAAAAATTATATTTAATGTTAAACAGACAAATTCAAGCAAACAAAAATTATTATTATTTAATTAATTTTTCGGAGTCAACACAACCTTTAGTTTGCTTCCATTCGAAAATTAGTCATTGCTTCTGCTTTTCTTTGTTTTTCTTTTATTAAAAAAATATTTTTCAATGAATCCATTTTTTCGAAAAATTTCTTATATAAAAAGTAAAATTATACAACAATAAGTTATCACTTTAAGTTTATATTTTTTCATTTTTCATTTTTAGATGCTTTTCCAATTTCTTCTCTTCCATATTTTTCTCCTTTTTTCTGCCGATGGCTCTCCTCGAGCTAAAAACAAAAAATCATCAAATGATGTAATTATAATTGCCGAATGTCTAATTAATTTTTGCTAATATAATAATTATTGAATAAAAATTAATAAATTAAATTCCATTTTCAGGTGTATTGGCATTGCTATGAAGGCGGCGTGTCAATTGAAAAAATGAAAGAATTGGTCAATGGCAAGGCTTTTGACAAACAATTCGCACCGTTTTTCCCGCACCCAATTCTAATCAGTCATTTGTTGTCATTGGAAGGTTTAAAATGCCCTGACAAAATTAAACCATCCCTCAAAAAGGTAAAACAAGTTTTGGCTTAACATTTAATGGGTTTTCCCTTTTTCTGAGGCATATGAAAAAATATTGACCGTTCTCCTTGTAATTTATGAGGGATTTTTGCAACATAATTCATAGATATCAAGTGGTTTTTTTTAATCTTAAAATATTAGTCCCCTAGTTGTGAATTTAAAACCGTAATTGTCTGAATTAATACAGTATGTATACCGTGCATTTAGTGCGATTCCAACAAAGACGGCCGAATAAATCTGCGCGAGTTCAAATGCGTTGTTTGGTCACTGCTCGTCACTTTAGTGGACGCGGACCAAGACAAATGCATCACGGAAGAAGAGTTTGACAGTTTCAATGAAAAATGCGGAATAAAAGAGATGGAAGAAGAACTGCTGGCAGACGGAACAAAGCATAATGAGTGATCGATGGCAGGGTTGGACAAATGAAATAAAAATGATCAGATAAATAGACAAATGACATAAAATGATCTTATAATTAGACAAATGACATACAATGATCAGATAATTAGACAAATGACATAAAAATGATCAG
The DNA here is from genome assembly GCA_039877585.1 of Heterodera filipjevi. NCBI lineage: Eukaryota > Metazoa > Nematoda > Chromadorea > Rhabditida > Heteroderidae > Heterodera > Heterodera filipjevi. The sequence goes on from JBDPZO010000002.1 coordinate 29,977,402, forward strand.
ATAATTAGACAAATGACATAAAATGACCAGATAATTAGACAAATGACATACAATGATCAGATAATTAGACAAATGACATAAAAATGATCAGATAATTTGACAAATGACATAAAAATGATCAGATAATTAGACAAATGGCATAAATGAACAGAATTAGACAAATAACACAAAGCAGAATTATAAGAAAAATTATTTGGTATTTAAAAACGTACTGAAATGGTAAAGAATTAAAAAAAATAGGAATACCCAAATATTATTTGGTACACTATTTTTTAATTTCACTAATTAATGAAAATAAAATCTCGACACGGAAACAGTCAAATTTGTCGGGAATAAAAGATAGTAAATTTAAAATTATTAATTTATATATATTTTTTAAACATTTATTGGAAAAATTAAAAAATAATTATAAATCGACAAATCAAATTTCTTTCGGTGGGTTTTTTTCGTAAAAAGCCGAGAAACCCGAAAAAATTCGACTAAGCCATTCGACAAAGCCGATTTCTATTTTATATCCATTTTATGTATTAAAATATTTAAATTAAATATTGTAATATCTTTTGGCATCACAGCAGACGTCTCTTTTTTAATTTGCCATCAAATATAAAACAACAGCTGCTTCTTTTCCTTCTAATCGCCCCCCCCCCCAAATTGTCCTTCTGCCGAGCATTTATCCTCCAAAATCGTCTCCAACTTTTGGATAAATGATGATAAAGTGGCCAAAAGTGAAAAGTTGAGAACAACTGCTCCTTCTGCTGCTCATTTTGATCTGGACCATCATAATCATAAACACAGGAAGAAGGTGGTTGATTTGTAGCGTAGTTTCTAATCGCGTGCTAAAATGACCTGATGCCGCTATTACCAGAAATTCGAAAAAAAAATGGCACTTGGCCCCTGCTTACTTTTTGCTTGGCCATGCCATAATAGGCTGTGTGTTGTTCATTAAAGCCTATCTATTTTGGCCATCATTTATTAAGGCTTTGTAGTAAGGTGCGAATTTTCTACAAAAAATACACTCTCCTACAAACACACAGAATTTTTTTTTTTCACTTTGATGGCTACGACTTTTTAAAATAATCAATTTTTTTTGAAATTTGGATGCCTACAGAGCCAAGAGCCCGAATTTTTAAAAATTAAGGATCAATGTTAAGGAATCGCCCCGTACCGGACAGACGAGATTAAACCCCTGTTTTCCGGACTCCTGATCCGGCTCATTTTTTCTAAAACACCTAGATTGGCAATTAGGTCTAAATTTAAATTATTCTCATTTCAACGACTAACTTATATGCAAAAAAGGCACCAAAAATTGCAACAAAAAAAATATGTAAAGGCACAAAAAGTCAAAAATAGGCACTAAATAAAACCGCCATTTTTAAATGCAACCAAATTTAAACATTTTCGTATCATCCGGTAGCTCTTACTTGGCACTATTTCTTGTTAAATTTTTATTGAATTTTAAAGAAGTTATGTCAATTTTTTCAACTCTTTTGCCCATAACTTCTTTATAATTCAATGAAATTTTTGAAATTTCTCAAACAATACAAATTCATATTCTTTACCAAAATAAAAATAAAAATAAAGTTTTAAGTCATATTATTAAAATGAGAGATTTTTTTATTTTAATTTTTGCTTTTTCCATTGTTACGACCGAAACCAATGCCCAGGTTGTGATGGGACAATCTGATCGAACACAACAAGGTGTGCTGCAATTAGGAAACTTAAACAATTGTTGCAAAAGATAATATTTTTAAAATTCATTAATTTATTGGGTAACAAACCAGCAAATTTTGCTGGTAAGATATTTTTTTAAATCCATTAATTTAATTATTTTATCTTTGCTTCCAATTAGTAATAATTATTATATCTTTTAAATTTAATGGTCGATAATTCATTTTTGATTACGAAAATTTTAATGCATGTTAAATGAATGTATGCAGATAAGAAAAAGGCTTGAATAGACTTAAATAAGATGGGTGGGATCCAACCCCGTCCCCCACCCTGAACCCGAAATTTTTTGGCCAGGAATTCCCCCCCCCCCCTCCGCCCCCGACAGTCCCATCTCGGCGCAAGGGTCAAGTGACACCGCCATTATTTCATTTTAAATCTGATTTTGGCTTAGAACTTGCGCTGCTGGGATGGACAGTAGGGTTTCGGACGTCATACTGTCAGCAGGTGCCAATTCAAGAATTGGTTGAGCCCTTCAAAGATGCCGTTGCACGAATGCTGAACAGACATTGTCGGAATGCGACGGCATGTGGCATCAAGAAAAGGTAGTCGAATAATCATCACATTCGACCCCAAAACTCAACTCGGTTATTCGCTTTTTCATTTGACAGTTAAACCGAACTTTTAACGCCTTAATTGCCTCATATGTGCTGTTTTCCATGATTTGGAGAATATTTCTAAAACAAAAAAATTTTAAATTTATTTTACTCTTTGTTTCTTTCGTTTATTTTAGTGTCACTTTCTCCAAACATCAAATTGTCCTTTTGGATGGGTACCCGCGCCGTGAGCATCGTACCCTCCACTTCCGTTTCTTCGTTGTTTTGCCTCATGATGCAGTGAATGCTGCTATCATTTTTTGTTATCCCATATTTTCTTTCAAATCTTTTATAATTAAGATACCGATGAACAAGAAGCCCGACAAGCCGCTTCTTTCCAACCCAATTTTGTCGGGTAATCGAGAAAAAAAAAAGTTTTTTTTTTTTTTTTTTGTATTTTATTAATTTGAATTTAGAAATGCTCGACTCACAGATTGGCGAGTTAAGCCATGGGCTTGGATGGCAAGTGCTCGGCTATGACAAATACCCGCGCTTTGACCCGGCCACAACGGTACAGTATTCGTTGCTTACCGTATGACCGTTTCTTTCAAAATCATAGCTTACTTTTTTTTGCTTTTTGACCTGTTTTCCTATTGGTTATAAATTAGTAGCATCCATAGACAAATGTAGGAGTGGAATTCGTCCTTGAAATGAGCCTGACCGCTTGGATAGTGTCAGATTTTGTAAATTTTACTTGCTCTCTCAGTTTTGTGTGTAAATTGGGCTAAAAAAAGCCACCCAATTTACAAAATTTTGTCGCAAAATTTCTCATTTCTTACTTTTTAAGGCAATTAGCTAACCAATTTACCAAAATTTGTAATTACCGAGCGATGCCAATTGGCAACGCCGGACATCCATCTTCAAAAAAAACCTGAAAAGAAGCAAAAAAAAATTATCACCAAAAAGCACACATGGAAAAGATCGATTCAGGACGTCTTCGTATGAACTCTCTTTATATTGGTTGATATGTAAATATTTGAATTGTGCTTAGATTTTGCAAATGTTTCCCCTTATGCCTTTGGAAAAATGCTTATCTGTCCGTGGCAAATGAACTATGAAAAATGTCATAAATAGGACCTAAGTGAAAAAAAATTTATTGACGAATTTAAGTTAAATTTTTAGTTTTCAAAATTATCCACTAATTAAAGTAGTTTTTTTTTTTCGTTTTTCAACCGCACTTTAATTCCAATTGCTGTGCTCGCCGGTCTCTGCATGTTCTTTTTGGCTTATTGGACAACTGCGTTCACATCGGGCTCTTCCTTTTATGCCGGCGGTTGGCTTGTGCGCGGTTCAAGCGGAGGAAAAAACGCGGCATTGAGGCACAAATACATATTTTGTTATTGTCTAGGCTCAAACGGCACAATGCCAAAAAGTGTACTCATCCAATGGACCACTGGCGACTAGTATTGTCAAATTAACACAAAAATGGGCTTCAATTGCCAAAAAGGGGCATTCCATAAATAATCAAGTTAAAGAGTCGACCAATTTTTATAGGCAGATTTTATCCAGACAGAATTTGAGGGTAGTGGAGTTTTTGATTTTTAAAACCGAAATATGCTAAATTAATTCAGTAAAAATTTTTGCCCAAATGCTTATTCACAGATTTTATGCCGGCCTCTACCAAAAAGTTGGAGGAATTTACAGGATCATAGAATTTCAAAAAGGCTACGTTTTTTTTTTGTTTGTTTAAATTTTACATAATTTTTTTATTTATTTGCTTTTTCGAATTCAATAAAATTAGATTATTGCCCCTCTCATAATTCAAAAGATAGGCATTTTTTTAATTCTGTTTATCCATTCTACTGATCTTTAGAAGAACAATGGAAATCATAGAAGAACAAAAATATCGTTTTGCGCTTTATGATGCTCAGAGAGGTGGGCCATTGAATTTTGTTACAGTAAATATACAGTATAATCTACCGTATTCATGAAGGAGTCCCTCCCCACTCGGGCCTTCTGCCTCCCACCAAAGCGGTGGTGGTGTACAAAAGCAATGAGCGAGTGAAAGGTGTTCAAGGACCACCGAGGAGTGTGGCCACTTCTTATGCAAGTCCACAGGTTGGGAAATTATATTTATAATTATACTAAACTAAATTTTTAATGCTAAAATTAAAAAATTAAATTTCTCTGATGTTATTTCCTTTTCATTTATAAGCTCTTAAAGTTTGGTCAATGAACAAATTTTGCATCAGTTTGATCAGTTATTTACAGACTGTCTGATCAGTGATCACTATTGATTGACTATCATTAATCAATTAATCAATCAATTTATACGCAAATGCGTTACGTAGAAAAATAACCAAAATAAAATGAAATAATAAGAATAGTAATAAAATAGGACACTGGTTGAGATAACGTAGTACCGAAAGGATATGATCAATGGGTTACCAATAAGTTTAGAAACCCCTTCAGAATTAAGCAGTCTTGCCTCTTTAGGCAAATATTTATTTGAGTATTGCCAGCTGATTATCAAAGTCTGTCTGATCTTTTGGTGAATTATTATCATTTCTTCTCACTTTTTATCATTTTAAGCAGTCTCTCTGATCACTTTTTGACTAATTCTCTCATTTTTTGATCATATCCCTATATTTATCGGATCACTTTCATTTCTAAGGCGGTAGAAGCGAATCGTGCGATGCCAATCATTGTGTCAAATGTTGAAGAAAAAGCAGCATCAACAGATCAACAACAAAAAATTACTCGAAAAAATACTGAAAACATTCAGCAACAACAACATCCCCAAGCAGTGCCCATCAGCACCAAAACAACGGCGCTAAATGGTTGGAAAATGTCCATTTTTGTTTGTCCGGATTTCATTTTGGAAAATTGTCCATTCACATAAGTGAAGGACAAAAGAAGATTTGAGATAAAGTTTCAGAGATTGGAATTCCTTTGAAAAAAAGTAATGGGAAATCGGCATTCTGAAACCGGGAAACTAGGCGCTAGGTCAAAATGCCCAATGGACAAAATGCCCAATAAGCCAAAAACGGTCAAAATGCCCAATAAGCTAAAAACAGTCAAAATGCCCAATAAGCTAAAAACAGTCAAAATGCCCAATGGACAAAATTCCCAATAGGCAAAAAACGGATAAAATGTCCAATGAAAATTCCCAATGGATAAAATTAATTAAAGTTATTCATAAAAAATCTACCAATACAAATTATAATTTTCCATTACGAACAATTTATTGGCCTTGCAGTAAAAAAAGTTCCTAAATTGTGGAAAAATGGATTTTTTATCATTGCGTATTTTCATTGGACATTTTGACCGTTTTCTGCTTATTGGGCATTTTGACCGGTAGCCGGGAAACGGCTACATAATTCCAATATTCGCCACCAGGTTTTCTTCATTAAATAAGTTTAAAACTATGCTATGTTCAACTTTTCGAAATTTCAGTGGAAAATATTATTTCGTCACTTTCTTTGGTCATTTAAAAAAAGTAACTAAAAATGCAATAAAACATAAAAATATGTCGCTTACAATTAGCTAGAGAGGAACCTTTTGATTTTTTATTTTTTTAGTGAAAGAAGAAATTTTTTGTGCAAAAAAAGGAAGATTTTACCAAAAAAACGATTCTTCCGTCGACGTAAATTGTTCAAAACCAATTTATTTCTTTAAAATCTCCATCCCTTTAATAAATTTATTTATGTAAAAAAAAAACTTTCACAATTTTTCACCCAATTTTTTTTACATTTTTCGTACCATTTTCGTTAGTTTAATATATGGGATTTCGGCAGTTTCTTTTCCATTTTGGTATTTGCTTTTTCATAAGGAATTCAACAACATTTTCTGGGCCCAGCAAAGGGTTCGTTGTCCACCGTGTCGGGCTCGAGCAGCACAAAACGCCGTGAGATGGACGAGATGGAGGATATGGTGCCCGAAATTGTGGTGATGCACGCGCAGAGTTCGTCCCAGGACAGCAAAGAAACGGCGACAAGTGGAGGCCGACGCGTGTCGGGCACAGCGGAAAAGGGGTACTGTAAATGGGGCGGGGGGGAGTCGGAAAAAGAGTACGGTAACATAGTGAGGAGGGAGTCGCAAAAGGAGTATGGTAACATAGGGGGGGAGGGAGCGAATTTTGAAAAAAATGCTCTAAATTTTGTTGGATGTCATTTTTTTTTTTTTTGTTAAGATTGTTATTCTATAGCTAGTTTAAAAGGAATGAAGGCGAGGAAATGTGATAGGATTTGTGTTCTTGAATTAACGTCACAAAGAACCGAGACGATATTTTCAAATTTATTTAAAAGAGATTTCTACTTTTTTATACAAAATATAATTTGATTAAAAATTCAAAATGATCCGATACACTTTTATATATTATTATTATTATCAAATTATTATAATTGATTTTAAATCAGGGCTCTTAGAAAAACCTGCAAAAAATACTCTCCTACTATTTGGGTCCAGAAACACAGAAAATGTTATTTCCACAAACATATTTTTTCCGTCCAAACTGGGAGCCTTGAGTTTAAACATTTAATTTCGTTTTTCCTCAAAAGCCATCGCCGACAGTCGCGTCGCTTCAGCACTACTGGCGGGGACGAGTACAAGCGCAAAAAGTCGTCTGTTTTTGGTGGCACCGCTTTCAAAGGGACGGGCGCTGCCGCGTCACAGCCCGAAAGGCAGAAGCGGTGGAAGGCGAGTTCGCTGGTGTTGTCCAAGTTCAGCAGTGGCGGGGCGGGGGCCCGTAAATGAGCAAAATTATGAGGAAGAAGAGAAGGCAGAAGAGGAGAAAGGGAGAGAAAAATGGACAAAATGACGACAAATGAGACAAATGGTTTATATTAAATAAGAAAAGACAAATGAAGAAACGTGTTTGCTATGACAACGTTATGTTTTTGTTTAGGCATGATGCCTACATTTAAAAATCAGAAAGAATTTGTGTGTCCGGAGTAGCGATAGGCGTCAACGGGATTTTTTTTAAGAATTTGGTGTGATCATCTTAACAGAATGACACATTTTCAAAGGAGTAATTCGTGCCGTGTCTAGTGCATGAAAATTTAAGTTAAATTCTTTTATTTTAATTGGATCAAGAATCTGTTTTGAGAGATACTTACTAAATTCAATTCTTGGATTTTCATTAGTTTTTTACGTCAAAGATGTACTAAAATGGCACAGGATGACATTATGTGTAGTCAAATATCTGAATTTTCTAGTTTTTGTCATTCTTGAGGTTTCAACTCATTTGTCAGTGACAAAATACTGGCTTGGTTTTCGGTGCTTTGTGATTTCGCCAGTGAACTATTTCACTTTTTTCGTCGACGTTGGTTTGTTTTCCCCAGTTTAAACCAAATGCAAACCACCTCCTAAGTGTAAATGATTTATATAAAATTTAAAAATTAAGTTATTTAATCTAAATAACATTTATAAGTCAATCATGACGTAATTGCTCACTTAAATCTAAATCAGTCAATTTCGCCATTTTGCAGATTTTTCGTGAAAATTTACTTTGCTCAAACGCAATAAAACCAAACAATCTTTGTATGGTCCATTACTATTGGTTAACTCATAACCACGCGAATTACAAAAAATTGCCAAAAGTCCCGGGCCCGACCAACCTTAAATTAAACAAATAAAATACGGCATTTAAAAATTTCAAAAATTTAAAAATAAGTTCTATTTTTACAACTAACTTTTTTGTTTACAAAGAAATTTATCAGGCTGTTTTTAAGACAAAAAAAATAGGTCTAGTGTCTTAAATTTGATTTGAATTTGACTGTCTGTATGCGCATGCCAAAAATTGGCTAATTATTTGCGGATAAAGCTTAAAATCTGACGGCTTTAGCTTGACTTTCAGAATTGGTTATTCACTTTTGTTTTTCTCTCAATTAGTGACTTTCATTTTTTATAAAAATTATCCAAAAATCATTTAATTTTTACTTCTATAACTCTTTTTGTGGTTATTGGTGAATTCATTCCCCCCCCCCTCCTCCGCCGGTGTTTCCATTTCCAACTATTCACTTAGTTCTCATTTTAATGCTCCGATTTTGAACTGAATATCAACTGAGAAATCACGGGACTTGTTAAGAATTGGTGGGAGAGGTGAAGGGATCGAATTGATTCCGTTGGCGTTGTGTGACTCTTTGGCCCAAGAAAATGATGAAACGGAACAAAAGCCACACATTCTTTTTATAAATAAATATTTAATTTTTGACAGTTTGATCATAAATGGATAATAATAAAAAGAGAAAAAGAAAGGAGAAAAAGAAAAAAATCATATTTATTAATAATAATTAATAGTTAATCGCTGGCTTTTCATCACCTCCCATTTATTAGGGTGGGATATGTTTTTTTTAAAGAAATGCTCTTTTTTCAGTCAACTGTTCATGTGTTCTTCTTTTTTCTTAAAAATAAAAATAATTAATTTACAATTTTTTGAAGCGATTCGTTAAATTTTTAAAGATTTCCAGGCAGCGCCGCCGGACACTCAATTCTTTTGGATTTTTTTAAAATTGTTGGTCAAAAAAAATATTTTTAAATGTCAAAATTTTTCAAAAGTTCATTCTTAGGGGTGTATTTTGTGTAAATTTTAGCGTTTCTAAAAGAAAAAATCGAGAAATAATCCCAAAATATTTACAAAAATATTGACAAGGCTAAAATATGGAGTTAAACTTTTTTTAAAACCCCAAAAATCTTCAAAGCATATAAGGAAAAAATCTTTTTTTTAGTATTAGTTGCATCCCTAATGTTTATTTTTGAGGCTTTTTGAGAAAAACTTCTGGAATTTTCAAAAGATTTCCCCTGTGGCGCCTACTGACACCACCGGCGGAGTACCGTTCGCTTAGGTTTTCTCAAATCTATCTCAAAATCTACAAATTTGCTCCTTTTTAACCAAAATCGACAACCAAAAAAAAAACCAAATTGCCGAAAAATCCAAATAAAAAATTACTAATTTTTCTATTCTTGATATTAATTTTTTCAAAATAAGATGCTTTTTTTTTGCCAACCAAATGAGTGCTTTTGAAAACGTTCATTTGCGAGCCTTGCGTATCTTCCCCCCCCCCCGCCCCCTTTGGGGATTGATTGTGTGCTTTGCCCTCAAGCAAAAAGTCCTATCTGTGGCAGTTGCCGTTGGCAACTTTTTTGTGTTGCAAAAAAAGGGGGAAAGAGCACAGAAAATAGGTGGCGGCAAAGAAAAAAGTTAATTAAAGGAAAATCTTTTGCCAATTTTCAAGCAGAGAATAAGAAATGAGAGAAAAAAAGAAAAATAAAGAAAAGATAGCAAAGGAGCACAGCATGGCAGCGACAGAAGAGAGAGGCAGCGTGTGTTCGCCCCCGGCTCGAGAACTTTCTCGGCTTTTCATGTCTCGGTTCCCGGGTTTTGTTTCTCGGAAACAGGGAAATTTTTACACTGTTAATGATGCCATTGAGTTCACACAAGTAAAGTAGTTTTATTTTATTTTTTTAATAAAAGGGTTCGCAACAAATTGAAAATTAGACAGAAAAATTTACCATCTTTTGAGCAAATTTTAGTCAAAATCATATAGAAAATTATTCTTTTCCTTATCACAGATGACAAGAAAATAAAATAAATTGAACATTATAAAAATGAGAAAATATTTTTTAGAATCACAAAAATTTCGTGGTGTGACATTTGAGGATTTGACATTTGAGGACCCGACATTTGAGGATAACCCCGACATTTGAGGACCCGACTTTTGAAGACCCGACATTTGAGGATTTGCAAAATTCTAGGATAATTTGGGGCGCTGATCACGAATCTGACCTTGATTTTTCAAAATTCCGAATCCCAAACCCAAATCGAATAAAAACTGGTTTAACATGCTCGCCATTGGCGGGCCGCTTCGCGGCCTTAGAAGGGTTTTCAGATATTAATGGGTAAAAGGTGTTTTTTAGAGACGCCGCCTTTAAAGGCCGCGGAGCGTCCCGCCAATGGCGAGCATGCGATGACGGAGCAAGTAGTGCGGCGCCCGAGCGAGCGGAGGGTTGCGAGCGCCTGGTTAAGGTCGGGCCGAAGGCCCGACCTCAGGCACGAGCAACCCGGAGCGAGTGAGCGGCGCCCCAACTACTGGCCGCCGTAGTCGAGTGTGCGGTGTCTTGGCCAAAACAAAAACCACCAATTTTAATTTGGTCATTTCAGTCCCGGGACTATAACTCTGTCCAAAGAGCATTCAGTCTACAAATTCCTTCGGGTCAGTGTATTACAGACCGAGAGGAGTCGAATGAATATAATTTGTCGGATTTGGAGAGGTACCCGTATTCTACAATTATTCCCAAAACGGAAAAATAGCTGTATCCCGAGAAATGATTTTGAAAATTAGGATGATCCAAATGAGAAATTGTGGTTTTTGATCCCGTTGGTCCTTGAGAAAGATTATATCTTTATTTTGATGAAAAAAATAATAATTTGATTGGTTTCTTCCTTGAAATTTTGCAAATCCTCAAATGTCGGGTTTTCAAATGTCGGGCCTCAAATGTCGGGACCCTCAAATGTCGGGTTCTCATGTGTCGGGATCCTCAAATGTCGGGTCCTAAATGTCAAATCCTCAAATGTCGGGTAGCCAAAAATTTAGTGGGATAATTATATGAGAATTTCCTATTCTTTAGGTGTGGCACGATCGGGACTTCGATTCAGAAAAACTGATTTTTTTTGGTAAAGCAAAAACTGTCCAGTTTAATAATGATTTTCAAAATTTCTGCTGCCGAGGACCATCAATTCCCTTGAAGTTTTTCAAAATGTGGCTCAAAAATCGACTTATTTGGGTTCAACTCTGTTAATAAATGAAATAAAATTCTGAAAAATTTTCCGGCGGGCCTATCAGCATTTTCGGATTTTCGGCCCTTCATTTTTAAATAAAAGTTGTCTCTACCCCCCCCCCCCCTCCCTCTTTATACAAACGAATACGCACGTGCTGCTGCTGCTGACAGCCCTGGCGGCGAAAAGTGGAGGGGAACAGTTGCTCCACGGGTTCGGTCGTCGTCGACTGACAGCAAAGGGCAGAGAACAGAGAATGGTGCATTTGGGGTGGGGAGGAAGGGGACGCGCGTGCGTGTTTATTTTGCGTTTGTTTTCCTCTGTTTCTTTGAGTGTTTGTTTTGTCACTTTTCCCCTCTTTTCTTTTTCTCTCTCTTTTTATTATTGTAGACGCTTTTTTCGTTTGCCCTTCCTCTTCCTTGTTGTGTGCCTCCATGCTCGCACGCACACTGCACGCCGACAGCAGCGTTTTGCGTGCGTGCGTGTATTCTGGCTGAGTGTTATCTCTATTTGTCTATCTTCTCATGCGCGTGCACTATGCACTATTTTTTTTTTCTTCCATTCTCAGTCCAACATTGTTTTGCTACTATTTTGCTCACATTTCGAAACAAAAATGAACACACAACAGACGTGCTTTTTCCTTAACACATACACAACGCAAATTTCATTTCCTCCCTCTGCCCTCGGGGACGTTGTGTTGGTTGAACGAAGAACGAACAATTTTAGAACGGTGCCGAGAGGGAGCGAGCAATGAACGCAGGAGAAGGGGAGGGGGCGAGGGGCAGCGCCGCCGGCCGCGGCTGGCTATAAGCAACAGCAAAGCGACGCTGGCAGGCAAAAAAAAAATTTTTTTTTCGTCCGTCGTCGTCCGCTCCATCGTCGCCGCTTCGTTTGTTCGTTCGTTCGTTCTCGACTAACCAACCACCGCCACCACCACGCCGCCGAACGGAGAGAAGAAGACGAACGAACGAATATTTGTGTAATTGACGGGCGCCGGCGTTCCAATTCCAACAAAAAAAAAAAAATTCTTTTCCTTCTCCGTTCGTTTCTCCCCGTCCGCCGTCGTTCTCCTCTTTTTACACAAACACACAAAATATCCCCTCCCCTCCTCTTCAGCACCACCACAAGCGCCATTCCTCGACAAAAAAATCCTCACAAAAAAAGTCGGAAATGCACTAAAATTTTTGGCTAAATTTTAAGCACCCAAATTGATGAGGGAAAAACGATTCAAATTTCTGTTTTATTTTTAAAATGAAAAGCACTTTCCGCTAAGGAATGATACACGAACCCTGTGTATGTAAATATGTATCATTGCACTCCATGCCATAATTATAATTTTGTGTATTGATAAGGTTGAACCCAAAAAGAGTAATTTAGACGGAGAAAAGCAGAATTTCGTTTTTATTTTGACCTTTCTGAGTACATATTTAAACAAATAAAATTTAACGTAGAAACGGTAAATGAATGCATTCATTATTGGGTGGCACTTTTTTTCTTCCAAATTCACTTAAAGGCAAAAACTCAACCCATTTGAGTCGATTTTTTTTTTGAATATATCGAATTAGCAACTAAATTTTCATGCATTACTTGACAAGAAAAAGATACGACATAAATTCCTAATTAGCCAATTAGTTGCTAGTTTTATTAGCCTTTATCAAGAAAAACCTCGTAACCGTATACACTTCGTTACTGTAGATTAAACTCTATTTTTGCGGGGATTGGTTTAAAAGTAGTGTTGTCCTTCGGCCGGTGTTTTGTCCATCAAAACATACAATTGTCAGGAAATCCTAATGGATGGGTTACGATTAAAGCCTGGAAAAATCTAAATCCATCTTAGGGGTTTTGAAATTAAATGACTTTAAAATTGGTTTATATTTTTTATAAAGAACAAATTTTATTCTCTTCACGGTATTGGAATTGCATTTATCCACCAAAATCTGTTGGCACAGACAGTGACTGACTTATCCACTTACCTACCGAGGGATACCGTACACAGAAAGGTAAGAGAAAGTTATGAAAATAATACTTAATATAAATTAAATACACTATCAAGCATAACAGAAAATAGTTAACTTTTTTTCTGCTCGTATATGCTTAAAATGGCTTATAACTGTTTCATTTACAAGTAAAAAATTGGTGGACAAATTCATTTGTCCAAGCAAAAAAGCATTCAAATTCAAACATCATCTTCCATCGGGGCACATCATTATTTATATTATATTATTTATCTTCCCTTTCTTTCTTTTTGCATGATTATTTCGGTCTAATAAGCATTAAAAAATATTTTTAGCTTAGTTTGAAGCTTCTAAAACGCATTTTTATAATAATTTTAAATTCACTTCTTTTGACTTTTTGTCCATATTAAAGTCCTAATTTGGGACTTTAATCAGGGCTCTAAATATAATTTTTTAATGTATCTTTTATTTTTGCGTCAACATGATTTAAAATATGTTTATGACAGCACTAACATAGTTAAATTTAGTGCCATAAATAATATGTGTAAGCTGTCATTGGCATATAGTTTTATCGTAAAGAGCACTATTTGACTTATTAATTATGAAGTTTTGTTTTCATTTTCATTAAACGAAAAAAATGTAATCGATTAATACTTTTAATTTATCTGTTGCTTATATCGCCGTTTGGGCCACGTGCCAAAAATAGGAGAAACAACAATTAAAAGAACAAATAGGAAGAAAGGAATAATTATTAAAATAAAAACAGCTATTTTACACAAAGATAAAGTCGAAAGGCTACCAGAAAAATTTGTTTGCATGCATTAATACCCATCATTTTTGTTCCCACACTTTGCCTTTTTCTGCCCTCGTCATGCTTTTATACCTAATTTTTAATGCCTACTTTTTTTCATCCCTCCGCTTTCATTAGTTTAATAGGCGTTCCTCTCTTTGGTGACATTATTTCACTCTTAACCTTTCAAATTTAAATATAGCGATGATAAAAAGCTTCTATTTTGCTGCAATATAAGATAAGCTCCAAGAGATTTTTTGATTGTCCGTCATCAGGTTGATATTGCCGTTAGTTTAAAAATGGCAGTTTTTGTCATACATAAATATCAATTTAGAAAAATCACCCTGACATTCGTTCAAAAGCTCGTTAGGCATTTGGTTATTTTTAGTGCCCGTTTAATCTTATGACATTTTCTGGCGTAGAGCCCTGACATTTCTTCGAACGTGATATCAATTCAGTCTCAATCCGCTTGAGCATTTCATTTTTTATATCCCACGGGGCTTTTATCAAAAGAAAAAATGCTAATGCAACTGCTAATAAGTAAGGCGGAAGTTACTATAATAGTGAACATCTTTTTATTCCAAATTAAAATGGTAGTAAAACAAAATAATTATTTAATTATTAATAAACACATGTTTAGTGCCAAAATGGAAATAATCTCTTTTTAGGCATATTATAGTTGTAGTAATTGGTCTGAGTTGCGATTCGAAGGGAGGTTTTTTGTCTTTGATGGACCCCACCACTCATTGTTCTCAAGTCAAAAGACATGCCAATTTTCTTTTTGAAAATTCGTACATCGTTTCATTTTCCTTTCTTCGTACCTAAACAGTTTAAGAAAAAGGTTCTGATCAATTTTAAAAATAATGGTAGGGCAGCAGGGGTACGATGGAAAAATGCCAAAAATTCTTTTAAATTAAATTTATTTAAAAAATATATTAAATTTTGAGGCCGGAAGCAATTTTAAAGTCAGTTGACCAAATGTTTTTTCTCTTCTTCTGTCTCTGTAAAACATCTCATCAAAAGTCTTTTTCATCATTTTTCCCACAGCTTAATTATTTCTCATTCATTAATTACATATAAACGCACTTCCTTATTATGTTTTTTAAAATATTTTGCAGTTTTTTTTTCTTTCATTGATTTTTTTGCCCTTTATTTTTTATATGTCACAGTGTCCCCGTCAGCCTTTTTCCACACGAAATTCACTGTATCTACAAAATCTGAATCTATTCCCGTTCATTCATTTATTTAACTTTTTTTATTTATTTTTCTTTCACCATCCTAATTTTTGGGGACCAAAGATTAGCCCGTCGGGGCGGTCGGAGGGACATTTTCGAGGTGAATGAATGAATGTGCGAATTGCCTCCGCGGTGGGTGAGGGCGGAAAGGGAAGGCCGGGGGGGGGGACCCATTCTTACACTTCCATTCTTACATAAACATATAATATTTTCTGTCATTCATTTAAGTGACTGTTTTTTTTCTTTTTCTTTTTTTGCTCTCTCAAATCTCCTAACTCTCTTCTCTCTTTCCTTCCCTCTCTTTCTCTGTTGGTCTCTCTCTTTTCTTTCCTTCTTTCTCTCTCCCCACACATTGCCCTCTATGTCCAAAAATCGAGTTTTTACAACAATGGAAAAAAAAAATTTTTTTGGCGAATTTTGTCGCTAGAGGTAAAATTAACAAACGAAATTTGTTGCGTTCTCTCATGGTAAAGGGACGATAACACAAAGTAAGCGAAGACCTATTTTTGCCCTCCCTCCCTCCGGAGGACAATTACTGTCTTTTTTTGGTATATTTTGGCGATTCCGTCCTCGTAAAGGACCGAAGAAATTTTTGTTTAAATTATGCCTAAAATAAACACAAGAATTGAGGCCCAAATATGCAAACCATTGAAAGAATTGCCCCACCATTCATTGCCCGCGGTTATTTGACCTTTGGCCCCGGCCGCTCGCTTTTCCACACAAAATGCATTTCACAAATGAAACCCCACAAAAGCAACAACTACCGAATAAGAGAAATTTGACACCTCATTAAGAAAGTGGGGGGGGGGGGGGGGTGGTGGTGGGAAAGTACAGCCACAAAATGATGCCTAATTGCTACTTTTTTTTGTACATACAATAACCCGATAATATGTATGTGTGTACAGTCTGATAATCTGCTGATAATAATAAGGTGATGTTTACAGTTTGCGGCAAAACGGAAGTAAGACATACACAAGTGTTCACAAGAGGAAGAGAGAGGCTGAGAAAGAAAGTTTTTTTAAGGCAGAGAGATACTGTGGAAGAGAGAAGAGAAGACAAAATTAATTAGAGGAAAGAGAGAGATACTAATAACTAATAAAGCAATGGGAAAGAGTTAGATTTGAATATTAATTAAAGGGAGGAGAGAGAGAAGATAATGTTAATCAAAGGAAGAGAGAGATACTGACAAGGAGGAGGAGGAGAGAGAGAGAGAGAGAGAAAGGGAGAAGACAATATAGAAGATAGAGTTACTGAGAAATGAGATGCTAGAGAGAGAGCCACTGATAAGGCAGAGCGATAGAGGGATAAGGGAGAAAAAATTGTTAATAAACGGACACGAGAGAGATGAGAAAGAGGATGAGAAAAATGGAGAGAGAGAGAGAGAGAGAAAAAAATTTAAAATAACTTATTCTATATGTGCTTTTGATGTAGTAAAGTTAGACGTAAATTTTTCATTTTTCCACTATAATATGTGCACATTTTCTCAATCGTATGGCAAAGGGTTGCGACTGTTTTTCACACGGCGGAAAAAGTACGGACGGAAATCATTAAAATTAACCACAGAACACACATTTATTCTCAGACACAAAATCCCGCCACTTTCTCACTTACCGAGCAAAGGCTGTTTGGTCTCAGTCTGACAGTTTAATTTTAATTATTCAATTTCATTTCATTCAAATTGGCAATATCTCTGCCAGTGAAAAAATTTCGAATTTTAATCAAGCAAAACTTTCCCTTTTTTTTCTCGTCGCATCTATTATGTGTCCCATAATTTCTGTTGAACATAAATCCCTGACAACGCCAAAAGTAAGTAATAATAAATTCGTTCCATTCTCTTTTTTGCCCCCATAAAAAGTGTGTGCCATTTGAAGCGGAAACATTTCCATTAGCATTTTGTCGTGCCGCCGCGCACTCTTTCGCTTAACGTTTTTCATAAATTAGCACCCCCGGCCCAAGGACAAGTGTACTCGCCCCCACTCCCCCCGCCCCCCTCCCTTCTCTTTCTATGCTTATTTTAGGCACACTTTTTTTTTGCGCTTTCCGCTGCGGGCATTGACAGAATTGACGTTCGAAGCCCCTTTCATATTTAATGAGTGTTGAGCAGTGAATGCCAAAGAATTGCCAAAATGAGTGGGGAAGAGAACGAGAGAAAAGGGGCGCGAGGGAGGGGGGAGGGAGGGAGAAAGAACGAAAAAGAGAGAGAGCACACACACAGAGACAAAGTTATCGAGAGAGCAGAGAAAAAGAGCAAAAATGAGAGAGAAAGAGCGAGAGACACTAATCGCCACAGACGGGAAAAAGTCACGCGCCGTACGTACGCGACATAGACGGACGACAGCAAAAGTCAGGCAGCCGGCGGGGCAACTCACACGCAAAAGAAAAGAGCAAAGAGTGGACCTTTTTTGCCCATGGCAAAGCAAAAAAAAAAAAAAGATTTTTAACTCACACTATAATTTGCCCTTCTTAAAAATTTTTTTTCTAGATAATTTTAATTTAATTTAATTAGAAAACATGTAGTAAAGTTCATTAAAATTAACTTTTAAACTTTTTTTTTTTTTGTAAAATTTTATTGTATTTTTTTTAATTGCCCCCAGAAACCCTTAAGACTTAGGACCAGTAATTCTCTGCTGCTGAAATGGAATATGGTCTAGACATTTCACGTGATTGGGTGGGACAGATTAATGTGCCGGGTTTAAAAAGGCATAAATCGTCAAAAATGGGTGGGGAGAAAGTGCCATTGGCGCGTGCACTGTCACTAAAAATGTCCTGCAAAAAAAAATTAATAATGTTGAAAGCAAAGATTACATGTACAACACATCAAGCTTATTTTTTTCTTTGAAGGATTTTCTAAGCCCTTCGGCATTTTAATGTCTTATGATGCCCATTAAAATATCTTTTTATTTAAAGAAGTCTTCAAAAAAAATATTCTTTTATCTTTTTAAAATAAAATTTTGTTTTTAATTCTTCTTTCTGACGGACGGACATTGTGGGTGCATTCTTTTTGTTTCTTTCCCCCATAATGCAGCATACATAAATAATTAAAAGAAAAGCGTGAAAAATGCGGCGGCATAGGCACTATTACCAGTCGCCCAATTCTCTTGGGAATTTTTTTACGCAACAAATGCGCCTTTGTTGCGTTTTCTCCGTTTGTTTTGACAGAAAATTTTTTGGCCTTTATAAGGAAAGAATTTAAATTAAGAGAAAAATATTTTTTTATACAAAAATCTTTTTTCTTAATGCACAGGTCTTTTCTTCCACATTGTTTTTTTCATTAGGGGTTTTCTTCAACAAAAACTTACTTTTCTTTTTTTGGCTTTTTGTGGTGTTGTGCCAGAATTTTGCTTTCTTTCCTTCTTTTCCTTTTGCTTCACTTCACAATTTCTGTGCTCGCAAAAATGTCAATTTCCGAAATTATTCACCATTTTTTCCTAATTCACATATTATAAACACTTGAAATTATTTTTATTATCTTTTGATTAAATTACAACTTTTGGCTTTTTAATTAAAGTGCTCAGACAGTGTCAAACTTCCCGCCCTCTTACCTCAATTTCCTGCGGTTGTGCAAATATTTTTTTCCCGAAATTCATTATACCTTTAATTTTAACAATATTTCCAAAATTTCTTTCACAACAAAATAATTTTGAAACTTTCCCCCCCCTCAGTCCGTCGACCTTTTGCCGGCCTTTCCTTTCAACTAACTGACTTTTTCCTCCCTTTTCTTCTGCCCTCTGCTGTTCTCTGATGTGCAAACATAAAATTTCTCCATTTTTTCAGACAAAATTATTTTCGTTTCTCGGGACGTAAATTCATTTTTTTTTTTATTCTTCGATTTTAGGCCCCCGCGGGCAAAATGAAAAGCAAACAAAATGGGTCCGGGGCAGAGCTCACTTTGTGCGGGAGAAGCTTTTGGTCGGTAGGCGGCGATTTTCAAAAAAAAAAAAAAATACTCCGTCCGCCGAAGGCCGAAGAACAAACAAAATTCGCAAAACAGCGGAGAGGAGCAGCAAGCATTATTTTCAGCAGGCCAAAGGCTGACTGATTGACTTGACTCCTTTTCTTTGTCCGGAAAATACACCCAAATTCTGTTTTCGGATTTACAAACAAAAAATGTTTCTTTTAAAAAATAAATTTTTTCAAAAACCAACTCTATTCAAATTTTTTCAAACTTTTTGAAATCTTTAAGTATAAACGAAATTAAAATTTTTAATTTGTCCAAATTTAAATAATTTTTTTTACTAAACTTTTCTATATTCGTTTTACTGATTAAAATTGTGCTTTAATGCTGTTAAAACAAAATAAAATAAAATTTTTTTTTCCTTTTCCGGACAGCAGTGCAAACAAAGGCACCTTTTTCAAACCTCAAGATTTAAATTCGCAATAGTTGTCAATGTTTATTTAATATTGAAATCATAGGAAAATTTTAGAAAATTGAATCAGTCCCCAAGTTCTAATTAATTTTTCTTTTTTTTTCATTTGATTAAATAAATAAATAAATTGCGTAGACGATTTTATGTGAATTTTATGGATAAAAAAACCCATGTTCTTTTTATGCATTCTTTTTCCACAATTTCTTTACGTCATCTTATTGGCATGGCATTTTTGTCCCATTTTTGGCGTTCCTTTCGTTTCCCGCCCCAAGGGGCGACAATTTCTTAGAATGTTGCCTTTTGCTTAAAATGGCTGGCATTTGCGTTGCTTTGGCATCCAGTTTACATTTGTCTCTTTCTCTCTCTTTATTTTGAGCCATACATTCTTTGGTATTATTTAATTAAGCGGCCAATGATTGCTTAATACTTTGCCATTTTTAAGTTTCGATAAAAGCAGTTAGAAAAGCCGGTAGAAAAAACGTAAGAGTGTGCGGTACTTTGGGTATATACCAGGGATGGGATGGAATTCCGATTTCCGACCATTTTTGGGGTCGATTCCGATTTCCGAAAATTTTTTGGGCGTCGGCTCCCATTCCTGGTATATACGGTATTACCCCAACTCGTTTCAGGCCAACTCGTTTTTACCCCAACTCGTTTTTTACGTGTTATAATTATAAGGACTGTCTAACCTACCGCTGTCTGCGCTCAACAAAAAATACGGGCAAAATAGGGTTAAAAAACGAGTTGGGGTAAAAACGAATTGGCCTGAAACGAGTTGGGTGTCGTCCGTATATACCTACCTCCTCAAAATTAGGGATTTTTTTATATACCTATACCAAAAAGGGGTTTTTTTAAATAAATTCCAAGTAATGTACTTTTTGCGTTTTGATTAGAAATCTTTTTTTTTTTTGGAAATTTATTTGTCATACTATTTTTTCTTAATATATATCTCATGTGATTGTTTTTATTATTCTCCTAAATTGGGTGCATTTTTCCCCGTGTTTTGGTGCTTACATTTATTATTTTTCCTCCCCCGCCCCCGTGTTATGAATGTATTAATTATTCCCCCCTCCGTGTCACGCGACAAAAAATTTTAGGAGAGAGGGGTCACAACAAAAACACGTTTTTGTTATTTTGGCGCCCCTGGGACAAATAACAAATAACTCTTCTGAGTCTAATAACGATGAAATATGGTGGAGATAAATTCCATTATTGTTGGATTGTTAGAGAAGTAAAAGAGAATAAGAAACAGACAGACATACAGACAAGTGGAGAGAAAATAACGAGAACATACAGACATACAGAGAGAAAGAAAATAGTAGGGAAATAAGCGCAACAAAAACGAACCTTCACAAGAAGAGAATGACAGACAAACGAGTAAAGTAAAAAAAAGAACCGACAGATCGATAGACAAAGCCGATAGTGAGAAAAAAAGCTCTTCTAAAAGAGCTACATAGAGAAGAAACAGCGAGAAAGAAAAGAATTAGAGAGTAAATGACGAAACATCAGAGGAATTTAATTTATTTGAATAGAAAATGACAGACAGTCAGAGCACTCCTCTTTAAGTGAGAGAGAGAGAAAGAGGGGAGAGAGAGAGTGTGAAAGTGAGATGCATCCAGCAGAGAGAAAAGGGCAAAAATTGAGCAACAGCAAAAGAAGCAGCAGAACACACGGGAGAAGCATAATTGGACGGATGGAATTTTTTGTTCCATTCCCCCCCCCGCCCCTTCTCCGTTCTCTTTCCCCTCGGGGGCAACCATCAGCAGACGGACGAACGGCGGAGGGACGGACATGTTTTTCGAGCGCCGAGACAAAAAGTATGTGTAAACAAGTTCCCTCCCCCTCTCTAACGCCCCCGGGCTTTCCCTCCTTTACTTCCACCGGCTGATTGATGAAAAACAGTGCATTCGGACGGAGGGGTAGACAAAAAATAGAAAGGTCAATTTTTTCATATTTTGTGTTTTTTTTTCTTATAACTATCTCTTGCTTTATTTTTTTTTTAATTTTTGCATTCCTATCCATGTGTTCTTGCTTCTCTGTTTCTAGCTATTTTGTATTATGTTGCTCATTAAGGCGTCACTTTAAAGTGACATATGGAAGAAAAGGAATTTTAAAATCTGGCCATAACATAACTACCGTATGAAATGAATACCGTTCTGCTCTCCATCCTTCTGTCAACCTTCTCATAACCAACATCATAACATATTTCCCCCTGTGTCTTTGTTTCACAGGCCGCCATACTGTAGACGCCCTCCCTTCTCATTTGTTTCTCCCGTATTAATTAACTTTTGTTTCACTTTTCTCCATAATTGCCTGCTTATGTGTGTGTGTGTGCGTGTATTTGTGTTGTGTTTACACACTATTGGCGCGCGCGTTTTGTGCCTTCGGCAATTTTTGTGTGTTCATTCAAGCCAAACAATGAAAATGAATGAATGAATGGCAAAGCTTAGATTTTGGCACTCATTATTTGTTTGTATTTCTGTTCATGCCTTTGGACAAAATTTTGTAATTATTGCTAATGGCAACACAATCATCATCATCATCATTATTAAAAAATAAACATCAACATCACTTGTCATTTATCATCAAGGTTATTTTATATGTATGTAGAACTGTTGGGCATTTTGAACCAAAAATAACAACATAATAAAACATTTGCGGTGAGAGAGGGAGAAAAAACAAATTGTTTCAAAAAGGAATTTAAAATATTTTTATAAATTAATATAATCAAAAAAAAACACTATATATAAGCGTTTGAGGCCAACATTTCTTCAACAACTGACGATGGACAAATGACAGATTCAATTTTTAGGAAAAAAATATTTTCATTTCCTTCCTTTATTTTTCTACGTGAACTAAATCATCCTTCAATTTCAGAAAAATTTTAAATAGTAATAGTTTCTTTAAAATCGAAAATTCCTTTAAAATAATAATTTTTTTCATCTCATTTGTTGGCACTTTGCCCTCCCCCCCCCCTCCCGAATTTGTGGCACTTTGTGTTTGGCTTCAATGCCCCATTTTCTTTGGTTGTTTTTAATTTTGTAATTATTTATCATATAAAATTAATTTTCTTTCTTTTTCTTTTTTGCATATTTTCTTTGTTTGTTTGTTTTGCCCCATTTTCTCCTTTTTTTTCGTCCATTGTCCACATTTTCGTCCCTTTTTTCTTGCCGCCCGATTTCGCATTTTCTTCTCAGAAATAAAAATCACCACTCACTTTGTCTTCTCTCTTCTCTTCCTGAGGCAGAAGAACAATGGGTAAATGAAAAAGGATAAGAAGAAGAAATAATAACTTTGTTGTTTTCCCCTCTTTTTCTTTGTTTTTTTAGTTTTTTCCCTCCTTTTTCTCCCCATTTATTCTTTTTCTCCTATTTTTTTATTTGTTTTTTCTTCTTCATTCACTTCAAAGTATTATTTTTTTAAACATTTTTTCTGCAAATTTTTTATTAATCCAGTGGACGTAATTTGTGGGAAGAAGAGACATATTGGACGGACAGATTGCCAATTCCTTTTAATATTTTGATATTTTATAAGGATTATTAGCTTTGCCCATTCTATCTATAAGCCCATATGCATTTTGCTGTCACATACCTTAACAAGCGCTTTAATTTTGTGAAAAGCCACCAGCAAATTTTTAAGCCCTTAATTTTATGCTTGAAAACAATTTTGCATAAAAATTATTTTTATTTATTTTTTGCTTTTTAGGCACCACACATTACTTTTTTTTGTCCCAAATTGTCCACCGTCAATGAATGGATCCATTGGCCCTTATTGTCACGGGTATTTTTTCTCCAACCATATTTTTTTGCTTTTTTCCAATTTCAATGATACCAAAAAAAAAATTCCGATCAAATTCACTCATTCATTTGTTCGCAATCAGTTCACCACCATCACCATTTTGTTTCTTCTTCTTATCACATCATCAAATTGTTCTTCTTCTTCATCTTCTCGAGATTCAGTTAGTCCAAAAACGACAAATTACACGTAAATCACTGACACAAGAAAAACCTTTTGGGTCGGATGGTTACCGCCGCAACAATTTGTGCAGCAGCACTCATTTTGTTGGGCGGATGAGCAAAACGCTCTCCCCTTCCCCACCCGCCCGCACCTCTCTATTTTTGGTGGTTTTTCTGGCCCTTCGAATTGTCACTGCGATGTTTGGGGACAATTTGGGCCAAAAATTGATAAGAAAAGGGCGGAGGAGGAGGGAGTGAACAAATCACCCCCATGGGGGAGGGGAAGACAAAAGTCATAGAATAATGAATGGTTGGGGATGAGGTGGGGGGCGGGTGGAAGGGGAGAACGCCAACAAATTTGCGGCGATAAAATTTGTCGCAGAAAAAGTATTACTATGTGTGCATGCCCAATGAACATAATTTTTTTCCCCACTTGATTGTATTGTCCGTATATTATCTTTATTTTTTCAAATGTTTCAAGCCGAGAAAAATATTATTTTTAAGTAGAGGATTAATATTTTCTTCACCACAAGTCATTTTCTTTAATGCTTTTTTCTTGGCATTTTTAAACCATTTTTTTTTACTTACAGCCTCCTTTTTAATGAGTTAGGAATTATTTAAAGGAATTATGAATTTTTTCTTCAAAAGTCAGTTTTTAAAGATTAACTGTTTTAAAAATGAATAGTTATTGAAGCGAATATTCTGCCATTTTTCTTTGTACTCTCTAGTCACTCGCACTCCCTCTCCATCCGACCCCATTACAGTAAGCCCAATTGAGTTGGTCCAACAAATGCGCGAAAAAAAAACTTTCTAACATTGTGTTGTACCTCTTGTGAGAAAAAAGCAACAATTTTCCAACAACGCCCACGGGTGCGTTTTTTTTCTGCGATACAAAATGCCAAACAAATGAATGCCAATTATTGGGTTTTGGTTGCCTAGACAAAAAAAAAAAAATTACGCCGTGTGTCCGTTTCCTTTCACCGCTCTTCTCCATGCCAAGACCATCAACCAACCACCAATTGCTCTCGTGACTTTCCAAGAAATGAAAATGCATTTATTGTCTCTGCGCTTTTTTTTTACTCGCCTTCGAATGCGGGTGCACTTTCCCGCAACAAATTTCATTCAAAATGAGAAGCCTAATTAAATCACAATGCCTAAATTCCACCAAAAATTTGCACATATTGCCCAAGTCTGAACATTTCATGCGCGAAAATTTATTTTTTTCTTTTATAATTCCAACCAATTTCTTTTAATGATTTGTTCAAAAAATTCGTCATTAAAATTTCATATTCTCTAATCCAACATATCTTTTCAACCATTCTAGTGCAATTTATTGTAATTATATTAATAATTTTAATAATAATAATAAAAAATACCCCCCCCCCATCCCTCAAAAGCAATCAATTATCACATGAGAAGGGGAGAGAGTGCCTTTTTGAAATTTCTATTTCTGGAAAAGAAAAATTATTTTTGTCTCCCTTCCCTTCTCCCTGCTCTATCTTTCTGCGACTGCTCCAGCAAACAAAGGATTTTTTTGTTTCTCATTGTTTTATATAAAAAAAAAATTGATCATTGAACCCTTACTCCCCGCCCAATTATTCAACAGAGAAATTAATTTTAAAAAAATAAATTAATTTATTTTCTTAATAATTTATGAATTTATAAACCACATCTCACTCAGCCAAAAAAAAATGTTATTTTAAAAATCGCTAAAGCTATTTTTTTCATTCGAACATTTAATACTTTGTTTAAATTTTAAAATTGAATATTCCCCCCCCCCCCCCCCCCCCCCCCGCCTTCCCTGGCCCCCTGGGTCATTTTCCTTTTTTCTCTTTCTCATTTTCCTTCCAACTTTTCCTACTCTTCTTTATTCACTCTCCTCCTTTTCACTCTTTCTCTCTTCCCTCCTCTCTCTCTCTCTTTCCCTATCTATCCCTCTCTCTCTATCTCTCTCTCTCCTTACTTTGTCCCCAAAATATGCATGTAACAACGGCAGCAATTATTAATTTTCTTTTAAATGTACATATTATTTCCACATTTGTTGTTTTATTGTTAATTGTTGTTGTTCGCATATTCGTCATCCATTCATTACATCCATCACTCTCTCTCCCCGGACAGACGAATGGCCTGAGGCTATGTGCACACGAATGGTTGCCTGAGGGCATACCATTCATAATTATGCCATTTTTGGGAAACAATCGAAACAATCCTATTTGTTAAATACATAAATATAAGGACTTTGATTTTTTTTTTCCATAATTTGCGTATATTTTTATACAAATAAAATGAGTTTTTTGTTATCAAAAATTACAACAAAAAATGTACCTTGCTTGTTCTGCGAGGGTTAAGCCGTAATTTGGATTTTTTTGTTTGTTACGCTTCCACCCGCCTGCCTCCCTAACCTAATAACGGATTTTTTTTTATTGTACAAAGGGTTCGCTGCTTTTTGGCTTAACCCCATTTGAGCCGACTCACCCCAGCAGTTAACATTAAAGTGTGTGGTATGTTCCACTCGTAAATGGAGCTACATAAGTTGATTTTCCCAACCACAGAAATTAGGTCACGCGTGGGTTGTCCGCGTCCTCTTTCGTTGTCCTTTTGACCGGTTATTTATCCGAAGCGGGCCGAATACACAACAAAACACAGACACACAAAGAGAAGCGCGGGGCGGGGGTTGCACTGCTTGCCGCCGCCGCCGCGTTATTATGTTGTGTTGTGTTGTGTCATGTTGTAAGGTCCGTCCGTCCGTCCTCAAAAAACAATACCCCCCCCCCCCCCGCCCAAGCGACGGAAAGGGTTTTCCCCGTGGGGAAGCAAAAAGAACGAACAATGAAAGGGGCGGGGGATGGACGCACCCCCGGGAGGGCAGAAAAAGACAGAAAGACAGCGAAAAACAGTGGGGGACGAAAGAGTGTGACGGCAGGGAAGGCATGACAACAAAGTGCCGGTGAGAGATAATGAACACGCTGTGGGGAGAGAGAAAAAATTCAGGGGCAAAAGAGTATGGGTGTGCCAACTAGGAGCAGAGAAGTAGAGCGAAACTGGTCGGTCTCTTCCCCTGCCTCAACACCCATTCAAAATTTGGGCCAACAGAGGGAGAAACAATGGGAGGGAAGGAATGGGGGCCAAATCGGGGCGGGGGACAACAAAACACAAAGCAAACAATACACAAAGACCGACCGACTTTGGTGTTGCTGCTGCTGATGCTCCTGACACATTTTACCTCCCCCCCTCGGCCACAATTTACACGCGAATGGAAGCAATTGGGGCGGGGGGTGGGGGGGAGAAGCCATTTTCATAAACAGCAGAAAAGGGGAGATCGCAGGGTAACCAAATAGAAAAAGGGGAAGCCGAGGAGGGAGGAAATCACTGTCCCATTTAGGGAAAAAAATGAAAATCCCAAAAAATGGAAAATTCTTTTCTTGGAAAAAGTTTTTTGTTTAAAAACGGAATCCACAAGACTTATAAAACAATAAATCTTCAAATTTTTGTTTTATTATTTATTTCCTTCTTTATTAAAAAATATGATTTTTCCCGTACAACTTATTACAGAAACAAATGACCATCAAAATTTAAAATTTTTTTTTGGTATTTAAGGCGTTATTACAAATCTCTCCATTTTTACTATTAATTTTGCAAATTTGCTTTCATAGAAAAAGGCATAATTTTATCACAATTAAAGTTCCATCATTTGTGATAAAAATTTTGTTTCTGCTGATTGACAGAGGGCAAAACATTTCATTTCCCTCTTTTGTCCGCCATGGAATTTGTTTTTAATCGCCTGCAGAATTAATTGATGATAATACGACATAATCATCAGTCCCTCCAAATGTTGAAGATTATTCCAATTAGGAAATATTCTTTTGCTTTATTACTTCTCTCTTTCTATGCATTCATTTTTGTCTGATCATTAATTCCATAAATTATTAAATTATATTTTTACTTGTTTTTCTCATTTTATTTTTGTTTTTTTCCGTAAATTTATGCAAAATCAATGCAACAAATTAAATAGTTTTTGCAATTTAATTAGGTATTTGCTCATTATTGTTAATAATATTTATTTATTTATTTAAAAGATTAATTATTTGACCCATTTTCTTCGTTCTTCTCTCTGATCAGTTTTGTTTTGATCGGCTTCCCTCCCACAAATGGAATCAGCGGGTGAAACAATTCTGTCCGTCCCACCGTTACTGCATATGTTGGCCATCCAACAACAACAAAAGCAGAAGCAACAACAGCAGAACAACGGGTGAGTGTTTAAAAAAGACAGAAAAAAATAAAAATAAATTTTATTAAAAATATTTGAAGAAATAATTGCGACACGAACAATGCCGAAGGCGGTGAAGTGTCCTCCTCTTCATCCAATGACGAAGTGAAATTCACATTTAATATTTCATATAAATAATTACTTGTTTCAACAATTTTTATTTCGTTTTTTCCTTCTCGGAACAGAATCAACGGCAGCAGCAAATGCTTATTGTGCTAAAGCCGGAGCATTGCAACGGCACAAATGGCGCCGGTGCCGACGGAAGTGGCGCATTGGCATCAGACGAAGAGGACAGACAGGAGGAAAAGCGGACGAAGAAGCATCAGGAAGAGGAACAACATCAACAGCAGGGAAAGGTGAGCCATGTGTTTGGGCACAGAATGAGAAACTGTCATCGTAGAAAAGCGAATAAAAGACAAATTCAATGGGTTAATTCGGTTGCATGGAAAGTGTCCCTAAAATATAAACCAATTGGTGCGACCCGACCTTGGCTTCTTTTAAAAAGGGTCTTTGTTCTCATTTAGAATGAAACCCGGTTATAAATTTTAATTTCATAGAAACCCAAGTTTCATTCATTCAATTTTTCCTTTAACGAAATATCTTTCTGATTTCAATTTATATGGCTAAATTTCTTTGTATTATTTGTATATTTCATTTTATATTTTTGTTTTTTTTACAAAATTTATATCTTGTAACAAAAAAACCCCCACAATGCCAATGATTATGCTTTATTTAGCATCCGGGTTAATTAGAAATTGCAGAAATTTTCAAAAAAATAAATAAATATATTTATAATCATCTTTCATGCAAAAATACACGTGTTATGCTCTCTGCTCATGTTGCTTTTTTTGCTTCCTTTTTATTAATTGTTACAATTTAATATTTTCACATTTATTTTTATATTATTTTTATTAATTATGTATAATTTTTTAGCTCGAAATTGTCGAAGAGTCAACGACGCCTCCACCGCTGTTTCGCCAACAAACAATGCAATTCGGTGATGAAATGATGGATGTGAAAATTGAAGCACCGAACGGTAAACAATATTGCTTCAAATAAATTTTAAGCAATAATTTTTCAGATTTACAAATTCAAATCCCACCGTTAAACGCTTTCAATGGGCACAGCACTCCGTTTATGGCACAAAGTGCCGCGACTACCCCTACCGAACAACAGGGTGAGAGAAGGGAGGGGGTTATCGCCCGTATTGTTTTGATTTTTTTTAAAAAATCCATTTAAGCCTCCAAACCTTTGCCGGTGATCAAACCGCCCGGAGACGAGAAGGAGGAACGCCCGTCACTGAGCTATAAGGATCTGATCATCGAGGCCATTGAAAGCAGTCCCGAGCGACGCCTCAAACTGAGCGAGATTTACCAGGTCGATAATTTGGAAATTTTCAATTGTATAATCCCCTCCCATTTGAAGGTGATCAAATATTTGCATCCGTACTACCAACGAAGGTCCGACCAGTGGGGTTGGCAAAACTCAATTCGGCACAATCTGAGCTTGCACGACTGCTTCGTGAAGCTTCCACTGAAGCAAACAAGCGCAAACGGAGTTGTCGGTAAAAGCCAAATTAACAATAGTTTTATATTAAAACAAAAGAACATTTTAACACTTTGCAGGACATTTTTGGACAGTTGTCACTCGCGGGCCGGATGAGAAGCCGTTGGGTCCAACCCGTCGCCGAACACGCGGCACAGGAAAGGCCAAAAAAGGGATGGTCGCATCCATGGCACTCAACGGGACACAGAATGGTAAAAATAATATATTTAAATATAATTAAAATTATTTCTAGGTGGAAATGTTTCAACGACTGGCATAAAAAATGGGACAATCAAAGGGCTGAAGGGTCGCCAAAGTGTCAGGTAAGGCGCGGGAGCACAAAGCCATTAACAAAAATGATTTTTCAAATTTCAGTTCGGACAGCGGTGTGATGAGTGACGAGGGCGGCGCGTGCAGTCACTCCAACTCGCCAACAGAATTGGGCACGCGCAGTGTGCCGTTGTTGCACGCACATATGGACTCGACGGCATCGGTACGTGCACAATTTTCAGCAAATGTGAGCCAAAAGAAAAATATTGACAAATTAAATATTTTTTTATTATTCTGTAGCTTTTCAATTTTCATCGTCCCACCGCCCACACGCCCACCCAACAAATTCAGCAACAACAACATGTTCAAGCAGGACATTCGCCAGTGCCAGCACCGTCAAGCAATCTGTCGCACCATCAGCTTCAACAGAATCTGAGTCCACTTGAGTTGGTCCTTCAGCTTCAACACCAACACAACCAACAACAGCACCATCAGCAGCAGCAACATATTCAAGCTGTACAGCAACAACCGTTCGCACCTCTTCAACAATTTTCACCAATTCCCAAAATAACTGCTGCTTCTGCTGCAGTTGGTGCTGATGAAGCGAACAATGCACCGGCGGCTGCTTCCACGCCGACACTAATGATGGTAGGGCAGAAGGGAAGGGACAAATAAACATATTTAAGGGCATAGTCACAAATTTAAGAAAATAATTAAGGCTGCTTCCCTGTTTAATTCAAGAAATTGGGATGGCTCCCTGATGTTTCGTCACTGAACTTTTTTTTTTGTCTTAAAAATGTGTTTAAGGAGGTTTTCGGTGTCACTGATCACGAACATAACATATCGACAAATTCCGAACCCCGGACCCGGATTCGAAGAAAAAATAAAATCTAAAATTTTATAATGACTATCAGCAAAAATACATTACAATTATGAATGGCTATTTTATACCCTTTTAAGCATAAAAATCGAAGGAAGTTTTTAGATTATTATTTTTTGTTCGAATCCGGGTCCCGGGTTCGGAATTGGTCGAAATGGGTGTTAGATTTGTGATCAGCGACCCCGAAACCCCCTAAGACACTGAAGAAAGGTTCAGTGACGAAACGTTCGGCCACTATTGGGATAAAGATGATGAAAAATATTTTTTACTAATTGAACGAGGGCAGGAATAAAAAGGGGATAATTCTTTTTAAGCAACTTTTAAAATAACGGCAGGTTTATAAATTATTCAATAACATATTTGTTTAAGCCGAATGATGCCACCGGTGGTGTCAGCGCCACCACCGCCACCAATAACAACGCATTTTTACCATGCGAATTACAACAATTGTTGGCAATTGCGGCACTCAGTCAGCAACAGCATCAACATCAGTTTGGAGCAGTTGTTACAGCACAACAACCACAACATCATCAGCAACAACAACCACCCGTGGTGACAATGTCAGCAGCGAATAGCAGCGGAAACAATACTAACAACAACAACGCAATTGCATTTCAATCACCGCCAGCGGCAGATAACAATGCGTTGACGGTGAAGAATCAATTAAAATTTATAATGAAATTTTTGCGCTAATTTTAATAGCTTTTTATCTTCAGCTGCTTCAATTGCTCAACACGGCTGGAACGAGCAGTGGTGGTTCACCGACCGATGGAGGACTTGGCCTGCTCAGCCATTTGGCCACCCAATTGGCACCGACTGGCGGCAGTCCGTCACCAATTGCGCCACAGGTGATCAGCAAATCATTATTCTTTAATTAAATTATATATTTTAAAATTATAATGCCTTGGCTTCAGGCTAACTCCTCCAGCAGCAATTTGTTGGCATCGGCGGCCGCCGCCGCCACGGCGGAGTTGCAACGTTTGCACATGATCCAACTGTATGCGCAGCAACAACAACAGCAGGTGGGAGAGGGGATGGGGAGCGGAAGCATGGAAAAAGGGTTTAAAAAAAGGCCAATTAAAAATAAATAAAATAAAAATTTCGGAATTTTTTTTTCAGCTGCAGCAACAGTTGGCCGCTTTGTTGGAGCAACAACAGCAGCAGCATTTACAGTTTCAGCAACGGGTGAGAGAATACAATAAAATGATAGTTAAGGTGGGTGGGGCAGATGCATTATTCGTCTTCCGATTTTCGGGGAGAAGATTTTTATATGTTCCAAGTTAAGCGAACAAGGCAGCCTTGTTAACGCGGAAATTAAATTCATTCATTAATTCATATATGAGTTTTAAAACAAATTTTTTATTTCAAGAAAGCCCGAATTTATTTTAAATAAGTGTATTTTAGAAACTGTTTTGGTTCTAAAGATATTTTTAATATTGTACTTTATCTTATCTAATAAGTTGCAATTAATAAATTTCAATTTTATTTGATCACACTTTTATCGCTTTTTAAGGAAGCGACAAACCCCGCGGCGTCCGCCTTGTCCGATGTGCTGTCAGTTGCTGCCGGGTGCCATGACCAATCGTCACTGGTCGCTCAGTTGCTGCTCTCTCGGCTGATGCACAGTCCGGCCGCGACTTCGACCAGTAGCAGCAGCAACGGCAGCGCATATGAGCAGCATCAACAGCAAATGGTAAAGGGGGAAACAGAGAGAATACTCAATGAAAATAATTTTTCAAAAACATTTAATAACAGAATAATGGTCAACCGCCGAAAAATTCTTCACCACCACCTCCGCCTCCGGCGCAAAACAACAACCCAATGATGACAGCGCAATATCTGATGGATTTGCAGAGAGCCGCCCTTCTGTTGGACCAGCAACAATACCAACAAGTTCAAGCAGTAAGTGGGCGGATGTTTTAAAATCTTACACAAAGTGATTGCATGTGCCAACAAAAGAAAAAAAAAAATGTTCTGCCCCGGCTAAACGACAAAACTCGTCAAACTCTCGAGTTGATTAAATATAAATAATTCAAAGGCAAATTTGTTAGTGAGAATTTAACAGTTTTTACTTACTTTTTTATGAGCTTTGGTCGATTCGAATAAAAATAATCAAAAATATTTTTTTTGCCAATTTCAGCAACAAACTGAGCTCAGCAACAGACGGGAAGTTCAAGCAGTACCTCAGCAGCAGCAGCAGCAATCGTTGGACATAGACACCAAGCAGGAGATGGACCAGCAGCAGGAACTCACCGTTGTCTAGTCTGAATTTGACTTTGTGTTCGGTTCCAAATCAGCGAGCAGTTGTCTTCGAACAACTTTTTTTTGGGCTGTGTGTGTTTGTACAATTTTTGATGAACGACAAACCTCTATCATTATTCATTCTTAGACATTTATTATTTTTTAATCATATTTAACAAATTGGATTAATTAAGAATTGAAGAAAGGCTTAGCTTAAGGAAGGAAAACTGCAAGTTCCCATCGGGACCGTGCTTTTTCTTGTGGCACTTCCCCGCCTACTACAGTAATCCTGCATGTATTTGTATCATAACCTCTCTTGCTTCCCGCCTCTTTACCACTCCATACTGATAACCATGCGCGTACAACTTGTTAATCATGACGGGACTATTGATTCTTTTGAATTACTTTACCATTTTCCTCTCATCACCCCCCGCCCCCCTCTCCCTCCCTCCGGTGTTCGTCCAATGGCATTCCATCCATACACACACACACACACACTCGACAATGTTTTATTAGAGTTTTGTGTCGGCTAGCTTCTTCTATATAGGGCAAAACCCTTGAAAATTTGGAAATTTCATAATTTTTTCAGGGTTTGAATCCCCCTATGCCGCTCTCTCTCTCCTCGTTAATTAATCGTTTTTAATGTTTAAATTTGGAATAGAAAACGAGTACATTTTGTCATTAAAATTGCTCTCATCAATTGTTTGTTGTATTTAATCGGAAATATATTCAATTTATATATGTCTTCTTCTTCTGCAGACCTCGTTTTTAATGTCTTTTTATGTTTTCCAAGAATTTTAGGGGACCGAAATTTGTTCAGATACAATTTTATAATCTGATACGTTTTCCATTTTATTTTATTGCTTACAGTTAGCGAAAATCATCACATCAGAAAATGTTTTGTGTTGTCTAATTTTACTCTTACTTTTTTATTATTACTATTCTTATTTTATTTCCTCAACAACAAAATATTCTTTGGAATAAATTCGTTGTCACAAGATAGGTCGATTTGATGAAGTTTATTTTCAAAGATGGCAAAAAGTCAAATTTTCATGGCGAGAAAAATATGGCAACATAAATTTTTTGCCAGAATTATGCAAAACATATTAAAATAAATAATTTTGTGTCTTTAAGAGTTTCGCGAATTGCGAACTCAACCCACGTTCGCATCTACCCTTGGTACTGGCTGTTAATTAGGGTTGTTCGGTACCAGGAATTTCCGAGTCGGGACCGGTGCTCGGTTCCGGTACCGGCATTAAAAAACCCGATACCTTTACCGACTCGGTACCCGGTACTCTCAGTAAAACGATAAAAAACACGCTTCAAATTTGCTTAAAATCGCTCAAAATGCATTTATATGTCTCATTTAGGAAATGTAAGATGTACGAAAAATTCAGTTTATTTTTCTTTCATCAAAAGTCAAACTATGCCAGGGGTACGATAAGTCTTTATTTATAAGATGTTCTTATTTGGAAGGCCCAAATTTTACAAATCAAAAATGTTCTTATTGGTAAGAAATATTCTGATTTCAGCCCAATTGTTCTTATTTTGGTTTTATTTATTAAGCTGAGGCTAAAAAATAAAAAATATTTACTTTTTTACTGTTTTTTTGAATTTTCAATATTTTTCAGGTCTCTAAACCCCCAAAAGTTGGCGTTTTTGTGCAAAATTTGTTACATAAACAACCTTATAACATAGTGAGTTAACTATTTTAGTGACAAAAACGCACCAATTAGGGATTTTTAGTGACGAATAGTGATGTTCAAACGAAATTTTCGTGCTAAAATTGTGTTTTTCGTGCGTTTCTAATTGAAACAAGAATAGTTAAATCACTAAAAGTAGCGACCCTAGAAATAACTTAACTGGAATAATCGCTTAACTAATTATAACGGTATTTACATAAAAGCAAAAGCAAATAATAATATGTCGAAGAACAAGTAAAAATAGTTTCGATAAATAATATTTAGAAAAAAATAATAGATCAATTTTTTCCTTCGGCAGCTTTTAAATTCTTGACCAAAAAACTCAATCATTAGGAGTGTAAAGAAGTACCGAGTAGTCGGTACCAAAAACTCGGTACTCGGTTCCGGTACCAAAAAAAGCCGGTACTTTTACCGACTCGATACTCGGTATCGGTACTACCGAACATCCCTACTGTTAATGTAAATCCTGGTGTCCGTTCCGGTTGTCTTAATCCCTTGACGAAATTTTCTTATAATCTTGCTCTCGTGCATTCTTTTAAATAAGAAAAAATTCTTTCCAAATAAAAGATGAGTTTTTATGTCTTATTTTATCGGAATTTTGTTTTGACGTTTGGCTCATTTAACAGCGCCTATTGCCTAGTCGAGCGGATAATTTATTTTATTTTTATGCAATCAAAGGCGTTTAAAGTATTGGAATTTATGTGAACCTTTGAAAGAAACTGGTTTTTTTAGAGAAGTAAAACGCAGAAACAGAGCACTAAATTATTGTTGGTCCAACAAATAAGTCATTATCAATTTTTGGTAATTATTTAATTTGATTTCTAAATAATTTTTATTCCAAATGACTGCAATCCCAGTGAAACGCGACCTTTGTAAGAGGAAAAGAATTGCTTATTTTATGTACCTTAAAGTCAAAATTACGTAATTAAAGAAAGAAAAAACATTACAAATATACGAAAAAAGAGGCTTAATATAAATT
The DNA here is from genome assembly GCA_039877585.1 of Heterodera filipjevi. Classification (NCBI taxonomy): domain Eukaryota; kingdom Metazoa; phylum Nematoda; class Chromadorea; order Rhabditida; family Heteroderidae; genus Heterodera; species Heterodera filipjevi. Next base: position 30,012,627 of record JBDPZO010000002.1, read on the forward strand.
CAATTCTGGCTTTCCTTCTCAGTTAATGGCTCTTCGTTGTTCTCCTCGCCGAGCAGTAAGGCCGAGTTCGAAGTGGAGCTGGATGTGCATCAATTCGCGTCGAATGAAATTGACGTAAAAGTGTCCGGAGACGATGTGATTGTCAATTGTCTGCACGAGTCTAAGGGTACTGTAACTTTTGTTCATTAAGCTATTTCTATTGGAGTACAGTAATTGACTGAATATTCGTCCATTGTTTTGTTATACTGTATTAGCGTGTTGACTTCGATTTCAATCCTATTAAAACTCTAATCGGATAATTAAAAATTCTCTTCGGTCCCAAAAACCCTCATTGGAAATGCAAAAAACCCTTCTTTTGAAAAATACTTAATTTATAATAATTTGAGCAAAAACTTTTGATATTTGCGCAAATTATCAAATTTTTCGTGTTTGTTGCTTTGAACTTCAAATGTAACAAAAATTTGACTCAATAGTTGGCCAACACACTGACAAACGCGAGTTGCACCGTCAGTACCGTCTGCCGCTGGGCGTCGACCCGGGCACAGTCAAAGCCAATTTGAACGCGTCCGGAAACCGTTTGACGCTCACCGCGTCCGGCAACAAACCGACGTGCCAACCGCCTCCTCCGGCGGCGTTCTCTACCCATAACAGTAGTTTTGGCTCTAGCATCATCCCGGTCAAATACGTGTCCACCTCGTCGTGTGAGTTTGTTTTGGCCAAAAGGCAATTCGATATTTTGGCATTGTCTAAAAAAATATGAGAAATATTTGGATAGAAATATTTTTTATTGATCAGTTCCGCTAACGCAAAAAAAGCAAAAGTTCGAAGTGGAATTGGATGTGCACCAATTTGCACCGAATGAAATTGAAGTGAGCAATTAATTGGATTATTTTGTTTTTCTATATCAAAAGTTTTAGGTCAAGGTTTCTGGCTTTGATGTGATCATAAATTGTCTGCATGAGAAAGGTGATGGGAAACAGAGATTTGGAGGAGGCAGTTAAAGCTAGAGACCGGACAGAAGGGTCGGACGATATATATCGAAAAATATCGAAAAAATATCGTGTCGATCCGGTCTCTAGTTAAAAGAAATAAAAAATGCTCTTCAATATTTTTTCACATTTTAAGGAATCTTTTGTTTTGAAAGACTAATACATAGATGAAAAGCAGCGTTTTATAAATTCTGCCATTTTCCGATTTTCAGAAAATATGATAAAATTGAATTGGTATCGTCGTACGACAGCTTTTGAATGGATCTATTAGCCATCCAATTTCAAAAGATTTCATTAAATTTTTAAAGTGTTATGTTGTTAATATTTTTTACTTTTTGGACACTAATTTTTTAATTACTTCATCAAATTTGTTATAATTTTGATGGCTAATAGAGCCATCAAAAGCTATAGGATGGTACCAGGATTATTTAAATCGGTTGCGTTTGGGCAAAGTTATGTCCAGTTTCTCTTAGAAAATCGGTAAACATGTAAAACGCACCGATGAAAAGTTTTGGGCAAAATTACATTTATTTACAAAAAAATTAAGGAAAAAAATGATAAAAAATTAAGACGGTGTCAAACGTGAGGTTCGTCGACAATACCGTCTACCGGATGGGGTGAGTTCAGAATCAGTGAAATCGCATCTGTCACCGAGCGGCATTCTCACGGTTGAAGCTGAATAAGCAATACCATAAGCGGATGAGTGAATTACAAAGAACACATACAGTATAGATTTCTTGTAAAGAATATATGCCATGTTTTGTGATGCCATTAGTCTTATATTTTCGCTGACAAGTAAAGTTTTTTTCTTTGAAAGTTTCTTTTTTTAATAATTAATAATACGTAATAAAAAAAATTGAAAACAGAATTGATAGTGCTGGCGCGTTTCTTAAATTCCGCCATTAAGAAAAATATATATTGGGTGTTTTCAGCAAAGTTATGACCAGTTTTTCTTAAAAATGGTAAAAATGACAGATTATCAAACGCTCAAAATCCGTCATTTTATAAATTTTTCGACAAAAAAAAAAGAACAAAAAGAAATGTTTTTTGTTTTTGTCTATAGCTTCTTCATGGTAATAATGAGTAGTTTCTTTTTCCTATCTTTGTATAAATCTTCATTTTGTGACCTTTTGCGATTCGAAGAAGTTAACTGTGAAAGCAATAAACAAATAAAGAAAATACAAACAACAATTGATAAATAAACAAAAAATGAAAAACCCCCAATTCATAATAACTAACCATAACAGAGTTTCATGACCACAATGTTTAAAAGGGTATATAAAAATAAAATTTTAATGAAATAAAAAAGGAAAATAATCTATTTTTTCCTATTTTAACGAATAAAATATAATATTTGCAAGAAAACATATTGGTAAATAAATACACTTATTTGAATGAAATGAATTAAATAACAAAATTATAAAAAATTTGACCCAATAAAAAATTATTTAATTTTCATAACTTCTAAATATAGAAGTTAAATCTGCTTTTAATGCCAGAATTAAAATGAGATGAAGTTATCATTGTACTATTTTTTTTATAATAAAGTAAGCCTAGTACTAAGAAAATATCAAAAAATGACGGAAAGAAAAAAGAATTTAGCAATAGATTGGGGAAAAAAAAGAAACTTTCTCAAATATTTAGCGAATAATTGTTACAAATGAGAAGAAAGTAACAGGCATTCGGCCGTAATTAAGTATATTTTTTAAATAAATTAAAAAAGCAAACTATAGCCACCGACGAATTCATGAAAATTTAAACTAAATGCTGAAAAAAAAATAAAATAATGAAAATATTTTTAGTTACAAATTTTAAAATTAATCCTTTCCAAAAAACCAAATTTTTAAACCATTAATTTCTGACTCATAACAAATAACAGAAAATCTTTGAACGAGGCAATAAATTTAGCAATAAGAAAAAACTAAATGAACAAAAAAAGATAATAATAATTATACCCATAAAAGATTTAAAACGTGAAATATTGATAACAAAAAGCACATAAATACACAAAGTCAAATAATATAAAGAAAACTTAAATGAGCACAAAAATTATCATAACATATTATAAAATGTAAGTGAAAGGTCGAAAGTTTATATAGTATCTTTGGAATCCTCACCTAAGTATAATTCAAATTAGTCAGATAGAAAGCCAAATGTGAGGCGTATTATTTAAACTATTTTAAACATTATGCAAATGAAAATCCAATGCTGTTGACTCGAAATAAAAAAATGGAAAATAATTCAAATTCTATATGTAAATATGAGATAATAAAATCACTTAAAGGAAAAATGAAACGAAGAATAATTCCTAAAAATGAAAATATTTTAAAGTTAGTAAAATAAAAATTAATAATTTTTGACCCCATATTAATATCCTTTATTTAAAATAAATGATTCCTCAAGTTTACAGTATTCGCATTATTTATCCATTTTTCCGAATGCAGTGAACATGGGAATTTCCAACAATTTCAATATCCATAAATAAAATGAATGTAAGCTTATATCGATAAAAAGAATGAATCAAATAAATTCACATAAAATTTTCAAATAAAAAACAATTAAAGGCTCATTTTATACCTTAATTATTTAAATAAAATAAAAAACCCTTTTGAAAAATTGACGCGCAAGTTATGAATAGATGCAAAATTATTGAACCTAAATTATTAAAGATTTATAGCAAAAGCATGAAATCTCAAAAAATCAATAAAAAGAAAAAACTATCCTTATCAATTATTCAATTCCAGTTCTAACTTTAGTACACTTAAAGAATTTTATTATCTTTTATTATTATTTTAGTCATTATAGTGTTTTCTTTTTCTGAACAATAGAGCTGCCAAAAATATGTACAAAAAGTGTTCAAAATATGTACATAAATTTATATGTAAATAAAACTGCCAAATATAAATACAAAATCTCCAAATATATAGAAAAAGATTGTTAAAATTTATCATCTCTGTTTTGCTTCTCACTAATAATGATTCTAACCAATAAATTTACGTAAGGTAATCAAAGCAAAATGAAAAATTATATTACAATTATTGTTTTTTGCCTTCTCATTATACCAATCTTAGTGTCATCCATTAAGTATTCGTTTAAACTTTAAGCAGCATTACGAGAACCAAATCCCCAATTTTTTGAAACAGTCATCATATGTGGGAAAGGCTTAATTTTTGTTATGGCCAAATGCACCACGGAAGTTTTGTCCAAATTGAGTTGTCTTCTGATCGTTTTGTTCAGAAGCAAATATATTACAGCAGGACTTCCTGAAATAATTTATTAATTTAATGGTAAATAACGGACTTTTAAGCAATAAAAATCGTTAATTAAGCACAAAAATAAGCACGAAATAAGCACAAAAAAATCGAAAATAAGCATAAAAAATAGACCTAGAGCTTCAAAACAAGTAAGGAATGCGTTTTTTGTGGCACGCCCCAAGTTAGCAAAAAAAAAAAAAAAAAATCAGCAAAATCCAGGCTTTAGTAATTAATTAACGAAATAATGACTGATTGTTACCTTGGTGAAGGATATAACCGTAAGTGTAAAATGGAACGAGGTAAGGACCAAAAGAAAGGTTCAACACACTCCGGTCGAAAGTATAAGTCAAACTGACAATGAAACTGATAAGTGAGATCCAAAGAACTTGGATGAAAATCTAAAAATGATAATAATATAAAAAGTTAATTAAAATATGCCATTCCAATTTACATTTTTATCATTTTTGTCCATTGACGTCATTGTCATTATTTGTTTTTGCTTTGAAATATATGTGACCAAAAATGCCGAATAAATCACTGTGGTCAAACAAAGAATGGCAACACAGCAATACCGTGGCCATAAAGGAACCAACTTAAAATATTTATTACAATGAAATTGCTTTTTTATATTGTTTACAAAAAGATATTTTATTTCTTAAAAAAATAATTAAATTCTTTTGAAAAAATAAAATAAAAATATTAAAAACATTATGCTTTATTACTTACAAAAGCATCTAATTCCTCATCCATTATGTTCATATACCCGTAATGCGGATTTTGTACAAAAGTGTTCGCAATTGAGTTGTAAATGTGCGGTGGATTCCAAAAAGAAATTAAAAATGTGACGGCGAGCAAAAATATAATCCAAAACTAAAATAAAAAATCATAAAAATGTGACGGCGAGCAAAAAAATAATCCAAAACTAAAATAAAAAATAAAAAATTGGCCATTGTTTTTAAGTCGTCAAAAAGGCGTTCAGCAAGCAAAGCATTCCAAAAATTGAGAAAACGATTCAATGCCAAGCAGGAATTGGTCAACATTTCAGTATAAAATAAACCTAAAAAAATTATTTTATTACTCAAAAATGGTTAATTCAAATACCTGTGCCGCAAACACCAAGCCAAAACATAAAGTACGGTTGTGAACAAAAAACGATGCCAAAAATAGCAAGAAAACCAACAGAAATTGCGGAAATGCCAATTTGTGCCAAATTTACAATTCCCAAGAAGAACATCAGCTGATAACACTGCTGTCCTATCAGATTTGGTCGTGAAATTGCATACAGACATGGTAAATAAATGCCCTTTAAACCCAGAATAATTAATGAACTAATTTGTGCCACAAAATTACCATCAAAATGATGCCAAGTGCAATTGTTAGGGCTCCGATCAGCGGTTTCTGTCGTTGGTCCAACGGTATCATTTGTACATCGTACGAAGAACAGTTGTAAAAACGGTTAAAAGTGATTGGGTCGAAAAAGAAAAATTCCATTTTTGGTGAAATGACAGAATAAACCAATTAATTTTTATTTGCCATGAAAAAGGCAATTGTCATTTGCTTTAAATAAAGGCCATCTGAGAAAGGTGCCGTGCCGATATTTTTAGAATTAAATTAACAGATTATTTTGGGAAATTATATTTAATAAATCTCTTATGTTTAATTGCTATTATCTTACAGTTTCTTTAATTCAATAAATTTAATGGAATTAAAAAGATGAAAAAGGAAAATAAAAATTATAGAGTTGAGCAAACCGGGTAATTGGCTTCGTTTGAAACCGAGACTAACCGGGACCATGAAAGCCAAAACGGGATCAGCAATTACGCCCGATATTCAGGGACCGTCAAACAGGAATAACCAAGAAATTTCCAAGACAAGTTTTCGATTTTCAAGAATATCTTTTTCAATAATTAAAAAATTGTCTCCCAAGAATCTTTTGATTTCATATATTGAAAAATCATTCTCAAATTTATAAAAATCTGCATCAGAACATTTGAAAATGCTCATTTGTTCCCAGAAATCTTTACAAGACATAAAATATGGGTTGCAGCTTAATCTTTAGAAAATTTTCCCTAAAAATAAAACTTTTTGTTTAATTGCCTTTCATTGTTTAAATGTAAAACTAATGTATCAAAATACATAAATTTCAAAATTTTCATCACATAAAATTAGAGGATACATATTTACAAGTTAAGGAATGGAGACTGAAGCGAGCATTGTGGCACATATATATTCTTTCCTTTTTTGTCGAAATATGTTTTTATTCGCAGATCAACAGCCAACAAAATTATGGGATTTGGGTGATAAACCCGAAATTTGGAATGATCAGAGGAAGCAAACCAAAATTCATTTACTCTCTCACTCTTTCTCTTGTGTGATGCGTTTGTGTTAAGAAATAAAAAGAAATAAAATTTTTGTGAATGAAAATCTGTCCACAAATTCCGAATAAGCCCACTAATTGCCTTCCAAAAAGCCCTTTCTTCTTCTATGCTCAACAGCGCCGGAGCCCAATGGCTACAAATTTCCATGTCTAATGACGACTAAAATACCTTTTTAAGCACCTCAGCATTTCTTTTTTCGTGCCCTCTCTATAACATTATTTAGCTTTACGGTTTTTAATGTGTAAAGTGATACTTAATGGTTAGTAGAGTTTGGCTGATTGAATCATCTGGCGATGCTCCAATTCACTTCAATTAGAAACCTGTAAAAAGGGATGCAGAGTTTCACCGTTACCATACTTTGTTGAACACCAAGTTACGGTTTACCATTTTTTTTTTGCATTGAAGCTTTTATTTTAATTTATTTTTTAAATGTTTTCATTGAAGCAAGACGAGGGAACCCGTTAAAAAATCAGCTTATGTGACAAAGATCCAGCAGACTACAACAAAAAAAAAGAATAATTTTATTACAAAAAATAATTTATTTAAAAACTATAAAATGAAAAACAATTACTCAGAAAATATTGATAAATGTTTAATTAAATTAATTTTAAAAACAATTAAACAAAAGCGGAATTACTTAGAATTTATAATGACTTCAAATGCATGAAACCCAGCAAAAAAGCGTTCTAAAAATTATGTAAGGCAATGTTGCACATTTTTGGCCTAAAAATCTGATGTTGTATTTGTGATCAGCACCCCGGAAAACCTTCAAATATCAATTCTAACTCAAAATAACAAAGCTAAAACAAAAAAAATACGAAAAACGTCATATTAAAAGAAAGTCATTTTATACGAATGAAGAAATGAGTTTAGATAAATTCTCTAATGATTTATTTTTTGTTAGTATGAACAATAAAAAAACCCGAGAGTGACAAGAATCGTAAAATTCCTCGCAACCAAATAAGTGAGACACGGAGAAAAGAAAAAAGAGTGATGAATGCTAATTCATTGCCCGGCCATTCATTTTCCAGAAGAGAAACGTAGGACAAAATGTTTAACGAATTTTTTAGAATGTTGAAATTATGAAAACTAAGTAATTTAGAATTTTTATCGCAAGAATCCCAAAAGAATTAATAAGAGCATTATTTCGGCCGGAAACCGACAGAGACAATATACAAAATTTGGTGATTCAAATAAAATCTTTTTAGAAAATAAAGATTAAAATGCATTGTCATGTTTAAATTTCCTATAGAAATTGTACCATGGTTCGGATATGTCCTTAGAATCAAAGGACCGCCCTTTGAAATGGGCCACCCCGTTTAGAAAATTCAAAGTGTCCTTATTTCCAAAGATGTCCTTCGCCGAACTCAATTCGCTTAGGTTTTCTCAAAATCTATCGAAAAAAACCCACAAAAGCAGACCCGACCCTTGGTATGACACATTTGCTCGAGGGGTGAGGGTGAAAGAAGAAGACAAAAAAGAAAGAAGACGAAAAAAGAGGAAAAGGGAGGGTTAGGGAGAGGGGAGGAAAGAGAGGGAAAGGAAGGGAAGGGAGAGGGGAGAAAAGAGAGGTAAAGGGAGGGTAGGGGAGAGGGGAGAAAAGAGAGGTAAGGGAGGGTAGGGAGAGGGGAGAGGGAAGAAAAATTTTTTGAATCAAATTAACGCCAAATTTGTGTTGGCGTTTTGTTTGGCTTGTTTTTTTATTCTAGAGTTTCGTGAAGGAGGGTAGGGGAGAGGGAAGGGTAGGGGAGAGAGGTGGAAAGACATGGAAATGGAGGGTAGGGAGAGGGGAGGAAAGAGAGGGAAAGGGAGGGAAGGGGAGAGGGCATGAAATAGAGAAAAGGGATGGAAGGGGAGAGGAAAGGAAAGAGAGGGAAAGGGAGGGGAGAGGGGAGGAAAAAGAGGGTAAGGGAGGATAGGGGAGAGAGGAAGAAAGGAGGAAAGAGAGGGAAGGGGAGAGGGCATGAAATAGAGGAAAGGGATGGAAGGGGAGAGGAAAGGAAAGAGAGGGAAAGGGAGGGGAGAGGGGAGGAAAGAGAGGGAAAGGAAGGGAAGGGAGAGGGGAGGAAAGAGAGGGAGAAGGACGGAAGGGGAGAGGCGAGGAAAGAGAGGGAAGGGAGTGTAGGAAAGAGGGGAGAGGGAAGAAAACTTGAATCAAATTAACGCCAAATTTGTGTTGGCGTTTTGTTTGGCTTGTTTTTTTATTCTAGAGTTTTCGTGAAGGAGGGTAGGGGAGAGGCGAGGAATGAGAGGGGAAGGGAGTGTAGGAAAGAGGGGAGAGAGAAGAAAACCCAAAGCGCGCCGAAGGCGCGCGTTGGGCTAGTAAAATAAATACCCCTAAAAAGTGATATCAAGATAATATTTTGGACATTTTTTCAAAAAAGAGAGCGAGAGAGGAGTAAGAAAAAATGAGAGAGAGAGGAGGGGAGAGCGAGAGTGTGAATAACGAAGGAAGAGCAGGGAGAGAGAGAAGCGAGAAAGAGAGACGGCAGGAAGAGAGAGGGAATAAGAGAGAAGAACAGAGACAAAGAGAGAGGCAGAAAGACACAGAAAAAGAGTGGGAGAGTGAGCGAAGTAGAGAGAGAGAGAAAGCGGAAGAAACGACAGGAAAGGGGAGGACGAAAGTGGTTAACTTAAATTCAAACAAAATTAAACACATCAATTTTTTTGTTAATTGTTATAAAAGCAGTGATTATTCTTTTGCTAAACTTCTTTAAAATCTAAATTATTTAGTATCAGATTAAGCATGTAATGTTTTTAACTTTTTGATAATTATTTTATATTAATTTTGGATAGCAGATATTGGAACACATTCTATTTTCCTTTATGCATTTAATCTGTTTTAGTTTCTTCCTTTATGATTAACCATGAACATTATTTATTTATTTTTCCCATTTTTATTCTTCTTGAATTATCTGAGTATAGATATTTTATTTTTCTCCATTTTTCGTTTCATTAGTTTTTTTGAACTTATAATTTTTCGGTGATTGTTAGAAGATTTGCTTGTGCCTTCGTTTGATACATATTCTTTTTAAGTATTTTAAATGGTAGGAATTTAGTTTTGCCTTGTTGTCTCGAATAGATTCATACAATTTAGGGCATGATTATAGTCTTATTTATTAATTTCTTTTACGTTGTTTCTGATTTTTAAAAATTTCGGTGTTTTCTTTCATTTGGGCCCTTTATAATTTTAAATTTTTTTGTGCTAATATAGTCGTTTTCACAAGAAAGTTTTAATTAATTTTTAATTATAACAAAATTTTAGTTTACTATTATTATCCATATGATATGCGAAAATCCTCCTTGTTTTCCTTCAATTTTTTTTTTTTGGCTTTTCAACTTAATCAGCAAGAGCTATCGTCGATATCAAATTGTTTTCTGGCTGCCTTTTTTCGGAAAATCTGTAAAAAAATAGCGGTCAAATCGCAGTGCGTCACTTGCGAACGAACATTTGCGGACAAAACTCATTTGAAAGAAAGAAAATTAAAAATTTTTTTATTTAATGAACCAAGAGTCTCAGCAATAATTGAATAAAATTGTTTGTAGAGTGGTTATCATTTGATTTTGGAAGTTTTTAGCAATACAAAACAATATTCTTGTTCAGTTCATTAAATTTGTTGAAAAATTTTTCTTCTTATTTCATTATATAGAAAATAATAGAAGGATTATAAGCCTTCTAGATTTTAAATTTTATTTATTTTAAAATATACGATTTATAATAAGCCAAGGCGGTGTCCTTAGATCACCAGCTTGCACCTTGGCAAGCAATATATTCTAATGCATTTTTAAATAAGATTAATGATTTAATTTTTTTAATGAAATTTTTTTTAAATATTTTTGCAAATGCCTTTAACAAGTATATCTTTTAATGGGAATTTTTTCTTTTATAATCCTAATATTTGCATAATCTGCCTTTATTTATCATTTAATAAGCCTATATTTGCCTATTTAGGCCTCTTTAATCAGTTTTTTTAAACCTGTATTTGCCTATTTCGGCTTTTATTATCACTTTTGTAATCCTATATTTGCATATTTTTTGCTTTTTTTATTAATTAATAATCCTGTATTTATATACTTCGTCCTTTTTGATCACTTTTATCATCCGAATTTCTGCCTTTTTTTATCATTTTATAATCAGACATATGAATTAATTAGTTAGGCCTTTCAAATTTAAAATAGGACAAAAATGAAAATTTAAATGCCACAGAATTCCATAATGATTTAAGTCATGATGGCCTAGACAAGGAGATTGATTCGATTATGGCAAATTGCATTACAACAATTGTAAAACATGGGGTCTGTGGGCAAAAATGGTAGAGAAATTGGTGAATAAACAAAATAGAAGAAAAAGTAGTAATAAGTTTTAACGAAAAGACCAATTGAAAATTTTGTTGGTACAGGGATGCCGCCGAGTTCCGTTTTTCCGAGATCGGAATTACGATTCCCGATGTTTTTGAAATGGATATTCAGCGGAAGGAGAGATTAAAATATTCGCCAAATGCAGTATTTTGCTTAGAATTGGCCCGCCAGGAAAAAAGAATTGGCGAATGATTTTAAAATGGTACAAAAATTGGGAAAGGGGCGGGGAGAGTGAGGAGGAAATAAGGACGGCAGCAGGTGTCCGTCCGTGTCCCCCTCCCCCCGAGGGGGCGCGGCTTTTAAACAGAGAAAGAGGGGGACAGATAGAGAGGGACCGAGAAAGAGAGGTAGGGGGAGAGAGTGACGGCAGGGTGAGAGAGAAAGAGGAGAGAAAGAGGGAAGGAAAGAGAGAAGGAGGGGGAGTGAAAGGACGGCAGGGAGGGAAAGAGAGAGAGAGCCAACGGAACACCATTCAGCGGAAGGAGGGATAAAAATTATCCTTCAAATGCAATATTTTGCTTAGAATTGGCCCGCCCGCCAGGAAAAAAGAATTGGCGAATGATTTTGAATTGTGCAAAAATTGGGCAAGGGGCGGGGAGAGTGAGGAGGAAAAAAGGACGGCAGCAGGTGTCCGTCCGTGTCCCCCTCCCCCCCGAGGGGGCGCGGCAAATAACTTTAAAGCGATCTTTCGTTATGTTAATCAAATTTAAATAGGACAAAAGTGAAAAATTTAATGCTGCAAAATTCCATAATTAAGTCATGATGGCCTAGACTAGGAGTTCGATTATGGCAAATAGCAAAAATGAAAAACTTTATTAGATCATTAAAAAACTTAATTAGTATTCAGAAATTTTCAAATTTTAAGCTAGATCCTTCGGATTTTTTTTCACTGCACCTCTTCATCCGTTTTATTGTAATTCTCCCGCCCCCCCCCCCCCCGCCACGTGTTGCAAGATAGCCCTTGCATTGTTCTACTAGCTTGCTGAATTTTAAAAAATTACATGGTTTTTAAAAAGAGGAGCCAAACATGATGAAAAAATTGTCATAGCTCTTGAAAAAGATAATTAAATATTTTTAAATTTAGCAAGCTAGTTGAAACAATCCAAGGGCTTTCTTGCAATATCAAGATTGTCTAATTTGGTTGCTTAGAAAAGTTATGACTAAATTGAGTCGAAAATTGTAAAATAGACAGTATTAAGAAACGGGCCAGCACCTCATCAAATAAGCGCTAATTGTCGGTCTCCGCTTTTCTCCTTTTGTTTGATTTGGAGTGTGTTTTGGTCGCGTATTCCGAAGTCCTATCGGCGGATGAAGCGAGGGGGGCGGAGTGATCAGACGCGTTTATAAATGATTGGAAATGACAAAAGAAAGAAGGAAGAAAGAACGGCAAAAAAATTATTTGGCTGAGACAGAGCAGCAAGATGAAACATTGTTTTTGAGTTGTTTTCGGCCAATACTTTGTCCCGCCGTTATTCAAAGGAAATGCCAAATTCGCTGTCGCAGAGTAATTGAAAATTTAAGTGCGTTTAACAGAGTTTGACCAAAAATGACTAATTAACTTTTTTAGAAAGACCGAAATCTTTGACGAATAAAAGTGGAGAGAAGTGAAAGGAATCACACATTTAATAAGTGTTCACATTCTTTTCCTTCAATTCGGATTGTTTCTTTAAAATCTTTGAAAACATTTTTAAAATGTATTTCGATAATTAAATAAATAATATTTTATTTTCATTGAATTTATTTAATGACATTGTTCGAATATTAGTTGTTTTATTTATGCCTTCATTTTTTCTTTCCATTTTGTTTGTCCGTCCTTTTTTCTCCTGCCCTCTCCCTTCCGCCCCCCCTCGCCCCATTTTCCCCTTCATTCGGGCAAATTACCAATTATTATTCTTATGAATAAAAGTGTCTCCCCCACCCCTATTTTTTTCATTTTCACAAACATTGGCTTTGCCCAATGAAAGAAAGTCAAAGTTTGTCAAAACAAAACGCACAGCGATGGCCAGCAGCCCGAAAGTGTTCGTCTGTGTACTTATAGCGGGGCGGGGGGGGGAAGAGGGTGTGGCCGATGTGCTTTATTCCTAAACCAAAGGCATTTTTAATGAACGAATCATTAGGACAATCCGAAATGGTTACTGTATTTGACATGTTTAGCATGTATTAGAGTTTCACTTATTTAAAATAACAAATTTTTATGTAAATTAAAATAAAACTTTAATCTTTTTTTTCCAAAAAATTTTATAATATTCATTTTTGGGTTATTCACAGTAATGTTGGTATTTTTATTTAAATTATTCTACATTTATCCTATACATGTAATAATGGATGGATGATCAAAGATCACTTTCTCTTTTTCTTTGATTTTCCCCACCGCTCTTTTTGAAGCATTTCTCTCTCCCCTCCTAATTACGAATTCTTTTTCCTTTTTTTTATATATTTCATATGCTCTGAGTTTTTTGGTTTTTCATATTTTTTATAAACTTTCAACCGTCGTTTGTGTCCATTCTTTTGTCCTGCCAAACAATCACTCGAGTCGATCTCACTGATTTTTCTACTAAAGAAATCCGCTAAAATTGTGCGATTCATTTGATGAATGCAAGGGACGAACGGACGGACGACCGTCATAAAACCCTCGTGATGGGGGAGGGATAGCCAAACAACAAATGAATTGTTGGGTGAGAGATAGAGAAAGAGAGTGATCGCACGGAAAACGCCGTGGGGTCAGCGGCGAGCGACCACTTCTTCTTTTTCACTTTGCCGGCGCTGGAGGCAAAAGTACGGGGAAAGCGAATGTTTACGTGTTTTTTGTGCCACCGAAGGCGCCTGCTGTGCTGATGATACGACATGAGAGAGAAGGGAAGGTGTCACGAGGAGCACAAACAGGAGAGACAGTGGGTCGGATGAAGAGGGTCCCCCGAGAGAAAGAGAGACGGAGGAAAGAGTGCACCTACTCTGACTGTTTGGCGGAGGTGGTCCGATTGCTTCCATATTCTCCCTTAAATTTCTTCCGGGGCTATGCCCCCCCCCCCATAATGCGTCGCCCCTCCCCATCTGCTGCCCGTTCGTCCCTCGCCCCCATTGTCGGGCCCATCACCGGCAGAAGTGTCCGCCGGAGATGGAACGCGAGACAAATCGGTGGGGGCAAATTCAGTGGAACAAATTGAGGAAAGACGAATTCGGAACGAAAAAGACAAATCGGAACAAAGAAAGAAAAGTTTGAAGAGAAAAAAGTTCCCTCTTCATTTCCATTTTCTATACAAAAAAATGATTTGCTGTTAAAATAATTTTAAATTACCTAACTCTCACTAACTCACTATCTCTCTCTCCCATTTCACCATTCATTTCATTTTCCTCTCTCTCTCTTTCTTTTCCTCTCTCTCTCTCTCTTTTTTTCTCTCTCTCTCATTTTTCGTTTTTATTCCTTTTCTTTTCACTTCTTCTCCTTCTCCTCCATCATTGTTTCTTCCTTTGCCTTTTCCTCTTTTTCCCCTCTTTCTGTCGCACTCTTTAGACTTTTGTTGCTAAATACGGGAACATCATCGACAAGGGCACCCCACCCATTCACTTCACCCATCATTCTCCGTCCGCTTTTCCTCCGCCGGGGTTGTCACGGATGAGAATGATAAGTGAGAAGAATGATGGGAAACGGAGAGGGGGGCTAAGGAAAAAAAGGATAAAACAAACAGCAGAAACGGACGAACGATGAGAGGGGGCGGTGCCCTTTAATGAGAGGAGGGCGGGGCGGGAGAGGTAGAAATAAGACTGGGTGATGAGAAAGGGAGAAAAGGGCGAGGGAAAGAGAGTTGGGCAGAAAGGGAAGAGAGAGAAGAGAGAGAGAGAGGGAGACTTTGGAAGAGGGTAGGCGAAGTACAATGAGCTGGCGAAGTGGGGGAGGGGAGGAGATGAAGGGGAGGGATAAGGAGGGGGTGAGAGGGGGCAGAGAAGGAGGGGGAGGGGGGGGGGGGAGAAATGAGGAGGATGCGCTTGAGTAACACTAATTACTTGAAATGCTTTGATTTATCATTTTTTGTTTTGGTTTTTTTTTTTCTAAATTTATCCTTTGTGTGTGCTTCTCTTTTAATTGCCAATGTTTGTCACTTCCGTTAGTTTATTTATTTTTAGAGGTCATAAAAAATAAAATTAAATATAAAAAGTGAAAGGAATGAGGCGGGTGCCTTTTCCGGTCGCACATTCACCGAAGTGTAAAAGGCGGAGCCGAAGCGATCATTCCGACGCCGCCGCCGGAAAAAGCCAAACAGTGAAAAGGAACGGCCAAAAGGCGAAAAGTATTTCCAAATTTAATGCCTAAAACTTTTTCGAATGAATTTCCTTTGCGTGAAAAGTGAGAAATGGGGGAGGAGGAGGAGGAGGAGCAAATATTGTGACAAAAATTAAGTCAAAATAATAAATACCACAAATGCTTTAATTTGCAAAAAAAAAAAATTGACAAATGATCGCAACTGACAAATTCCCTTTTTTCTTTCAGTTCCCAACCAACAACAACGGCATCGCCACCAATGATCCGCAGCATCACCACCAACAAATTTACCATCGTCCCCAAAGGGCACAAGCGCAAATTGTCCATGGGCCACCAGAGACATTCGACGGAGGAACGGTCGTCGAGCAGTGCGGCGGAGGCGGAGGAGGCACTGTCCGCAAGACGCAAGACGACGCCTCTCCTTTTCGGAGCGGTCACTGCTCAGTGCGGTGTGTTTGGGGAAAGGGGAGGAGCGGGGGGGAGGGGGAGGGAATTGGTTGGAAAATACGGTACTAAAAGCGGAAATTACGATATTTGGAAGCGTAAAATATGGTGCTGAATTCTCCAATTCGTTTACTACATCATTCATATTCTGTCCCGTTAATTATGCCATTTTGCACAAAAGTGTGGATCGGTTTGAGGTGGTCGGAGCATTCCGTAACGCTTTCCGTCCTTTAATAGCGCAAAAAATGTCTTTTCCCTCCCCCCCCCCCCCCCCCCCCAAGCAGTTCGCTTCCACTCCGAAGCGTATCGCCATTTTTTGCAGGTGAACAGCGGAAAAATTAAATGAAGCGCTTTTTACTTAGGGGGGGGGGGGGATAATTAGAAAAAAATTTGACCAAATCATCCTTTTGCTGTTTAGTCAGAATGCCTTCTTTTTATAGCATTGACCTTCTACGATTTGGCACCTGCCCATGGCCTTCTCATGATGTCAGACGCTGGGTGTTTGTTTAAATGTCGAGAGTCTCATATTACTTTAACTCTTTTAGGATAAAGTTTAAAAAGTCCCGTTCTTTTGTAAAATTTAAATAGTAACTTTTTCGATAATTTTTTAACCGCTTAGCTTTGGTTATTCATGGTTTCTAAATACATAAAGCTTTCGAATGACATCAAATTTTCCCTTCTGGTTCTCTCTCTGTCCTCTCTGTTTATTTTTATCTCTATCTATCCTTTCTCTATACTCTCTGTTTGTCTCCTCATTCTTTCTCTCTCTCCCTCTGATCTGTCCGCTTTATCCTCTTTCTCTCTCAGTTTTTCTCTTTCCCTATTCTCTCTCTCTCTCTGTTCTCTCTGTTTGTTTAACTCTCTCTCTCTCCTCTCTCTCTAAAACTGTCTCCCCTCTGCTGATCCCTTGCATTTTTAGATTCAAAAAGCTGTTCAAATTCTTGTTGCCCATTCCGCCCCCCCCCATTTTGCCATTATCAGCGACATTCATGGTATGCCTTCATTTTCGTTGGAATTCGCTTCATTTTGCCATTTTCCCCTCCTTCTTCAGATGGGATTTTGGGCGATGTTCACCGTCATCGATTGTCTGCGGGCGTTGCAGCGGGCACATCTGTCGGGCAGCATTGCGGGGACGAACACTTCACTATTTTGTGAGCATTTGCACGGTGGAAGACGACTTTTGTCCGTGGACGATCAGAGCAGGTGGGGGAGGGGGAGGGACAAATGGAGGGACAGATTTTAGCAAAAAATGAAGAGCATTCTTTGCATAAATTGAGGAATTGGATATTTTGAGACAGAAAAAAAACTAGGAAATTGGTTTTTTCGGCGTGGGGAAGGGACGGTCCCAAGTGGTGGGGGGGGGGGCGGGAGGGGACTAGACGGGTACGTACTCACAAGTTTTTCCTCCAGGAATCGGCACTGCCGGCATTTCTTTTGCAAAGTTGAAGAATTAGAAAAGAGGGCAAAGAAAAAGGCATGGACCACCAAAAAGTCTAAATACCTTTTTGCCCCCCTCTTCTTCAGCTATAAAAATTGAATAAAAATAAATGAATGAAGTTCCAATTTGAATGCCTAAATGTTCCCTCGCCCCCTTTTTCAGTGTTTGGGATTTGTCCCACGTGTTCTCCCTCAACCGGGTCCATCGTGTTCTGTGCCGATTCGGATGAACTGATGTCAGTGCTTTGCCCTCGTGCCATTTGTGTGAAATTGCTGAAGCTCATCTCCTCAAATGCTCTCTTTCGCCCGACCTCAACACTTTGGCACTCGGCTCTCGCCAAACCGGCACGTGGGGCGAAATTGCAACAGTAAGAGAATAATGACTTCATAATTGTTGTTCCATTGATTTTTGTTTTGTTTTACTTTACTTTTTCTGCGGGTTCTATTCCTGCCGAGTTTAGTTTTGACTTTTTTTTTCTTTGTTTAAAGCCTTTTTGTTTTTCTTTTTAACACTTGTTCTTTAAATTTACTTTCCTCTTGTTTCTTATTGTTCTGGTTGGTATTTTGTTCCATTTTCTGCCTATGTTTACGTGGGTTCGATTCCCGTCGCCTGTATTTGGTTTTTATCTTCTAGTGGGCTATGATGACCACTGATTGGTCTGTGTTTCTGACAAGAGAATGACTTTATCAATCATCTCTGAGCCTGCTCTTTTAATTAATAATTAATTTTTTTTTAAAGTTTATATTTTGTTATTTCAGATCAGAGAGGACGAAAGCTGTGCCCGTGCGGTGGACCTTTTCTTGGACCGTCAAGTGTCCGCTTTGCCCGTTCTGTCCTCGCCCGGCGGCACTTTGTTGGGCGTCGTGGACAAAACGATTTGCTGGACAAATTGTTCGACCAATTAGGCGCACAGCCGACGCCCGAGGAAATATTTGGAAAAAAATAAATTGCAAAACCATTTCAAAAGGACATTTTGCCGTCCTTTCCAAGACGCCGAACCGTGCAAAGTGACATTTCTGTGACGGAGGCATTGCACATTTTGTCAAAGGTGGGCATAGCAAATGTGGACGGACTAATGGGTTGACATTTTATCTTTAAGAAATTAATGACGTTTTTTGTGTTATATATACCATACGCATTGGGGGGGGGGCAAATTAGAGAGAGAGAGAGAGAGAAATAAATGAACGCTGAGAGAGTGTGGGAAAATAGGCGAGCAGACAAAAATGACGTATATTTCTTACTAATTGTCCCGCCCCTCCCTTCCTAATTAGGATGGCCTCAGTGAGTCTCTTTTTGTGTTGGATTCCGATGACGAACAGCTGTGCGGAGTGATTTCATATACGGACATTCTCGAGTTCATTCTGCGCTCTGAGCCGGCCAACAATGGCAATGGCGGGGGCTGCTTTTGATGAGCGGTCAATGATGTTGCCGCCATCCCTTTCGGCACCGCATCGCTTTAGGCGTTTTAGACGAGTTTTACACGCAAAGACGAATGACGATTTATTTGGCCCAAATTTATTTTTTTGTACATAATTCACGGGTTAGAATATTTGGGCCCGGCGAAAAGCAAACAAAGCATTTAAACTTAGAGTCATTTAAAAGCCATTAGTCGGTTCCTATAATTTTCCTCTAAACATGGAGCTTTCATCAGTTGATTAACGAGGATAAGAGTGATGTTTTAAGTGCGCCGGGCCTCAAATGACCCCTAATGGCTTATCCATTTATTTTGTGTTGAGTTTTTGTAATTAAAAAATCACTCATTATTTTATTTATCGTTTTTAATGTTTTCCGCTCATTTTCAATTGACCTTTAATTTCAATTAAATCACATATTGTATTAGCTCCCCCCCCCCTCCAAATGTTTTCTTTTATTTATTTTCTTATTCTGCTCGTTACTTTGAGCATATCGAAACAGAGTTGTACATAAATAGCATAAATTACAATTGTTTTTTAATTATTAATAATATTATTATTATTATTTTATTATGTAATGCATATTTTGTGTGAATAAACAAAACGAATTCCCACAAGAGAAACCAAATTATTTATCGTTTACTTTTAATTGAGTTAAATTCAAAAAGCATTTTCCTCTTTTTTCCATTGCGCCGCCGGCGTTTATTTGAACTGCTGGTAC
Organism: Heterodera filipjevi; assembly: GCA_039877585.1. Classification (NCBI taxonomy): domain Eukaryota; kingdom Metazoa; phylum Nematoda; class Chromadorea; order Rhabditida; family Heteroderidae; genus Heterodera; species Heterodera filipjevi. Next base: position 30,031,880 of record JBDPZO010000002.1, read on the forward strand.
TGAAGTGGGACTGCCTTCCTCTGAAGTGCTATCGCCACTCGTTGGAGCCCTTTGCCCGTCATTTTGCCCTTGAAAATTAATAAGTTAATTAATTAGGTTAATTGCTCTTTTTGTTTTGTTCGTTTGCTTTACCTTTCCTCTTCCGTCATTACAACGAACAGCTTAAGAGGGTAAAGGCACACACATACAGTATCCTGATCAAAGGCACCAACCATCATACTGTATGGTCAAGTGATAAGCAGACGAAATACTCATATTTTCAGTCTGCTGGCAATCGTCAAAGGAAAAAGGTCCGTTCAACGATGCGGACGAGCCAAATCCGGGGATGACTTGTTAATAGTTTTACCCAATAATGACAAAATTTTGGGATTTTTTTAGAAAAATTTGCTAAATTAGAAAGTTATTTTTTTTTAATTAGGATCGCAGGCATTTAATTTTTGTTTTTCGGGTGAGATGGGTTTGGCTTTGGTTTACCTCCTCCCCCATCCCCCCCCCCCCCCCCCCCCCGCTTCCCTTGGCCTGCCCTGCTCAATGTTTGTATTACTCTGACTCTGTCGTTCAACCGTTCGTTTTCCTGGATGAGGACGGCATTCGAATGGGACAGTTGGGCAACTGGGGAACTGAATACAAACGAAGCACCGCTGGACAACGCTGGGTGGACGAACCTGGTCGAAGAAGGAGGGGCCCGTAATTCGTTTTGTCCTCCGCCGCTTCTCCCCTCGGCGGGCGAAGGCGCTTTTCCTTAGCAAAAATCGCATAAAGTGACCAACTGAAATGAAAAAACTAATTGACAGAGCAATTAAATAAGAAAATATTATTTATAAAAGAACGAAAAACAACCAATTAATGGTTAATTAGTAGACAAATGAAGACGGAAAGTAAACCCGCATGACAAAAGATATGACATTTTTGTCTACTGTAATTATAATGAGTTGCTCACTTTGGCACTCCCTCCCCCCCCCCCCCCCCCCCCCCATTTACTTTTGGTACGATTAATTTCTTCCACTGCTGTTGGTGTTTTATAAACTTTTAATGAAATTAAATCAAAATTTGTGTTTTGTTTTTGCATTTGCCATTTCTTTGTGTGAGATGAAATTCGCATAATTTGTGCCGAATTCGTCCGTCGGCTGTTCCCCTGCCGATGGGTTCCTCTGCCACCCCATTTTGCCCCCGGGCGGAGAAGGCCAAATTGGCGAACTTCCGACTTTTCCGGGGGCCCCACTTTTTGCGGACGAAGATGGCCTATCATTATAACGAATTTTCCTCCATAATTTTCCTTTTCTCCAATTTTTCTCAACAATTTCTTAGTCAGACCCCCATTCTTACCAGTGCATATTTGGTCCCGGTTAGTCCTGGTCCCGCCGGGACCCAATTTTCGGGACCGAGACTTTCCTTTTTTTCAAAAACGGGACCGGGACCGGGACCGGGACCTGAAAAAACCGGGATTTCCCGCCCCGGTCCCGGTCCCGGTCCCGTGCTACCCTATAAAAAACCATCAAATCCATATTGTTACAGTATTAACTAGAAAAACAATCGTGCCAATAAAATAAAACCCATATAAAATAATATTTTTTAATTAATATTTATTGACGCAATATTAGCATTAATTTTAATCAATTATTGAATTTAATATAAATGTTACGTCAATTTATCTATTAAAATTTTCTCTAGATTAATTAATATTCTTATTATTTTTATTAATGGAAATGCATGGGCCATTAAAAACCGTATATTAGGGTAGGTCGTTATTTCTGTTTTTAAAATAAATAATTCGTAATACATTCGATAGTAAAATAAAATAATGCACACGAAAAAAAACTAAATTCCAAAAAATAAATTTTTATGCTAATTAAAATAGCAAAAAAGAAAATAAATACAAAATTAAGTTAACAATGTTAAAGTACTTGTTGTAATAAATTTAAAATTAATTCATCAAAAAACATAGTAACTAAGATAATTTATTAATAAATAATTAATTGACAAAATTGCTGATTCATAAATTGTTAAAAGTCAAGAGTTATAGAAATACCCCTCTTGAGACTATAGGGGAACCATTGAAATTATTTGAAAATATTTAATTGTTTAGATTAAATCACAAAAAAACTGGATTAAAATTTGAAAAATTATCTGTTTTGTTGCATTATTCATTAATCTTGTGTATTGAAATTACCTTTTGTTATTAAATCTTGGATTGACTATTAACGTATACCCATTAATAATATTTCTCCTTTTTAATTATATTATTTTTATATATTTTTTCAATAAATAAGAATTCTTAAAATTTGAAAAAACAAAATAATATTAAATTACATAAATTAAAAATAATATTAAAGGGGTAAAAAAGAAAACTTTTAGCTAAAATAATGCGTAATAAAAAAAGACGAAACTTTAACAAATTTCGATATCGAACCCAGAAAAAACATAGTAACTAAGATAATTTATTAATAAATAATTAATTGACAAAATTGCTGATTCATAAATTGTTAAAAGTCAAGAGTTATAGAAATACCCCTCTTGAGACTATAGGGGAACCATTGAAATTATTTGAAAATATTTAATTGTTTAGATTAAATCACAAAAAAACTGGATTAAAATTTGAAAAATTATCTGTTTTGTTGCATTATTCATTAATCTTGTGTATTGAAATTACCTTTTGTTATTAAATCTTGGATTGACTATTAACGTATACCCATTAATAATATTTCTCCTTTTTAATTATATTATTTTTATATATTTTTTCAATAAATAAGAATTCTTAAAATTTGAAAAAACAAAATAATATTAAATTACATAAATTAAAAATAATATTAAAGGGGTAAAAAAGAAAACTTTTAGCTAAAATAATGCGTAATAAAAAAAGACGAAACTTTAACAAATTTCGATATCGAACCCAGATTTCCTATACATAGAGAGTTCCAAATACAAGAAAATAAATAATTATTCAAAAGAAAAGGTAAACATTCAAAAAGACTTAAATATAAATAAATTTTCCTCAAAAATCTAAAGAATATTGTTAAAACTTTAAAATAAATTATTAAAAAATTATTATTCTAATTATAAATAAGAAAGAATTACTTAATGCTAATATTGCATCAATAAATAGTAATTAAAAATATTATTTTATATGGTTTTTATTTTATTGGCACGATTGTTTTTCTAGTTAATACTGTAACAATATGGATTTGATGGTTTTTTATATAACGCCCTTTTTGATGGTTTTTATATAACGACTCAGCACCTTTTTTTTGGCGCCATGACAATTCGTCCGGCAACGATTCGTCCGCCCATCTAAAAAAATGCCAAACATAGAATTATTTAAATTTTTGAGATTTTTCTTTTGGCATTTTTTATAATTTTATCATTTTAGCTATGTCGAATCTTAAAAAAAAATCAAATAGTTTTATGTTTTTGGCATTTTTTAACTGGGCGGACGAATAAAATTCAATTAAAAAAAAAAATCAAATATTGATCGGTTAGAATTTATGAATTATTATTATGTTGCTTTTTTAAGAAAAAAAATATTAAAACAATGACAGGAAATACAACAACAGCAACAATTTTCACATAGTTTAATTTCATCAAATGTGATTTAAATTGTTTAGCTGGCTATTTTTTTCAAAGACTAGGAAGGCTCATAAAAAAGAAAAAAGTAACTTTTTGATTAATTAGTTAACTTTGAATAAAGTGGAAAATCATTCTTGAATTTGGCTCAATTATAAAAGAAATATTCCCGAAAAGATTAATAATTTTAACAATTTTCAGTTTTCTGAAAACATTTGTATTGGCAAACATTTACACTTTGACTGCCAATTTTAACTCAACCACCGGTTTTTTTGATTGAACTGTTCACTATCACGTAAAATGGGCAACAAATTAGACTTTTTTTTAATCACTGATATATATGTATTCAAATGCCATTCATTTTTGAAGAGAGATTTGTGCCAACTTTTGCTCCCTATTGGCACAGTGCTTTGGCATTTGAAACGACTAATTTGTCAATCAGTCGCAGAAGTGATTGATCAAACTTCAACTACTGTTTCGGGTGGCGACGATAATCACTTAGCACTTTCAGTTAACACTGTTTCAGCTGCTGATGTTGGAATTGCTCAGAGGGATTTGATCAGCGGAAAAAAATCAAATTTACATTTTTCCGCTTGCTGATACTTTGTGCCAATCAGTATTTATTGTCATAATTTCGGTTGTTAATTCAATCATAGGGAAAATATGAATGAAATTGATACTTTTTCACAAAGACCAAATTTTTTTTTACAAATGAATTTTAATTACCCTGAGACAGGCATAAAAAGCAGCGAAAAAAATAAATATTAATTTCTTTGAAGCTTTTAGGAAAGGTTTTCACATGCAGATTTATAGTGATGGAAATTTCCCGAGTCTGCTTAAAAGCGACCACATTTAATAAGCTTGGTATCTCCGTAACTTTTGGTTGGCATATGTGATTCCGACAATATGTGATTTCGACAGTAACTATTTCCTTTGCTCTTTGTGTCTGTTATTGGTTTCGACAGTAACAGCAAATTTTTAAAATTGACAGTCAATTACACTTTATTTAAGCAAACTGAGCAGACAATGAATGATTTAGTAAGGGTTACTGTCGAAATCAACCACTGTCGGAATCAGCTGACACGCTTTTGGTTGGCTCTATAGCTTTCCAAAATTCAAAAAAAAAAAAAATGTGGCTGTCAAAGAGAAAAAATTTTTTTGTCCATTTTTTTAATGGCTAATAGAGCTAATCAAAAGCTATTGGCGGAATTTACGAAACGACCTAAATCTCCTAAAACTCATGTTCAGCAGAATACGCTGCTCAAAATCTTATGGAAATCGGAAACCAATAAAAAATTACCTTAACCGTAAATTTTATTTGATATCAACACTTGAAAAGGGGAAAAAATTGCTAATTGATTTTAAAGAATGAGAAATTCAGTGGTTTTGAGGGCGTTGATAAGATTTTTTATCGGCGAATTTGATAACTGTGCAACAGAGAAAAATTAAGTAAATGAATGAGTGCGGGAAAATTGAGTGTGTGGAGCAGTTTTGCCTTATAACTTTTCTTAAAAGCAGCCAAATTAAAAAGACCCAATGATATTCAATAACAAATTTTGGTACCATTCAAAGCTGAATAATTTTTATTTCAAAATTTTTTTTTTTTTTATAAATGGCATTTGAGTTAGAGAGATTCTTATATAGACATTTCAAAAGGTACCAAAAATATTGAAGTTGGTTGTCAAAGAAATCTTAGACATAACTTGCGAAACACAACTGACCCTTACAAGAAATCAGACGCATTCATAGCAAAAATTTCCCCCTTTCATATTAGATTCAATTATTCATCAAAATTTTTGCTGAATATCGATCCATCATGGCCTTTTGTTTTCTCTTTGATGATGATCATTGTTTGTCCTATTCCATTTTATTTGCTAAATTATTTAATTTTATTTTATTTATTTAATAACGGCAAAAACGAATTTATAATAGTAAAATATAAAATGAAAGCTTTTTATTTTTTCCTAATGTATTTAGTTTATCCTACAAATTACTAATGCCGCCCCCGTTCCGTCACTTCTCCGACGGCGGAGTGTGCTCCGTCCCGGAACAGGGCAAAACACAGCTGCCCGAAACACCGTCGAGACACATTTAAAAAAATTTCTAGTGTACAAGTTTTTTTTTGAAAAACAAGAAATTTTCTTGACCAGAAATTACAAGAAAATTTGAAATTTTGGCAAAACTTAAAAAATTAATATTTTTCTTTTTAGTTTTGCGAAAATTCAAATTTCATGAAAATTCTTGCCTAAAAGAATTTAAAAATATGTCTCGGCGGTGTTTCGGCTGCGGTGTTTTGGGTGCATCGCCTTCGTCCTCCTCCCATCCACAAAACCCAAATTGCCCTTTAGTGATTGGATGAATAAATTAATTCTCCACCGCCATTCATTCATTCAAGTGCTTTGACAAAAAGAGAAAAAAATAATCATTACTTTTTGAAAGTATCGATTTATACAAATTTTTTCTCCAGGTTTTCATTTTTTGCCAAAAATCAAGCGATATAAACCAATGGAATCTTTTTTGAAATTGCTGCTTCACATTATTGCCCTTATTGGTGCCTTAAATAATTTTGATCATGCCAAAGCGTAAGATTGGATGGGCTAATTGACTACTAATCGCCGAATTAAAATTTCAAATTAATTTAAGGAATTTTTTGTCCGATGGTCCCTGGTCCTCGTGCAACGCGCAAAAGGGCACAATTTTTATGGGAAATGAATGCAAACAGTAAAAATAACAAAAAAAAAATAATAAATAATTTTTGTTCGTTTATTTTCTTCATGAAGGTTACTCCTCTGTTACCGAAGCAATTTGACTAACGGAAATGTCAAAATGGCTCGAAATTTTGGGCAGTCAAAAATTAATAAAAATGGTAAACACCAATTCAAAGAATGTGCCAAAGTAATGGCGAAAGGAAAACAATGGCACGGATTGATCATCACCAGAGACGAAGCCGACACACTCAGCTTCGAATCGAGGCGAGTCACAATTCATCATCATATAGAAAGAATTCTAATAATTATTATTGCATTAGCTTATATTTGTGGATTATTGCCATAAAAATATTAATATTTTTTAAATTTAAGCCTTGGCTGTAATGGCATTTTTGACGCTGTACAAATGAATAATTTGGCAAAAGTTACGGAAATCGACATGCTGAAAAGTAAAACTGAATGAAATAATTTAAATCACAATTTCATTTGTTATAGTTAATGAACAGCTTGAAAGGAAACTTCAGAAGGAACTGAATGTTGGCACATTTTTTGACGATTTTCGGGAAAATGTTTTGGCGTTTGATTTTGTTTCGCCTTTATATGGTAAAAATGACACGCCAAAATGGTGCCAGACAAAAGTAACTACTGCATTAAGTCTCTAATCTTAGTAGTTTTGTTTAATTAAGTGCCTTTCTCAATTATCGGAACGCCAAACAGTGATAGCACCTCAGCGAAAAGGTGAGTGAATTAAAACATTGACTATCTGTCCGAGTGTCGAATGGCACAGAAAAGCCAAATTGGCTTTTCTTTAAATATTAAACTATTTTTTTTTTTGAAATTAGCCCTTCGTTTTAATTGGTGGGCTCTGCCGGACGGAATTCCGCCGTTGGACTGTGCTCGCCTGTTTGGCAATGATCAAACATACATTGCTCAAATGGTCAAACAGCGCATTGGTCGCAAAGATGAACCGGCCGAACACGCGTTGGACATGTCCTGCGGGGCAATTCGAAACAGAAACCGATTTTGGCACGAAACGGAAGATGGAAAAGACAATTATCCATTGGCACAAATTCGAATACTGTATAAGGCAAGACTGAGGGAGAAAATGGGACAGTGGTACTGTATTTAAAAACTTTAATTGTATAATAAGGTAGTTTTGGTTTCGGAGTGGGAGGAATTTTCGTAATAATGTGCCCTGCTCAAGTCTAATGCATACTCTTAAATACCGGTATCAGTCTCAAAAGGCTCGATACAAAACGAATCTGCGGGTTTTCGGGTCATGGAATCTTTTATCGTCCTTTTACATTACAGGATTATGTGCTCGTTGAACTTGACTTAGCCGCCACCTTTTCCTCGCTCAATTGGTATTGTTACGTCATTGACTCCATGGCCACCGAATTGTTCAAGCGCCGCGTTCACGCTTTGGCCCATTGTTTCCCGAATGTGATAGTTGCCGATGAACGCCGAGTTGACAGTAGCGGGGCAGGCATGATGGAGGCGGTGTTGGACTGCTTTGGACGATTGGTCACGGCACAACGCAAATGGGAATATGTGACACTGTTGCAGGTGGGGAGACTCGGTACGGTTTGGCTCTGTAAATGAAAATTTTTTTTGAGTATTTGTCGAATTCCGGTCCAGGCATTTTTTGAGTTCAGATTGAATTTGTTTTTAGATTGATAAAGAAAATTGGGGAAATTTTTGGAATTGCAAGGACAAATAAACAACAAACTTTCGATTAATGTAATTTGATTACATTAAGGCAAAATGAATGCTCTAAGCAACTTTTCTTAGAATGTGAATCGTTCTATTAGCCGTATCACAGTGTGTTCTTGTTTATTACATTTTACACACAGAATCATGACACGGCAATCAAAACGCGTGTTCAAATGGCACAAATTTTCGCATGGATGGAAGGGGCAAATGATGTGCTAGAAACTGTGCCACCCAGTGACAGGCATGACAACATCGAGCAAATGGATTGGAGTTTTACGGCATTGAATTTATTCCAAAATGGTAATAAAAATAAAAATTTTTTAATTTTTAGAAACTCATTAAAAACGAGAATTAACAAATGAAATAATTAGCAATTACTTTACTGTCTTTATATTTATAAGCGTATTTAAAAAAAAAAAAATCTTTTTTAACTCTATAAACAGCTTTTTAAACTTTTAATGCTCGTTTTTAATTGCTTTTTTTTTGCCTCTGTTCTTCAAAATTATTTTTAATTAAACATTTGGAATTTTTTTATTACCAAAAAACTTCTTATAATGAGAGTAAGAAGAATAGGTCGCACATGGTTTTCAACCGCGTCGCAGTCCCAGTTTTGGGTTAACCATTTGCGAGGGTTTTTTAAACCAATAAAACATGAATAATTGTCAAAAATTAACCAAAAATAAATTTTCCTAAAAGCTTCGCGTAATTCGGCCGTTTCGGCTGCTGCTGCTGCTCATGGTCATCCAGCGCATTTGCAGCTTTCAAAAGGCGCATTTCAAGTCAGTCTGTGCCGTGCCATGGTCGAATTTATCCTGCGCGAGTTGAACCTTACCGAATTTGTCCGGCGCATCAATCTGATTGGATATGGTCAGGATGAAACCATGCTCGTCACCTTACACACCGCTGATCAGCTAAATGCCCCGGGGGGTTTCACGCAGACATGTCGGAATCCAAAAAATGCTGGACCAACGAATTACCTGACAAGGTAAATAATAAATGAGGGACAAAAAGGTGCTAGGTCGATTCGTTAATTCTGCTATTATGGGAGTTCGTAATATTTTTTTTACAAATTTTCGAAAATAACTTGTTTAGCTTGGCTCAAAACAACCAAAACAAATTCATCATTTCCTCTGATAGCTTTTGATTGGCTCTATTAGCCACCCAAATTCCAAAAAAGTTTGATTAGAGAAAAATATATCCAAAAATTTTTTTTATTTTACACTTTTGCATTCTTAGGTTCGTAAAATTTCATTAATTTTTTTTTTTAATTTTGATGGCTAATAGAGCCAATCAAAAGTCCTATAAGACGATACCAAGTTCGTTCCGCCAACCCTAATTATAAGTTGTTATTCCGTTATAGACTGTCTCAGACATTAATTCGCGCTTTATATCTCTGACCCCGCATCATTTGGTTACTATATATGTTCTATATACGTTATATAGGTTTCGGGTTTCGTTTCAAAAAAGGAAATCTCCCGGCCGAAGGCCGGGAGCGGTCTGAAAGTTGTGCATTGGTCTTACAACTTTTTGAGGTGCATCCGGGAAAACTATAGAAAAAAAATCTAGGGCGCCACATGAGCGCCAGGAACCGAGTTGCGGGTCATTCGCGCACTCTCAGTTCTACGAAAATTTTTCTTTGGATCGCGATCAAAAAATTTCCGCCGTGAGGGCCTTAAGTTGGAATGTCCCCGAAAACTTTTCCAGCGGAACCTAAGCGAAATTTTCAAAACCTAGGCCTGCCTGCTTCGACAATTTTTCAGCACCAGAATGGTGGTTTTCAGCCCCAGCTGAATGCCGGGCTGGGGGATGGAGGATTCGGAATGGGTATAACAGGCGCAATGTAGAGCATTCGGTTCCCGATTTTCCAGAAAAAAAAATTTGAAAAATTTTCAAAAATTTTCGAGCTAGGGGGGGTTGCAGTTTTTTTGGTTTTCGGTCTATATGAATTTTTAACGATTTTTTAAAAATATACGGAGACCACTTTCAAGCAGCCGTTTTTGATGGGCTATCGTTTAAAAATAATTTTGGAAAAATTTTTATTTTTTCAAAAAATTTTAAGGTAGGCGGGACACTTCAGTCCCGGGCCTGTAACTCGCCAGGGGGTGCCTGGAGTGAAATGTTTTTTTTAACCAGATTTGTAGAGAATTAAATGGGTTATCGAACGGTGTTACATATGTTGAAAAATTTTCAGAAATTTTCGAGCTAGGCCCCCTCGAAAATTTTCACCTACCTTCAAAGGGGTCAAAAAAATTGCAAAAAATATTTTTTTGGGCCTATTTTAGGCGCTGATCACGAATATCAACTTAGTTTAGAGGTTAAAAAATTTTGAGAGTTGAAAAAAAATTTTGAAAAATCTTTCATTTTTTTGGCCCCGGAAATTTGGTGATATATTTAAAAAATCATAACTTAATTTTGTTTGGATCAATTATTGCAAACCAAGTGCTCATTAAATGCAGAAAAATACGGCGAATTTTATGAAATTAATTAGGGATTTCAATTATGAGTAAGAAAAAAGTTAGGTCCGAATTTCTGAAAATTTTCGAATTTTCAGAAAAAAATTCATAACTTTTTTCAGAATAGAAATTTCCAAAATTTCTTCCCATAGAAAAATTGCTAATTTTTAGCTCTACACTTATTCCCTTTACAACCTCATTCTATCATTCTCTAAAAAAAAATTAGGACCCAAAAACTGCTTTTGGAAATCCGGACCATAGGGGGTACCCTATTGAAATTTTTTTGAAAAATTTTTTCGTCAAAAATTTATTTAAAAACACTTTTCTAAGCCTATTTGGGTCGCTGATCACGAATATCTGATCAGATTTTCATTTTGACTCCGTTAAAGTCTCTGAATCCATGCGTTTATGTGGATTCTGAGCGGGTCGGGGGGGTGGTGGGGGGGGGAAGGTTCAGATCACCACACTCAAATGGTTTTTTTAATTTTATTTCTATTTTGTTTCTTTTCATTATTTTAATTAAATTCAATTCTTTCTTGTCAAATTTTTTGCAAATTTAAATGTGAAAATTTTTTAATTAGATTTACCGCATTTATAATCATTGGAACACTCTCAGTCCCTAATCATAGGAACACTCTCAGTCCCCTCTAATCATTGGAACACTCTCAGTCCCTAATCATTGGAACACTCTCTGATCATTGGAATACTCTCAGTTCCTAATACACTTTCAGTCCATAATCATTGGAACACTCTCCGTCTCTAATTATTCAAACAGTTTCATTCCCTAATCTTCTCAGTCCCTATCCGTTGGAACACTTTCCGCCCAACTTTTTGATCGGACCTAGGTAGCGAAGCTCGATAAGCGCGAAGCGCTTTGAATACAGTAACACGCATGCACATAGGCGCTAGTTATATAGGTTTGGGGTTTCGTTTGCAAAAACAAAATCTCCCGGCCGAAGGCCGGGAGTGCTCTCAAAGTTGTGCATTGGTCTTACAACTTTTTGAGGCGCATCCGGGAAAACTATAGATTTTTTTCTGCGCCGGCCATTTCAGCGCCAGCGACTGAGTTGCGGGTCATTCGCGCAGTCCCACTGTTACGAACATTTTTCTTTGGGCCAGGGGGGCTTAGCACCTGCTGGTAGGAACCCCAGTTGGAATGTCTCCGACAACTTTGTCAGCGAACCCTAAGCCCTAGCCCTAACCCTCTGGCCTGCAGCCTTGGCTAAAAATTAAATTTTTTTTCGACCCGTTTGAGTGTATCGGCTATAACTCTCTAGCGCTAACTGATATAAGGATGAGAGTCACAGGCGCAATGTAGAGCTTTTGGGGCCCGATTTTAAGAAAAAAAAAATTTTTGAAAAATTATCAAAAATTTTCGAGCTAGGGGGGGTTAAAGGTTTTGCACATTTTGGCTTATATGAATTTTTAACGATTTTTTAAAAATATACGGAAACCACTTTCAAGCATCCGTTTTTGGCCCTCTATCGATTGGTATATTTTTGGAAAAAATTTTTTTTTTTCAAAAATTTTTAAGGTAGGCGGGACACTTCAGTCCCGGGGCTGTAGCTCGTCGGGTGATGCCTGGAGTGAAAAGTTTTTTTACCCATATTTGTAGAGCCTTAAATGGGCTATCGAATGGTGTACTATAGGTTGAAAAATTTTCAGGAATTTTCGAGCTAGGCCCCTTAGAAAATTTTCACCTACCTTCAAAGGGGTCAAAAAAATTGCAAAAAATATTTTTCTGGGCCTATTTTATGCGCTGATCACGAATATCAACTTAGTTTTCTGTTTAAAAAATTTTGGAGGTTGGAAAATTTTTTTGAAAAATCGGCCATTTTTTTGTCCTCGGAAATTTGGTGATATATTCAAAAAATCATAACTTAATTATGTTTGGGTCAATTTTTATAAAATAAAGTGTTTAAAATGCAGAAAAATACCGGCAATTTTATACAATTTATTTGGGATTTATATAATTAATAAGAAAAAAGTTAGGTCCAAATTTCTGAAAATTTTTGAATTTTCAGAAAAAAATTCATGACTATTTGCAGAATTCAAATTTTCAATATTTCTTTACATGGAAAAATTACTAATTTTTAGTACTATTTAATATAGTTTGGATTGTTTTTATATCTCTTTTCTAAAAAAAGTTATGGCCCAAAAACTGCTTTCGTAATTCCGAACCATAGGGTTGTTTTATTTTTTTAATATAATTTTTATTAAACACTCTCATAATCATTGAACACTTTCAGTCCCTGATCATTGGAACACACTCTCAGTCGCTGATCATTGGACACTCTCAGCCCTTAAACATTGGAACACTCTCAGTCCCTAATCATTCGAACACTTTCATTCCCTAATCATTGGAACACTCAGTCCCTAATCATTGGAACACTCTCATTTCAGTCCCTACCCGTTGGTCCGAACCTTGGAACACTTTTGGCCCTATTGATCGGACCTAGGTAGCGAAGCTCGATAAGCGCGAAGCGCTTTGAATACAGTAACACGCATGTACGCACCCGCTAGTTCCCACTTTATAATAAAATACTGCCTAAATTGTGTTGGCACGCCTTGCAGGGAGGTCCTTTGGAAACAACCGTACACGCCTTGTCCCACTGGCTTTTGGCGTCACAGCGTTTGCGTCTTTGGCATTGAGGATTTGGCCCGTCTTACCACATTTCCTCATCTGTTCTTCAACAAATTTTGGCCCCCCTTCGATTTTGGCGCTACGCTGTGCATGTACGAGCGACTGTTCAACATGACCCATTTGCACAGCGCCAAGGAACAGTTGGACAACATGGCACCCGTGGTCAACAAAACGGTTGTACAACAATTGCCCAATGTCAGTCAGTTGATGATGAAGGTGTAATGGTACGCAGAAAAGACAAAGTATCGACAAGATGAAATGTCCAACTGACAAAAGCTCAACTTGACTAAGAAACCAAAAAACAGACAAAAAAAGCCATTTAAAAAAATAAATTAGGAAAATAAACAAACAATTCAATTTTAGACGAGTCATTAAGAAGTTCAATCAAATATACGACAAATTGCCTCTATTAACAAAAAATAACATTTTTTTATGACTTTAGGTGCGATTCCAACAGTTTAAAAAATACATGCTTTTGAAACAAAAACAACGGCCAAATGCTGACCATCTATTGACATTTGACGAACTGATGCAATTTCGGTGTCCAGGTGAATGAATTAATTATTGACAATTTGTAAACGACGATTTTTAACCTTAGTTAATTTAAAATTCATTTTTCTACCCTTTTTAATATTCACTAAACACTTTTTTACGTAAATAATAACCCAAAAGAAAAAACCTATCTAAAAAATACTTAAAAGAGCGCTGAAAATTGAAAGAAAATAAAAGAAAAAGAAACTATCCGAATTTTTTTTTTTTTGAAATTTATTGCCTTTTGCAAATTTGAATATTTTTTATTAATGTGGAAAATTAACTCTTTTAGGCAATATACAAATTTCTAGCCTTTTTGGTTTACAAGCGTTTTTATTAGTTTTTTTTTTCCTTTTTTTGTCCTTTTTTTGGAATTTTCTTTTTAAAGATAAGCAATAAAAATTGTATTTATTAACTTTTAAAGTAATTCAGATAAAAAAAAACGATTAAATTTAAATTTTCAAAGTTTATTAAATTTTTGCGCTATTTTCCTTTGTTAAAAATCTGTTTAGCGAATTAATTATTTTTTAAAAATTAAATTAAAAAATAATAAAAGGGTTTTATAGTGAAAATAAATGAATGTTCCTTTTTTAGATAAAGAAAAAATCTGGATCCTTTTTTGGCGTGCCATCAATGATTCACCCGGAAACGGCATAATCATTTTTACCATGGCCACTGTAACGTACGTTAACTTTTAAATATTCACTTTTCTTAAATAGCCGTTAGTTCGGATTTGTGCCTTTTTAGTGAGAAATTTTTCCATCTTGGCATGCATTTTTAAATTTAAGTATTTGGCGAAATTTGGCACTCATCAGAACAATGACGGCGATGTGATTCTGCACTTTGGCTGTGTATATATGAATAAATGAATGTCCCAATGATTGTATTAAGCAAAAAAAAAAAAAAGTATTAATTCATTTTTTAATTTTATTTATTTGATAAACTGTAAAAGAATTAGAAGGAATATTTTTAACGATTAAAAACATTCGATAGTAGTTCCGAAAATAGCTGATGCTTTTGATTTTTAAAATCTTTTCTGAGCTGAACAAAACCAATAGTCCGATTACCATGAGATTGAATATCAAATGAATAAAAACATAATAAAAAAATATATTCATTCCATAATCAGGAAACGTTTGACGAAAAAATATTAAATAATTCCATTAAGTAAATTGGAATTCTTTATTTTTCAAAAATTTTAAGGGTAAAAGCAAAATTTTTAAAACAGCCAATACTTTTTATTCTTTCTTTTTCATGCTTCTTCCAGTTTAGGAAAAATATGCATAAATTTATGTCCTCGATTTCATCCATAATTTTTTCGGCGCTATGTCTTTCCTTAAATTTCGTTACTTTTATTGGGCTTCCGTCAAATATCGTCATAATTTTCTCGAAGCAACCAAATAAAGGAATATTCATATAGTTAGACTATTATACTTTTCCTTGTCATTTACAACAGTGGCACATAATCCCATGATTCTTAGGCATTTTCGAGCATTGGCACACCCCTTAACCTTTTCTTTAGCATTGGCACACCAACCCCCTTTTACTTCAGCATTCTTACTTATTTGAATTTTGGCCTATTTAGCTTCGCCAATTTTTAACTATTATAAAGAAGTAAAGGTGGAATAGCTCATTAATAAATAAGATGTTTAAGCCGAAATGAGTTTTGTTTTTCGAAAATTTATATAATTGATATTGGTAAAAAAAAGCAGCGAAAATGTCAATGAAAAAAGAGAACAAAATTTGCAACTCTTATAAGTTGGATTGTTTTTTTCCAACCACTTCTTAAACTAAAGCATTTCTGATTAAATCTTTTTTAGTTTCTCTGAGTTAGTCTATTAGTTTTGATATAGTGAAGAGAAGCTTCACTAAGAGAAGATTGATGGGATCAATGGAGGAGAAGAGTGATCCCTTATGATCGGGCAAAGTGGGGAGGTGGGGAGCCGGAGAGGGCAGGGTCGGTAGTTTAGCTGGTAGAACACTGGTCCGGAAAGCCAGAGACGCCGGTTCAAAGCCGGCCCGCCCCCAAGTTTTTCCCTCAAAAACTCCCCCAGCTCGATCATATATTCAGTTTCACAATGTAGTCAAAAAGTCGAACATCTTTTTCCACGCGAACCCCAATGGTTTAAGCGAATTTGAGTTATTCATTGTTATTACATTTTTTCTGCGTGATAGACTTTGGATTGGTGTTGAAGAAATAAATAAAAAGTTAAATTGCGACGCCATTTTGATATTCAATACTAATTGTACTAATTGGACCGAATTTGCACTTCTCATTCATTTTTCACATAAGGTCGATCCTTGGTCACTTAGGTATTCTGTTTTTATACCCTCAAAAGGAGTCGCTTTATTAAAGCGAGAGTTTAGAGAGAAAAATTTATTAATTAAATTCATTTGTTATTTTTTAAACAAAATTTCGCTTTTTATGAGGATCATGACTCCACGGAACTTATTCGTGTGATGGTTTCGCAATCAGAAATTGACCTTGCTAATATAAAAGTGATTTTAAAAACTTCAATGTATTTAAACCCAATTAGTAGTTTAGTCACGTAAAGTTTGACAAAAGAATCAAAAGGTCCCCCCTTTTGTGTTTCCAAAACCGTCACAAATTTTTTGTTTTGTGAAGTCCTAAATAGATGTTTCAAAAATTTTTGAGGTCGCTTATCACGAATATGATATTTATATTGGGCTTCAAGCTGGTACGGCGAAAATCATAAACATTCAAAAAAAGCCAAATTTATTTTATTAAGGCTTCTTCCGAGCATGCGTATTTCATGCTTAAGGCATTAGAATTCGGCTACATCGGCAGTTTCATCAACATCCGAAACGCGGCGACACCAGCGGAATCGAAGCGCCTTGGCCGCCAAATCATGCCGTTCGAGGAGGTGGAATGGCATGCGGTCCGGCAGCAGAAAATGACACGCGTGCTACGGCACAAATTTGAAGTCACGCGGTTGAGGAATGCCCTTCTCAGCACCGGCATTTCCATGCTCGTTGAAGCTTCCGCCGACCGGTTTTGGGCGGCGGGACGAACGATGGACGATCCACGGCTTATGGCTACGGCCAATTGGACAAGAGAGAATGCATTGGGGACCGTCTTGATGCAGGTGCGCGATGAGATCCGCCCAATTCCGCCAAACCCGCACATTGCACTGAGGCACTACGTTGTCTGCCAAGCGACGGCCGAAGGACACGTCATCGCCGCCGCACTGTTCGACCACCAACCGTTTTTTGTCAAAATTGCCAACATCACCGCGCAAACGCTGGACATATATCGAGAACTGGCCGTGGGCGACACCGTGGTGATAAGAGAGCTGTATTGGAGGGAGGGTTTTCAGCAAATCGCAAATGAAGGCCACCTTCAAGTGTCGGCGTGGATACATCATGACCAAATTGTTCACCAGGCTACGGTCTCCACAGTCCAAAATGCGGCACTCGTACATTCATCAATTATGGCGGGCAGGATAAGTGCTGTGCGCAAAGGAGCTCGACCAATGGGTCTTCGCCACGTCTGTTCGGTGGATGTGTTGGTCAATGGTCGCACGCACACACTGAACCAGAGGAACATGGCAGTGCCAATTCACCATTTGCAGAAAGATCAGCCGGTCAATCTTCACGTCATGGAACTACCGATGGGCTGGTGGAGTGCCAAAAACTACATCCTTCCACCAAATGCACTACTAGGCACCAATTTGGAAAGGCGTTCGGAGGGTCGAGAGGTGTTCCCTCTCTTCCTAGAGGTCTAAGAAGAGGTGGCGAAGAGAGAGAAGAGTGAAGAGAAGAGGCGAGGGGCGATTGGTGGTCTGTGTGAGGGTGGTGACGCAGAAAGAAGGTGGAAGCGTTCATTAAGTAAGTTGAGGAACCAGGGACGGTTCCTGCCCCTGGTTCCTGGCCTGGGATGGAGATGTAAGGCCCCCGGACTCATCCCTCGGCTAGGGAATGGGAGAGTATTGAAGAGGAAGGGCTCCTCCCCTCGGGTCCCATTTCCCATCCCTAGGGCTCCCCATATAATGGATGGCTTAACCCATCATAGGTGTCAGTTAGTCAATCAGTCACCACTCCCAGTACTGGCCCTCCTCCACTACCAGCCGATGGGAGGAGCCTTTCTGCGGGGGCTACGGCCCAGTCTATTTTTGACCAAAACCCTCAAATTGAGGAAATTGATCAACCAAATGAACAGCAGCAGGATGTGCTGCGGCAATTGAACTTCCGTGTGTGAATGAGAAAGGGGGCCAAATGAATGATGGTGATCGACAAAAGTCAACAACGAAGCGAAAACCGCAGGAAATCCCATAAGGGGAGGAGCACAATCTGTTATCTGATGAATTCTTATTCGAGAACGGCAATTTCATCGACTTGGAATGGGTGAGACGAAAAAATTTGAAGCGTTTTCATATTATTGGTCACTTCATATTTCGTTAGGCTGAACCATTTTTGCGTGACCATGTGACGGGAACAGTTGAGCCCAGTTCGAAAATGTTTGTGGCGTTGCAATTATTTCTGAGAACACTACGAGATGAGAAAAAATCCTGCTTTTCAGGTTAATTATTGTGGGACTGAAAATAGGTGTACAACCGGCAGTTGTCCAAGCAGGGCTTGCAAAGTAAGGGAATTTCGGCATTTGATGAGTAAATGCAATTACTATAATTATGCCACGTCAGGGCCATTTGCGAACTAGCCTTAGATTTTTTTGAAATTTTTTATAAAAACCAACCCCCCTAGTTTTTTAAAACCGAGCCCTCTATTTTTTTGGAAAAAGTAGAAAACTCTAGGCTTTGAAAAACTAGGCTTGGGTTTTGGCAAAAACTAGGGTTATGTTTTCAAAAAAAGAGGGCTCGGTTTTAAGAAAAACTAGGGGGTTAAAACTTATGCTGTTTGAAAATTTCAAAAAATTCTAAGGCTGGTCCGCAAATTTTTTTTTCATTGGTCCGCAAAGGTCGTCCGCAAACGGTGGTCCGCAATCGTACCACACCGGTTTTTCGGGGTCGCTGATCACAAATATGACACCCATTTCGACCAATTCCGGACCCCGGACTTTAAATTACGAAAAAATCGAATTTTTAAAACTGAATTTTCGACTTTTTGTTCGAATCCGGGTTTAGGGTTCGGAATTGGTCGAAATGGATGTCATATTCGTTATCAGCGATCTTTAAAAGCCACCTAAGACATGTTTTTATGAAACGAAAAGACTTGAAATTTTATATGTTCAAAAAGAGTGGGGGGGGGGGGGTAAACCTTACTATGAGTCTCTTTTGTTTCAGCAATCCTTTCACTGCACCCTTTCAAAGGCCATGGCACTCGATTCCTTTGCCTAAACGCATTAAGTTGGCATCCGCGACCAATCAGCAGCAACGAAGACAACATCAACAGTTCGTCCTCACATCTCCGGTGATGGTTATCAATGAACCGATGACACTGCCCAAAGTGATCCCAACAAAAGGGGAGCCAAAAGTTCACACGGTGAAAGTGGGCGACCAAATCAAAATGTCAGTGTTAGCGGAGTAGTCAATATGGCATACTTATTTACTGCTTAAATGTTTACAAATTTTCAGGTTCCGCTTGGAATGCGGTGTTTACTTTCGAACGATTGATGGCCTCATTTTGGACGCGACCGAAGCGGGAGAATTCTGATGCAACAGCCCAAGAGAGAGAGAAAGAGAAAAATTAAAAATGCAATGTTTTACATTCAAAAAAATAGATTTGCACTAATGCATTAAATCATATTAATGATTAGTTTTCAAAATTTGTTCATTGCTAATCTTTCAAATGTAATTGCCTCTCGTAAAATCAAAAGCAAACTACATCGACTCGAAGCTATTGGAAAAGGGAAAAATGAACAGATTAATGCAGGGTTACCCTTGAAAATTTTCCGAAATAAGTACATCGATGGTCAAAAATAAGTTTTAGGGGTTAAAAATAAGTACATTTTTTGAAAACGTTGTTAATCTTGCGTTTTATTCATCAAAATCATAGCGCGACATATTTCTCTCCTCAAACAATTTTTTAAGCAATTTCCGGCTTTGAAATGAGAATGAAATTTTTAATTTCAAACAAGGAAGGGTCGGCGATGCCGATAGGCGCCGCCGGGGAAAATTTTGAAAATTTATTAATTTATGTTGATTATGTATCCAATTGAAATTAAAAAGTATCGAGAATTAAATTATGCAAAAAATATATGAAAAGGTTATTCCGAATCAATTCAAATAACGCATGTCTATGCTTCCGCGAAAAAAAGAAACTATAGAAATTTATATTCTTTAACATAGATTTGTTACTATTTTCCAAACAATAAAAAAAATCTCCAGTTTATTTTCGAAATATCAAATATTTATGAAGTGAAACGCAAAAAACAAAATTAAATTGCTAAAGATGACAAAAAGACTTTGGAATGCTTTTTCACTCGTTGTATGGCGGAAGAGAATTTGGAATATAAAAGTGGAAAATTTCAATTTAACAAAACAAATTGAGATATAAACAAATAGTAATCTTACTTAAAAAAATTTAATTTTAATTATATTTCTAAAAAAATGTTATAATAAACTAAAGCATCAATAAAGATGAAGATTTTCAGCATATTTTCCCCGTGAAATAAGATAATGTACTGTAGTTTAAATATAAAAAAAATAATAATGTTCTCGTGCATGAAGAAATAGTACAATAATGAGTTTTATTTATTTTTAGTGTTTATGTTTAATCCAAATAACGATGATTAATATTACCTAAGGAATAAAAAAAATCCAAATTAAATTGCAAAAACAAATAAGCCAAAATTAGATCATTTAAAAACAAAAATATTTTTATTGAAAATATGTAGATTTGCATTTGCTATACTCCGATAATACTTTCATACCAAAAAATTATTTTTAACTAAAGTCACCATTTTATTATTTAATTTTTAAAAGAATATATAATAAGTATTTGAAAAGAATTTTATAATTATTGACAAATTGATAAAAGCCAAACTTATCTATTCAAAGCATTGTAAAATTACATTTTATTGCCAAAATGAGAAAGCATCGCAAGTTTTTTATTTTAAACCAAGAAATTTAACTGGTCAAGTTGCACTTTTAAAATAGTTTAAAAAAATTCTAAGGGTAAAAATGATGAAGAAATGAAAAAAGAAATTTTAATAATATTTTTAAATAACAATAAAATATTAATTGATTAATTGAAGCACAAATGCAGTGTAATCGTAGATGACAACTCGCCGACACCGAATCTTTTTTAAGATTCATCTAAAGAAATTAAATTACTCCAATCACTGAAATTTTACATGACAACTCGCCGACAATATTGAAGAAAAAAATATCGAAAAGATTTGTTATTTTAAATTTAAAACAGTAATTTCTTATAACAAATATAGCGCCAAAAGATTAAAATTAATGGATTAAAACTCAAAAAATTTTGGCAGAAAATCTTGAAAATATAATGCAAAAAAGAAGAATGAACAAAAAGAAAATAAGCAAAATTAAAAATTGTTAGTATTGTATTTATTTTAAATTCTGAAAACCCATTTAAAAAATTAAATTATGATATATAAAACTTTTAAAAAATATATAAATATGATTGAAAATAAATCAAAATAATAACTTATATTTAAATTATTTTCTTTTTTAAACTATAAAAAAAAGAAATTTTCCAATATAATTTCTTTAATAAATAAAATTAAATGCTAAGAGATTTTTTTAAATTTCTTTGAAATGAAGAAAAGGAGGAAAAAAGAATAAGAAAAAAATTCTAAATTATTAGCAAAATATGACGGAGAAATTCACAATGGCCATATCCCAAACAGAAAATAATGAAACAAAAAGAGCAGAAAATATGTAATCCCTCTTTAAGTGTTAAATTGAAGAAAAATGCAATATTAAAATTAACGGCTAATTAAAATAATAAACCAACTAAAAAACAAGGAATTCGTTAATCGAATTATCGGTCGTAATCTCATCCATTCATATTATCACTAAACGATTTAAATCTTCTTATGAAAAAGAAATCTCTGCGCAAAAAAGATAATATTTTTTCATCAGAATATATAAATTAAAATTTTTTCATCTCTGTGATATCATAAAAAAATATAAGATAAGGCGTAAAAAATGAAAAAAATTTCTAACTGATGTAAAATTCCAAAAAATGGAATTATTTTTTGCTTCAATTTAAAAAATGCATAATGAAAAAATGAAGAAAATTGTAAAAATAACACAGAAAAGAATTTAAATTGAACCTGACAATACAATATTGAAATTAGCAGACAAAATTTAAGACCATATTCTTATATGCTTAAAAATAAAAAATAAAAATCAAGCTAATATTTTTTTAAAGTATTTTGCGCGACAAACAATGAAAAAAGTAGAAGCCCCAAAGTGCAAGGGTATATATAATATAGAACCTATTAATAATTATTGCTGACAATTAATTTCAAAAAAATATTTAAGAATATTCTTAAATAAACATAAACATACCTGTATATAAGCTAATCTTTAATTTCGGAGTAAAATTTAAAGAATTTTAACCAATGACGAGAAAATGGACAAATTGATAGTAATAAAAAACGAAATATTGGTTAATCGAATTGAAATCATTGGCATGATAAAATAAAAGGTTAAGGCAAACCATAAAATTTTAATAAATTTATTATGGTTTAAATGAATAATTTAGTACTAAAGAATTTCAATCAAAACTGTAAAATTAAAAAGGAATAAAATTAATCTGCAATTAAGTTTCTAATTTTTTTACATTTCAAGAATCTTTAGCAAAAATATTTATTTGCTAAATTGTTTATTTTTAATTTTCATATAAAATTTGAAAAAATTTTTTTTTTATTTAAGCCTTAAACGAAACGAACCGAACTTTGATCACGTTGCGCCAATTGAAATTTTCCAAATAATACATAAAACAGATAAAAAATGAAATGAATAAAATAACAAAAATAATAATTATTATTTCGTATTTACAGATTTGCAAAATTATTAGCAGAAAATTTAACAAATTACTCTTTTATAAAAACATGCATTTAAATAAAGAAAATAAAGAAAATGCATTAACAAATTTCGTTTCACATAAAAAAAATTTCTGCCGAACTCAATCAAATAAAAAGGTATAAAATAAAATATTTTTATAACAAAATAAATAACCTAAAATACAATTACCCTCAAAAAGATGCTCCATGAAAAAGTAGAAATAAAGAAGGATAAAATATATTTATAATAACAACAAAAAAATGATATTTTGATCATACGCAAAAATATACAAATTCATATGTTAAATAATTGAAAAGTAAATAAATATCAAATAATATTATTCCAAATATGTTTCAATCTCTTCAAATATTCAATTTGACATAGCGCTATTATAATTTGAGGAATAATTGCACATTAAAAGAAACAGAGAATAATTCTAAGGCTGTTATATTACAATAAAACTAAAGCGAAAAATTAAAAAAAAGGCCTGATTGTGAAAAACAAAAATAAAATCAACGATTTCTTATTTCATCAACTACACACTGAAATATTTATTACTGACCAAAAATAAACGCGAAAATATCCTATTGCTAAATTAAAAAAGAAAAATTCTTATTTCAACAATTGAAAAATAATAAGATAGTACTTAATTTTTGCTGGTGTCCAATTTTTGTTAACTAATTTTGTTCTGCGAAGAAAGAAAAATTTGAAATGGGTAGAAAAAAAAAATTTTTTCTGAGCAAATGAATTAAATAAATTATTGACCAAAATAATATAAAATCAAAAAATATTTTATATATAATTTAAAATAATTCATATATTTTAAAATAATTTGTCTAATTATGTATGTACCAATGCTACTTTTAAAAATTCAATTTATTTCACTAAATACAATTAGTTAAAAAAGGATTTGTTATGCGGGAATGTCAAAGGAAAAAGATAACAAAAATGACCGAGTGTAATTGAGTACAAATAAAAATTATTAATTATACGACAAAAAAAAGACACTAAAGAGGAGTGAAGCAGTAAACAAACCCTCAATTCGCTGAGGCTCATAGCGTTATGCTGGTGTTGTTGAAGATGGCGAGATAGAAAGCAAAAGACACGGCCACCCGGTCGTAAGAAAGGAGGAAAAAACTTATTTCAAATTAATTAAGAATCGAAAAATACTATTGAAAAATTAAATTATAATTACATAAATGTAAGCAAAATTATTCATTTAAAAAAATAAAACAATTTACAAAACATCCGTCCCTTAAATAAAAACAGAAAAATAGCAAAGAACAAAAAGATAAATAAGTTCAAAAGAACAAAATATTTAATAAAAAAAAGTAATTTCAACAATAAAATTTTAATTAAATTATTTTTTAAACCAAAAATAGTTTATTTGTTTTTTCAAATTCATAATCTAAAATTTCCTAAAAAATTTTACTTTTGAAAAAACAATGAAACCAAATTACATCAATGTGCTTAAAAAAATGAAGTATAACATAACAAATAGCATTAAAAAATTTAAAAAAATCTTTATTTAATATAAAAAAACATTATAATTATCAATAAATAAATGAACATTGAAAAACATATTTACAGAAATATTCAAAATTAATAAGAAAAACGGAAAGAAACCTATTAATGAAATAAACTACCCGGACGCGGTAATAATTTTTAATTCTTAGGATCACAAAAAAATATGCTCTTTTATCTCTACAAAAAGCAATTTTCATAATGCATTTATTTCAATTTAAAAAATAAGATAAGAGATGAAATAGTTAATAATAAATAAATGAACGAAATTAAGAATTTATAAAAAATATGCAAGAACACAGGGCATATTAAAATTCCGCTTTTGGTAAATACAATATATTTATATACCGCAGAGAAAGGAACATTTGAAAGGGAAAAGAATTTATTAGAAAATAAAAAAAAAAGAAAATAAAACAGAAAAGCATAATAGATGAGCAATTATATTAAAATAAAATTTTACAGGGATACGACGATTTAATTAACGGATCCCAAAACACAAACAAAGAGATGCATAATTTTAAAAGAAAATGATAAAAAAACATTTATACCCTTGTAAAATTGCTACAAATATGAAAACCAAAAAATAATATAATAATAAATTAATTTATAACTATTTGACATTAAATTTTTTTTGAAAAAATTATTTATTTCAAATTATTTTTTTATTTAACATTAATTTTTTTTTTAATTTTTTTACGGAAATTTCCTTTAATCCAAAAGTAAATAAATTATAAAGTCACTTAATTAGACAGAAAAAACTTTTTTCCTTTTAATAAAATCTAGATAAATTAGGGAAAAAATCCTTGGGAATTTTTTTTCGTAAAAACAAATAAGGCTGACAGAAAGAGCACAAAATTCTCTTACAAAAGGATATTGAATGATCTATACTGACCAAGCTCCACAGAAAATTTCGGGACTCAAAAATTGGGTATCAAAAATTTTGAACTTTTCCAGAAAAAAAAATTTTTTATTTTATCAAATGATCTTATATTTTTTTTTTACAAAGCATTTGGGTTTCATTAAAAATTGTTTTATATGAAAAAGTATATGTACTTATTGAAATATATAATTTTCATGAAGTAAAAATAAAATGCCTCTTTCAAAAGATCTTAAAATTAGAAGAAGAATGAAAAATAAAAAGCTGTTAAAAGAAAATTTAGAAAAATAAAAAAAGAATTACAGATGAAAATATTCGTTCGAATACGGCATTTCTTACAAACAAAAAGGAATATAAAAATGCAAAAAAAAAAAAAATTTAATTCTATATAATTGTCATTTTTCGAAGAAAAAAAAGGCTTACAGCACAGAGCCCGGCATAGTGCTACCTATTCCTCTTTCCATTACAACGGGCGGAAAGACAAAAGCCAATGATGGAATGGGGCAATGATACCTAGGGACGTGGCTTTGTACTTAAAAACTTTTATTCATTTTCATTTTTTAAGAAATATTATTTTTTTTTTCTCTCTTTTTAACCATTTATTTTTTATTTCGTTACAAATATTTTCAGTTTGGTACTTATTAAAAAGTCATTTATTTATTAAAGTAAATACCGAACTAATCATATTTGTAACGGAAATAAAAATGGTTAAAAAGATGACAAAAATAAATATAAATTGGCTTTGGATTGTCCTTCCGCCCGTTGTAGTGGGAAGAGGATTTGGGTAGGTAGCACGATACCGCTGCTTTGCTGGTTACCGGCAGTAATTACCGGTTTCTCTTATAGCCCTCAAGTTCCCAAAACTGATAACAAAATTTCAATGAACTGGAGCGATTGATAAACCCGTAATTTTTACTGAATTTCCAGTAAATTTTTGAGTAAATGTAGTCTTAACTTTTCTCAAGCCAAATTAAACAAGCTTAATATTTATTGTCCAATAGCACTTGATTGGCTCTATTAGCTTGCAAAAAATTTAAAAAATTTCTTTGTTTTAAAAAAAAGTGACCAAAAAAGTGGAAAAATTGCCAAAACTCGTGAAAACTAAAAATATATTTTTTGAGATTTCTATTTTATCAGCTGCCATTTAATAACTAAAAATTAATATTATATTTAAATATTTATAAAAACAATTGAAATAAATAAAAGTACTAATGTTTATCCAAAAACTAAAATTTTATTAATGGTGATCATTTGCACTTGCGATTGAAATCGATCATCAAAATAATTCTTAAAATTAACCATTAGCAATATGATAATTATGACAATATATTTTTCAGGCAACAGTGATCCCGAGAGAACTGAGTTGACCGGGAAAATAAATAATAAGAATAATAAAAGACATTTAAAGATTCAAACTTCCCAACAAAAAGAAAAAACACATTAAATTAGTTTAGCACAAACTTTGATTATCGGAAGTAAAAATATAAAATAAGAAATAAATAATATAATACAAAAATTAATTCATAGTTCCTACAAGAAAACTACAAACTAACAAATAAAGCCCATTAAATATAAAAAAATCAAAAAACAAATTTTGTTTTCTAATTCCGAAAGTGCCCAACTTCTTACAATGATAATCATCGCAACGGCAGGATTGTACTAAATAAACTCCAAATTAAAAAAAATATTTAATTTTGTTTGCGTTATCATCAGTTAACAAAATTATTAAAAGATCTAACCAATAGCTATTTCACAATAAGCATTGTTTAGTTTTGTTGCAATAATTCCAAATTGCACATTGGTCTGTCTATCTCTTAAACTTAATATCCCTTTTAATTTTGAAAATTTTACAACAAAAGTGGTGTTGAAGAAATAGAAAGGTCATTTTCGTGCGAGAATAAAGGGGGATGAGATGAGAGGATCTCGTTGATTTACGCCCTTTTAGCCATTTGGTCAAATGAATATATCTGTATATAGTGCCACATTTTTAATGAACTTAGTGTAATACTCTTTTATTATATGAGATATACATATTTTAAGTTTGAAAATTTACTGAAAGTGTTAAATAATAATTATTAAAAATCATAAATTTTTTATAGGGGAGTAATTTTTTCAATTTTTGGTGGGTTAATAGGGCTCATTAGGAGCTTCCAAAATACACTAAGTTTAAAAAATTTGGTTGCCTAAGAAAAAAGTTATAGGGTCCAAAAGTTGGCTGGCGCCGAACTAAGCGCGCCGAACTGAGTGGTCCCGCACAAAACAGCACTAATCAAAATCGCCTGTGCAGCATATTTCCAAAACCAAACTCAAACAAAAAAGACAAAATGAAAAAAGGAAAAATTGCGTATTGAAAAGATAAACAAATAGAAAAATATTATTGAACAAATTTATTAAGGCAATTTTTTATTTCGAAAAATATTCCATCAAAATTTAAGGATTCAATACAGAAAAAAGATTTTAATTTGGTTGTCGATAACGAATCACAACAAGAAGGATCCACCATGAATTATGTATATTATATTTAATCAGAATTGCGTTTAAGCAAATTCTTCTTCATAAAAAATTTTAGAAATAGAATGAACCAAATCTAGTCTCAGCATCATTCGATAAATAAAAAAATTTATTAGAACAAAATGTGATAAAATAATGTAAAAAAGAAAAAACAAAAATTACAAATTTTAAATTTAAAAGTCTTTTAAATGGTTATAACTTAGTAAACTTATATTTATTTTTTATAACATTCAAAAAAAAATATGATTGAAGGTAAAATTTAAGCTAAAATACAAGAAATCCATAACAGAAATAAAAAAAAAAAAATCAAAATAATTGCATTTAATTTTGAAGAAAATGCATTTAAAAATATAAATGCCAGTAATTTTCTGGTGCTGTGCGGGATTCCCAGTTCTCGATTTCCGACTCGGGGAATTTCCCGGGTTTTTCTTATCCCGATCACGGTTCTTGGTTTCCGGGTTTTGTTTTCGGGGTTTCCGGAAATTTTTCACTGTTAAAGATGGCTTTGAGGTTTAAGACAAAAAGAAACACGACGTAAAGATATATTTTTTTAAATTTCCTTTATAAAGAATAAAAAAATTCAATTTAAAACAAAATGAAACCTTGAAAAAAACGAAGTTTAACAAAAGATCATTGCATATGCCTTACGCCAAAGGGTGTCCCTACAATTTGTTTACACTTTATTATTTTTCTTTTCGACTTAATGGATAATGAATTAAATCGGGGCTACATATTTATGGTTTGCCTCATTTTGTAAGTTGTTTGAGAGGCCAAGAGGCAACATTTTCAATAAAGGCTTTGAGAAAGCAGCAGAAAAAAACACTTACCAAAAGATGATCAAAAAATAAATATTAACTTTTTTTTAATTACTTAAGCTTTATGGAAATTTAGTTATTTTATAAGAAAATTATTAGGCTTTTATTACCCGCCTAAAAGATGTATGCCTATTAAAACTTAATGAGTACCCATTATTTATTGAAATTTTCCATATAAATTTAAATTTGAAAAAAGGCTGTTTACAGGAATGTATAATGAAAACAATGATAATTATTTATTACCAGACAAAGTGGAGGAAAATACAGAATTAAATTCAAGTTACAAAACACCCCTAAATTAATTAAATTTATTTACGAAGGTGTGAGTTGCGCACTTTGCACTTTAATCAATCAATACGGAGACTTCCCCACAATTAATAATTTTATCTTTTAAAAACTAATAATTTTAAATCAGAGAAATTAAAAAAAGCTAATCATTGAAAGAAGCAAATTAATAAATTTACAACTAATGCAAATGAAGAATGCTAAGTATAACATCAAATGGCTTTTCTTATAATACTTTCTGAAAAATCAAACAAATTAAAATTTTAATAATTTAAAAAATATATTTAAATAAAAAAAAGAAATTTGAGTAAAATAAGCAATGAGACCAACCACTCAATTACAAAAAATTAATTAAAAAAGGGATAAATATTAGAAATTGTATAATTTATTAGAAGAAAACAAAAGTAGTAAGAACAAATAAGAGTAGTAATAATTATCAGAAGCAGCACACAAAGCCATGAAGACCAAAACAGCTTTGCAAAAGAAATGATAATTTAATAAATCGTAATTCACAAGAACATTTCTTTGCAAAACACTGGCTCACCAAAATGTTTTTAAAAATTTGATATTTCTGAATAAATATTGATCCCAGAGGTTTGAAGGAACCTTAAGCTCGTGCGCCAAAAAATATTAATAATTATGAATTGTATAAGGGATTCGAATTTATTGAAATCTATTCGACCAATTATTTATTTTTTAACAAGAGATGAGCAATGTCTCTAACCAGGAGTTTAGCACCAGCACCATCCCTGCAGTATGTTTCAATAAAAACATAAAAAATAAAAAATAACTGAAAAGGTTTAAGGACTCATGCTTTAAAAAGGATGGAATACCTTAATTAAATTAATTGAGCAGTTAATTAAAAACATATAATAATTGATAAAAATGGCAAGAAAGATAATTATTAAAACAATATTAATATCTAAAAAATAAGCCAAAAGAATTATAAAACAAAGAATGTTTTAAAATATTTTATTTTATTCCTATCCTCAGCAGAAAGAAGAGAATAAAAAAACAAAGAAAAAAAAAATCTGATTTTGTAAAATCAAAATGATTTTTTATTTATGGAAATTCAATTCATATAAAGATTATTTTCCTTTGTTTACAAAACTAAATGCATATTTTAAATGAATACATTTGTATTTTAATAAATTAACTTTCTTTTTCGTATAAGATAAAAAAATATAAAGTTATAAATTACGGAATACAATTGTATGACAAAAATTGATTAAATAAATTAAAAAAAAAGAACAAATGAATGTTTAACATTCGTATTTTAAAAATTAACTGAATTAAGTAAGTGACATAAATAAAAAAATCTTTTTGATAAATGATTTAAAACAAAGCTTAAAAAATATAACCCCTTAAAAATATTCAATAATTAGTAAAAAATAAATTTCATTCACTTAATAGCCATAAACTGCCGATTTTTATTTTATAAAATATTGGAAAAAGAAGGAAAATTTAAAATTTAAATATAATGAAATGAACAGGCCGCTGCACGAGTGTAGTTGATGACACAAGCGGTCAATTGATAAAGGGAATTATATACTTATTTGAAAATAAATAAATAAATAAACTATTGTTTGAAAATATGTTTTAATTTGTTAATAGAATGAAAACCCAAAAATATTTTCGTATTGTGAAACAACATTATTCGAAAGTTTGCTCGACAATTTCATTAATGAATTTACGTAAAAAAAAATAAATTACTAATGTGCTTTTATGGGACTCAAAAAAAAATCCGATTTTTATTGCGCTTTTTGAAAGAAAATTATTTTTTGAAGTGAATTTTAAAAAAAAATCTAATAATATTAATTCACTAAAATAATGAAAATTTCAACAGAAATTTCTATGTATTAATTATTTTAATAGTACATTCTAACAAATAGCAACTGAAGATAATTTCCTTATTTTTACTTGACAATTAAAACTAACGACTTGCATTTGAAGGTGGAAAGCGTACAGGCTTGAAGCATGATAGGAAATTTGAAAAGGCATTCAAAAACAAAATCCCATTCGAATTAGACTAAAAGTATTAGAACAAAAAAAAAGATTTGAAATTATAACAGTTCAAAAGAAAAATTAAAAAATAAATTATTAAAAAACATAATAAACTAAACTATAAATTTCTAGCATCTGCAGAAATAAAAGAAGAATAAATTCGAAAATACTTTTATAAATTATGAAACTCATTTGCAGATAAATAATAATCAAATAAACTAAACTTGTTTTTTAAATTTAAATTTAATTTCAATAAATTATGAAAAAAGAATGCTGCACGCAAAGACATTATGATAAAAATTCCGCCAAGAAGCCAATGCAATTGTTAAAAGAAATTGTCCAAGTCTTATTTGGTTACAATAATTAATAATTTTTTTTATATGGGCATATATCATATTATAAAAAGATTTTTACTGCCATCCGCCATAATGCATAAAAGTGAAAAAGAATCCTAAAATATTTTTAATATATATTTATTTTACAACAGAGAAAAACCAGTGTTAAATAATAATTTGTTTTTATATTGATAAAACACATTATTTTATATAGTTGAAATTTATAAATTTAGATTAAAACCAAGGCTTTCTTCATATTCGGCATGTTTCGCCAAAATTACGACCACCGATACATGGAGCCGAAAACAAAAAAAGTTATTAAATGTTAAAACTAGGGTAACACGGGACCGGGGCTTTTGGCAAAGACCGGGACCGGAACTTTCCGGGCCAGGAAAACTCGGGACAAGGCCCACAATTTTCAACCGGGAACGCGGCAAAACTGGGGCTTTTTCCTGAGTGCTATATAGATCTTCTACTGTTTCTAAAAAATTCGAAACTACCTGTTTTACAAAGCATAAGACTTTCTGGCTTTTAATTTTCCTGTTTTTTTCTTTCTTTTTTTCTAGTAAGGATTTGGCTATTTCTTTTCATGTGTGGTTAAAGCAATTTGAAAAAGAAAAAAAGAAGATGAACACTTCTTTTAAAATGATAAAACAAAAGTTAGAATTAAGTTGGTTTTAATTTCCCAAATTTATAGTAAAATGACCAAAAAAACCCTTATGTAGGATTACTAATGGGGATGGTGAAAAAGGGATAATTTTAATTTCAATTCACCTTTCGTCCTCAACAGCTTTTAAATGGCTAAATAAAAAATCTTTTATATAAAGATTACATAATTCAAATGCTAAGTTATTAAACAAATAAAATAAATTTTTTTTAAGTTAACATTTGTCTAAATAATTTATTTAAATATTCAAAGGGAGCTAAAAATGTATTATTTCTTTTTTTTTAAACCAAACAAGAAAAGAATGTATTGAAGGAAAAAACGAAATTATAAATTCAAAAGATGAATAGAAAAAAAAAACTTAATAATTTTAAAATTTTTAACAATATGCATTTTTTAAAAAATTATTTCAACAAAATTATGGGGGCTCTTAAGTGATTATTAAATTAAGGAAAAATAATTTTTTTGTTTTGAGCAACTTGCACTTGCTTTGAAATTGAAACTAATTCAAAAATAATTCTTAAAATACTTGAACATTTTGATAGAATCAATCTGAACTTGCATTGACGCATTTCGAATGCCTTTGACTTTTTCGCCTCTACATTTGCGCTCCAGAAATTTGCGTCTCCGACATTTTCGCCCCGATAGAGTTTTAAAAAATCGTTATTTTTTCAAGATCTGCCTTTCCCAAGAGTCAAAGAAAAAGAAAATAAGCCAGCACGGCAAAATTTATTAAAAAATGCAAAAATTTTGTCGGCGTGCCTTGATGATTTCAATTACCCATTGCCAAAAATAAAATGAATTATGCAAAAATCATTTTTTCCAGCAAATTGAAAAAGAGAGGAAAGAAAAAAGTAAAGAGTAAAGATTTGATGAAAACAAAAAAAAATTAAAAGAAAATAAAATTATGAACTAAAATTTATATTAATTTTTCAGAAAAATAAAAAATGCTCGTCGCAAAGTTTACAGGAACTTTCCACTGCGACATGAAAGAAAAAAAAATTGAAATGTATACATAAAAAAATATATGAGTAGATGATTTGCCAAAAATATAGTTTTAATTATGTGAATCACTAATTATCATACACAAAATATTATTAAATGAATTATCAGTCGTAATATTTAACATCTATTTGATTTGCTTCATATTCATTGAATAAAATATACAAGTGAACCGCAAGCAAATGGCTATATGGGCAATTAAAACAAAATAGCATTAAATCAAATCGTACTGGGTCGTTTCGTAAATCGCCATTTTTTATGGCTTTTCAAATTCGTCATAATTTAGCTCAAAAACGTCTAAATTCAACAAAATTGATAGTGCCCAATAGCTTCTGATTGGCTCTATTAGCTCTCCAAATTTCTCAAATTTTAGTTTTACGAAAATTGGAATTGTGAAAGTAAAAAACAAAAATTTATTGGCCATATTTTTTTTTAAACAATCATATTTTTTCTTAATTTAGAAATTAATAGAGGAAATCAAGAGCTGTCGTATGATACAAAATTGTTGCTTTGACTAATTCAAAATTGAGTGAAATCTTTTTTTTTACAATTGGATACCAATTAAACAAAGTAATAACAATTATACTAAGGATTATACAAGTAACATTTATGAATAATGACAATTTAGGACTGACTCACCCTGCTTGAAAAGAATGACTAACAATATAACAAAAAATGAAAAATTAATTTTTAAACAAATAATATTTGAAAAAAATAAAATAAATAATTAAGCCCAAAATTGGAAATTTTTCTATTTTTTAAACTTTATTGCAAGTTTTATAAGTTTAAAAAAATGTACAAATTAAATTAATACATAAAATAAATTGGCATACTTAAAAATGAAGTTAGGCAATTTCATATTTTAACCCATATACCGCAAGGAAATTCGAAAGAATAAAAGTATTATTGTTAATTGACAAATATAATAAATATGTAAAATTAATTAATAATCTTATTTAAACAACGGAACGACATGAGCGCGAAAACCAATTATGAGAGCAAGAGAAGAACATACCTAAATATTGCAATAACTACTTAAAAATAAAATTTCTTCAAAAAAGAGTAATTTATTATTTTTAATAAAATTGTAGTAAAAAAAACCTAATTTAAAATAATGAAATTTTTAAGTAAAATTATTAAGAAATTCTTTTTTCTTCAATTGTCTATCGTAAATTGTTTGCTTTTTTAAAATAAACAAAAAACATATTAAAAAATTATAGATATTGAAAATGTTGGAAAAAGTAAAACTAATCAAAAAATAAAATAATAAAAACAAAACAAAAAAATCATATTTTACTAAGAACCCAATTGTATTAGTGCTGGTTTGGACGTAGAAATAGAAGATGAGCAAGAATATACAAAGTCTTACCGATTGCTATCTAGACATATTTTCATTACCAGATTTAAATAGTTTAGTCAATTTAAAGGAACTGCGTATGAATTGCAAAATAAATTTCGGTCGTAAACAAGCGAAAATAATATGAAATGTTGTAATTGCCAAAAATGTGATAAAATACGAAAATCGGTTTTTGAAATTTTTAATAATTTATAAAAAAAACAAAGGAGGATTAGAAATAAAATTTGAATAGGAAACAATTGTAATACAACAACTTTATAAAAATAATAAACTGATTTCATTACTTTTAAAGAAAGGATAAATAAATCAATGCAAAAATATTTAAATAAAAATTATATAATTTTAACAACGCAGAGGCAACACACTAATCAGCTCTGGGAGGGCAACACATTAAAAGGAATCTAGAAAAATAAAAATAAAACAATTAAAAATACGGCAACGAATGAAAAAATTTATTCAGTAATTGAAACATTTCGAACTTAATTTATTAAAAAAAAAAACGAAAAAATTATTAAACTCACATTTTATCAAATTCTTCTATCATTACATTAACAATTATTAAACCATTAACTATTTACCAAAAAAGATTGGTTAAATTAGAAAAAAGTTCGCTTAGGCTTTCTAATATCTAAAATTCACAGTCATTTTTTTGAGCGATTTTTTCAAGAATTTTGAAAAATTCCAGTCCTGGTTAGTTCCGTTTCCAGGTGCCGGGTAAAATTACGGTCCCGGTCCCGGGTTATCCCGTCTCGGCTTTTCCCGGTCCCGGCAAACGCTAGTTAAAAGTAAGTTAAAGGCTTGCGATACATATATAATAATGCGAGGCATTATTTAAGTAGAAATCCTTTTCCAATCTATTTGTTGAGATTGCCAATTCCATTTTTACATCATATTTACTGTTTATGTCATAACTCATAAATCATGCATATACATTTAGAGCAGTTTTTGTGTCACATTAAACCTAGCTCTACAAATAAACGTAAAAAATAATAAAAATGGTCCAATAAGCCCGAAAAAATAAATAAAAGCTTACAAATAAGAATGAAAAATTTATTTAATTCGGTTCTGAAATAAAAAAATCTTTTAAATTCAAATTAAAATTTCACATAATGTCATTACATTGCCATGACAGAGAAAAGAAATTAAAATGTTAAAACGATTTGTATTTTGAAGGAAAAAAATAAACGCTTGCAAATTGAATTGAATATTTAAAATTAGCATTTCATAAAAAACCCTATTTTTTCGAAATACCAAATTTTGGAGTGATGAGGATTGTTCGCTTAATACTCCCGCATTATAAATCAAAAAGCATTTATTAAAATAAGGAGGGATTTAAAAAAATTGAATGAGAGAAAACAAAAAATAGTTTTAGATATGGAAAGGAACAACAAAAGATGGAACACAGACGAGATAAATTAATGAAACAAAAAAAGAGGGAAATTATATTTTGAATTTCCAAACCATCAAAAATTTAAATAACAGCAAAATTATATAAAACTATTGATAGCAGTTTATAATGCCAAATTAAATTATCATAACAGATTATAGCAATGATTACATTATTATTTTTCTTTTTTTATATGCGAAAAAAGAAAGACACTCAAATGTTGAGATTGTAGCCATTCCAGTACAGCTCATTTAACTGGTGTTAGGTCGCTTCGTAAAAAGTGACACCATGGGCGTTTCGTAAAAAACCCCATTTTTTTAATTTTTTGAAAAAAACTTGTCATAGCTTTGCTCAAACAGAACTAAATTGAAGAACCTTTATCGTGTAGAGCATAGTGGATTTACTATTGTGAATTTTGAGCTTTTTTGGATACGGCGCCAAAGATTTTAAAGGGCTATCGATTGACGTAATTTTGAAAAATTTTATCTTAGAAAAAGTTCCATTTTCCGAGAAAAAAATTGGGTAACGCGGGACACTTCAGTCCCGAGCCCATAGCTTTTCAGGTTTGTCCGAAGCAAAAATACTTATCTGAGCACTTTTTAGAGCATTTAAAGGGCTATCTAATGCTATTTTATAGGCCAAAATTTCTCAAAGTTTCGAGCTAAGCCCTCTACTTTTATCGAATTTTTGGAACTTTGGACATTTTTTTCTGATCATTTTTGGCGCCGTCGCCAAAAAACCGAAAATTCATAATGTAAATCCAAATAAGTATCGGACATTACAAAGATTGTTAAATTTGTTTGCGTGAGCAAAGTTATAACGGTTTTGTTCTAAAGTTTTTATTAAAATGGCCTTTTAAGGAAACGCCATGGTGGCACTTTTTACAAGTTTCCCAGCACCAATTAACTGACTGTGGCCTGCTGTCTCTTGCATTCTGAACATAAGATTTACAAAATATGAGCTTCATTTGCAATGAGTAATATAAGATAAATATATTTTTTTATTTCAATTTATCAAAGTCAATTAAAATATTTAGTAATTATTATCAAATCTAATATATAACTTTTACGATATGTGTTTGTGTGTGTCACAAAGTAAATATATTTTTTGAAATAAATGCTGCAATAAAATATTATATAAATAAATGATATGTTAAAATAAACTAAAACTTATCCATTCCAAAAAAAAACTAAAAATAATATTAAGAAAACCGAAAAAATATCGCTTATATTTTAATTATTTAAATGAAATTTGTAATAATTTTATTAATATAAGCTTCTAAAATTAATAATATGAAATATAAAAAATCTTAACAAAACTCAAAAAACCCAACTATAAAAGGAGCGGCGCTCACGAACGAAAATAGGAGGCAAGGTTGCAATTTGAAATCCAAAAAGTTAAAAATTACGACCACACACTTCTTACTTTTTTTCAAACTTAATTAATAAAAGAAATTATCTAATAATAATTTTGTAGCTAAAATAACTAAAATTTTACAAAGATCAAAAAAAATATAAAACACAAAACAAAAAAGGAGCGATTTCGAAGAATTAGGACCAAGTTAAAGGACATAAGAAAATATTATTATAATAAAATGAAATTTAAATTTAATAAATTAATATAATGGATAAAAAAGCAATGCCCGTATGAAAGTATTTATAAATTAAAGTTAATTTAAATAAAGATGATCAAATTAATACTTTAAGTTATTTCTGAGTTCATTAAATGAAAAGAATAGAAAATGAGGTTTAAACGAATTAACTTTTTTTCTTAGCGAAATTTACTGTTTGATCAATAAACAAAAAAATTTACCTAAGTTTAAATAATTAAGTTGATGTATAATTTTATTATTATTTAAAAAATATTGTATAATACCAGATGAAACAAAAAGCAAAAATTTAAATGAGAATGACAGCAAATATCATTTTAAACAAAAAATTTATAAATGTTTAATATTTAAAAAAACTTTTCAAAAAAATAAAATAATTTTTATAAGTAAATTCATTTAAAACAAAAATACTTTTCTCATTTACAGCATAAGGAATATAAATATGAACAAAATCATATATTAATTAAAATTAATAACAAATAACAAAAGAACAAAAAATGTACTCACAAAAACGATTAAAATCGGAATTCGAATATTCAAAATACTGCTACATGACAAGTTTTCAAAGAAAAAATAAAAACAATTTTTTTTTGAAATAATCCAAAAAAGAGATTGAAAATCTCAGCGTATTTATAAAAAGAAACTCCATTGCTTATAAATTTCTTACTTATCATACAACAAAAGCCAAAATTTTATATAATTAAATAATTTTGAAATTCTTAATTCAAATTTTGTGCAAATGCGAATAATTTTAGCAATTATTACATTATAAACATTTTTCTTTTTTTTTATAAACAGAAAAAGAAAAGACATATTGTGAATGTAGTCATCTCCAGAACAGCCCAATTAACTGATTGTGTACCTATTCATACTTATAATTAGGGCTTCAAATTATATGCACCTAAAATATTTAATTAAAAAACAATGAGTTAATTTTTGCACCAAATAATTTGGCAAAAGGCCCTCTTGCAAAATTTCCAAATTTTTTGTTAGTCTTACGTTTTTTTTTTACAAAAAGCATGTTACGATTTGCAGGAGGGTAGGTCTAGTGCTAAAGTATTTTATGCAAAATTTAAAATCTGTACGTCATATCAAAGCCGAGTGCGAAAATCAATTTGTTTTTTAATTCAATATTTTATGGCATATAATTTCAAGCCCTAATTATAATTTTTCACAATTTATCAAGAAAATTCAAAAAACGCGCTTACGCTTAAGACTCTCACGCTAAAAAAACCCACGCTAAACCGACCCCCTATCGAGCTAATGAGGTTAGGTCTACTATTTCGTAATTTTTATTTGTACTTAAAATTTAGCATTTAATTGGGAATCCATTTATTAAAGTTTATTTCCAAAAGAAGCAAAGTGCAAAGGGTATAAAACCAAGCTTAAATATTCGAGAATAAACATAACATAATTGCGTATAACCAAGTCTAAATTTTCATTAAATCGATTAATGGATTAAACTACCTTTTGTTAATTAAAATTAAATATTAAAAAGTTTTTATAATTAAAATTGGATTAAATTGATTACTAAACATTAATTCATAAAAAAATAAAAAGTAATTTAACTGCTTCTTCATACTTTAAGTGTTTAATTCGCTATGGAAAATAATAATTTAATCGAAAATATAATTAAAAAAACATAATAATTTATTCGTTAATTCATTTATTTTCTTATTAAAAAAGGAAATATTTTCAGCGGTCTGAAATATTTATTTTGTTTAAATGCGTATCTAAGAGATAAGGATAATCTATTTAATATTTTCGAGCTAAAATTCTTGTCTTTTACAAAATTCTATATCTATAATTAAAAAGTAGAAATTTATTAAAACATTCGTAAATTGCTTTATTTAATAATATGTCGATTGTAGATAATCTTTTAATAAATTTAATAAAAGTGGTAAAATTAAAATGTTAAGTTTATGTTTTAATTTGTAAATTAAATAGAAATGAATCATTGATAAAAATGAAATAATTATTAAATTTATTGAAAAATTCCTTTATAGTAAACAATTTTATTCAGCACATCGTCCATCGTCGACTTTTTTAATGAGCTCAATGGCAAGTATATTAAATTAGTAAAATTGGAGTTCAATCGAGGAAAAGCATTATAAAAACAAGCAAAATAAAATACAAAAATTCTATAAATATTTCAGATCATCTTTCCCAATTCAAATCGCCAAAAGTTATCTGAATAAAAAGGAATAAAAAGAAAGTGATAAGTGACGAGCTTAAAAGAAAAAGTAAAGAAGTTTTTTCTTTAAAATAATCTAAAAAATAAAAAGAATGAAAAATATAATGGATTATAAAATTTGAACTCAAAAGTTACATGTGATAATGATGAAGAAATGAATTTATTAGTGTTAGGCAAATTTGATTTTTACGGTCCGGAACCGGATTTTCAAAAATTTTCGTAGGATCTGGAACCGGATTTTGAAAATTTTTTTTTTGATGAAGCAGGTTCATTGTCACTGTTTGAAGCGGGAATATCGAAAATATCTTTGCCAAAACAGTCCAACAATTCATTTGGTGTCCGGGTACAGATTTAATAAGAACTCTTATATGAAAATTTTAAAAACATCATTTGGCGTTTAAAAGCATCTTCTGAAAATTTTATTAGCATTAACTTTTAAATTCACAGAGGCAGGAGCCGGTGGTGCCAATAGGAGCCACCGGGAAAATTTTTTCTAATTTTGAGTGTGTTTTGGTAAACAAATCTTCACCAAAAAACCAACCAATTTTTGAGATCAATTTTGGCAAAATTCATACGAATGGTAGACCGTCCGCCGGTGGTGCCGATAGGCACCGCCGGGAGAAATTTTGAAAATTTATGGTTGATTTATTAACAGATTTTCACGAAAAAGGGCCATTTTAAGTCCCTTTTTGAAAATTTTTTTAAGGGGATTTGTGTCCGGCTGTGCCGGTAGGCGGCACGCAGGGAAAGTTTTCAAAAAACAAAGTGCTTCAAAAAATTTTTAAAATTTAGACCCCTCCACAAAAGAACATTTCTTTAAATAAGAACTTATCGGAATCCTGCAAAAAAATCAGAATGATTGTGAGTTTTTTAATTTTTTAAAGAACTAATATACCGCTTTGAAGATCTTTTGAGTGATATCAAAATTTCAGAATTTTAAAAAAGAATTGCTTTTGGGTAGTATCCAACCCAATCAGTTTTTTGAAACAGGGTGGACAACCAACTAAACCATAAACCATAAATATTCAAAAATTTCATTTTGAAAAATTTACCTGGGAAAGAAAGACACAATGAGGCCCAAAACCGGGATTCCGGATTGGGATTCCGAAAATCTGTCCGGATCCCATAATATCATGCGGATTAAACAAAGAAAAACCAAACGAAAGTGCTAGAAGTTAGAAAAAATATCAATAACATATCTCAAAATTTTGTTTGACCATTTCTAATTTAATTTCTACACCATTAGCAAATGATTAATATTTAAATATAATTATTTAAAAAAATAGAACCGACTTGCATGAAAAAATATTCAAATAACTAAGTAAATGTAAAAAAAATTCTTTTATCTTAAAAATACCTTATGTTTTGCATAAAAAAAGTATACCAAAGAACTCAAACTCAAATAGCAATAATAAATATAAAATTAGTCTGTTCTTTAAAAAAATAGGGCAAAAATTAAATTTTACCTAAATATTTTATAATCGGTACCAAGTTTAAGAGGTGTTAACTTCTTTTAGAATTAATCCAATTCTGCAAATTTGTTACCCTTCTAATCCTCTCCGCGTGTTATGAAGATATTATTAAGAATTTGTTAAGCAATTTATAACTCGACAAATAGTACTAATTAAGAATTGCAAAAAAATCAGAATTTTTGTGAGTGTTTTTTATAGATTAGTAAATTTTTTTGATATTTGAAAATTTACTAGAGCTATTAAAAATCGTTCAAATGATACCAAAATTTTGCAGTACAAAAGTTATGAGGCTAGTCGGAGTTGACCCGTTTGGACTGTTGTGGGGTAAGACACATTTAGGTAAATTGTTACGTTAAACTGTCTAAAATCGCCGGTTTTGCACTCAAAAAATGTGGTTTGATTAACAAAAAATATAACCCAATTAAAGTTTTGATCCTTTCGCTCACGTGAATTTAATACTCGAAAAAAAATATTTTTTTGTGATTTTTGTATAGCCTTTGTCGTGGCTTTGAATCCCACCGGGCGTAAGTAATTTTTTATATTCAGTTTCGAGACCCTCGCCCATCTCCTCCTTTAAGATAAGTTTTAAATGCTTTTGCTTTTCCAAAAAGTTTAAATATAAAATAGTCACAATAAAATTTATAAATTACAGTAAGCAAAAAACAAAAGAATATACAACAAATGTAAAAAAATGTATAAAATCTTAATTATTTAAGTGCCGAAATCTAAAAAATAAAATATATGTGTAAATATATAAATAAAAAAAAAAAAGTAGATTTTTAGTAGGGTTGAGAGTAAATGGTTAACCCAATCGAAACCGAAAACCGGCCTTTTTGGACAAAAAACCGAAATCGAAAACCGGGGATAGCAAAACAGGCCAAACCGAAAATCGGGGGACTTGGCAAAGACATTTGATCAAAATGAATATTTCTTCTTTTTAACTTTCTATTTTTATATATTTGTTGGATTCTCCCTTACATTCTAATTATTTTAATTCAGAATTCCCATCAGTCAAACTTGGTTTCAAAAAACATAAGGGGGAAACCTTGCGAATTCAAAGGCATAACAAATTTTTATCATATGCAATAAAAAAGATTAATATATTCAATGTTTGGGTTTTTTCACCAAAGAGGCGGGGGGGGGGGAGGCGGTGCCGATAGAATTTTTCAAAGGACAAAAGCCAAAAAAAAGGACAGTCCTTTAAAATAAAAGACGGATGGGAACCCTGTTTTAATTATTTGTCTATTAAATCTAATCTTATATATTTGCATGCTAAATAAACATAAGCTCAAAATGGTTGCAAAAATTTGGAAATATTTTTTGAAATTAAAATTGGAGCTGAAACAAGGCGAAAATGTCGAAAATGTTGCGAACTATGGAGATGAAATTAATTTGATGAATAACGGAAAAATCGACGCATAACAAAAAATTTCAGCAATTTGTTATGATCTTTTTTTTAACGCCTTATTTTCTGGTTAAGAGTTTTAAACAAAAAATTAAAATTGTTTAAAAACCGAAAAAACTGCAACCGAAAACCGGGACTAAAAACTTAAACCAAAAACCGGGGGTAGCAAAACCGGCCTAACGGAAAACCGGGGGACCGGTTTAAAAACGATTATTCTCAACC
The DNA here is from genome assembly GCA_039877585.1 of Heterodera filipjevi. Classification (NCBI taxonomy): domain Eukaryota; kingdom Metazoa; phylum Nematoda; class Chromadorea; order Rhabditida; family Heteroderidae; genus Heterodera; species Heterodera filipjevi. The sequence continues at coordinate 30,074,110 of JBDPZO010000002.1, forward strand.
CTAATTTTTAGTATGAAATATAAATTTATTAAAGAATGCAATTTTTTTTAACAACTCGCATCGCACTAAGAATGTTATGGCAGATGTGTGCAAAAATGAATAATTTAAATATAATTACAGATTTAATTCTTCAAACATTTATATACACACACATATATATTTTAATTTCTGATGAGTTAAAATATATCATGAAGAATTGATAAAATAAAAAAATTGAATCAATAAATTGTAGAAAAATTATTATAACAAAAAGAACTAAATATTTTCTTTCTAATCAAAAATTTTATAAATATTAATTCGTTAAATAGTGTCACAAAATATGTTATTTAAAAATGCGAATGGGAAATTTGCTAAATCGCGTAGTTTCTGTGATCCCTTCGGGATTTAAAAACTCCACAAGAAAAAATAAAGAAATTATAAGTCAAGGATAAAACAAAATAATTTAAATACAAAGAAAAAAAACAAAAGTTAAAAAAAAGTCAGATTAATTAAGAAAAGAAATAATTAAAACTTAATAAATAAATTAGAAATATCACAGCAAAAACTAATCCAATGGCACCATCACAAACAATTGCTTCAATCAGAACAAAAAAAGTAAAAAGGAATTAATTAAAATTTTAGTGAAAGTATTTATGAATATTACTATTAAAAAGTTATGGATACTCTTTAAGAAATGCACAACTTTTAAAGGCACACTCTACCAATAAATGAAAAAAAAAAAAAAATGATGAATTAAATATTTCTTAAATCGAATCCTAATTCGATTTTTCTTTTTTAACACGGAAGAAAAGACTGAAGATTCAAGAAAGAACGCTAAAGAAGCTACGGATTCAAGAAATTAATATAACAAAAAAGTAAAAAAATCAAAAAAAAAATAATTAAATTATTAATTTAAAGTTTTTCTCTTTTAATTTTATGGGTTATTTTTTTGACTTGTGAAAACTAACTAATTTATTTTGTTATCAAATACTCTTCATAATGTAAATGTTTTAAATTTCTAGTTGTTATTCAAAAATCACATAATTAAATGAAAAGCAAGGACAATCCACAACCTTTAAGAAAAACATTGGAGCATAAAATAATAAAAATATTAATCTTTGATTTCTGATTTAAAACTCAAAAATATTTAACAAATGACGAGAAAAGATAAATCATTTAAAAAAATAAGCAAAAGAATGTTGAATGCACCATAAATTTATTACTAAATTTGTAAAAAAAAAAACATCACAAAATGGTGATAAACCTTTTTTCCCGACACAGACAAGCGATAAGGAAAAAATTTAAATTTTACAGGACCAATTTTTTGAAAAAATTTTCATTTTTAGGTAAATATTATTAGAACTTAAAATTTTATTAATCACTGTTTTTTTTGTTAATGTATCCCTTATTTGGTTAGATAATATTTATTTGTTTAATAGTAAAATGAAAACAAAATAAAGGAAATGAGACAATAATAGTGCCAATATAAAAAAAGAAGATAAAATGCATAAAATAAACTCAGATACTAAAACAATAATACAGACGGAAAAGTTCATAAAATTTTTACCTTGAAAAAGAAAATAATAAAATACCAAAAACCCAATGAATAATATTGGATTATTGAAATACCAAATATTAATTGCGTGGTTTAAATAGGAAGACTTTTCAATTAATTAATAAATGTATCTTTACAAATTCTGTGACAATAAACTATTATTCTGCATAAGAATAACAAAACAATGACCAAACAAACGATTATTAAAACTTGTCACTAAATTATAAGACTTTTAGGAAAATTAAAACGAAAATTTAATATTTGAAAGAAAACTGTACTACTTAGTACATAATTAAACCATTAAATTTAATCAAATCCATTACTTTTAGAACATTTAAACAGAATATTAAAGTTTTAGTCTAGCAATGTTAAAGACAAATTAAAATTATTATACATTGTCATTAAAAAAGCATTAATATAAATAAATTATATTTAATTTAATTTAACCTTTTCTAAATTCATAAAATAAATAACAAAAGACACGAGAGCGACGAAAGAAACTGAACGAGAAAGAAGAAATAAATATTGCAATATCTATTTAACAATAACTTTTCTTGAAAAAACGCACCATTATATGGGATTAGCAAAATTTAATCAAATTGCTTTTCGAATGGAATGAAATAATATTATAATAAATATGTGTAAAAACAAAAATCCAAAAAAAGAGTAAAGAAAAACCCAAATTAAAATCTATGATTAGGTTTATTGATAGCTTATGAAAACTGATAAATGCCATCCAAATATTAGTAAAATTACTAAATGGAAAATGAAATTTTAATAAAAGAAAAAAGCTCAAAGTCTATTATATTAATTTATTTAAAAAAAGCAAAATAAAAACTTGAATTATTCAAAAAATAAATATTTAACATAATAAAATTTATTGAAAAAAACGTGTACCAAGATCTAAAAGTACCCATTATTAAGCAAGAGAAAGAATAAGAGAAATATTAAATATTATTATTACAATTCAGAAATTTTGCTAAATAATTATTTGTAATAAAAGTTGCTATTTCCTAAATATTGAATTAAAATAATACTTTTTTTTGCTTATTTTAAAAACTTAATAATCATTCGATAGCTCGAGATTTTTAAAATAATTTGACCAAAGAAGCTTAGTAATAAATTTTCACAAAAAGTTAATAATTTAATTAAAAATATTTTTAATTAATAAAATTTACAAAATGAACTTTCAAATAACAATTCATTCATATATTTAACTTTCGAAAACATTGAAAAAAGAAAACGATAATAAACGACCATGCAAGAAACCCCAAAATAAGCAAGAGAATTAAAATATCATTAGAAAGTTAGTCGTCAAATTTATTGATTCCTGTTTTAAAAACATATGATAAAGTACGAAAGTCAAATAATTATGAAATAAATCAACATAATTAGAAGTAAATTTGAAAAAAAAAATCAATAAATGTATGAAAAAAACGTAAAAACAGTAAAAAAATTGGGTAACTAATTCTTAAATAAAATAATTTAAGTATTAAAATTTCTAAATTTATTCTTTATTTTGCTTAATAATTTCTTCTAATAGAATCTATGAATAATACAAGGCATAAAATAATCATAAATTTAAAATTCCCCCAAAAAAATCATGGAAAAAATTATAAATTGGTAGAAGCCAAAAATATAAATATAAATAATTGTACAAAAGCGTTACTGTAAGAATATTTTCCATTTAATAAAATTACATAATTAAACTAAATGAATAATTTATAAAACCTAGGGACTAGAGCCATTGGACTTGAAATTTATTTTTAATTTATTTATAAATATAATTCTTTAAATAACAATAAATTCCTCCCGTCATAAATCCTATCAATGGAAAGTCGGTCAACAAGAAAAAATTATTTAAATTAATAGGCAATTATTTATTCAACTGGGCTTTATTAGACTCTTACTGGTCTGCTTAAAAAATCTTTTTTTAAAAACTAAAATCGATATGGATGCAAGAGAAATTAAAAAATAATAAAAATAATAAATTTAAACCAAATCGGCAAATTCCAAAAATAAGTATTTAAAAAATTGAAAAATAAGTTCAAAATGAATATGAAGGATAATGAATTAATTTCTTATCAAACCCAAACATATTTAATAAAAATTAATTGAAAAAACGTTTACCACACACCATCCATTTGCGTCCACTAAGCGAGAGAAAGAAAAAGAGAAATATTAAATATTATTATTACAACTCAGAAATTTTGCTAAATAATTATTTGTAATAAAAGTTGATATTTCTAAATAATATTAAATTAAAATTACATTAAATAATGAAAACTTTCTTATAATTTAAAGGCAATTAAGAGTTATATTTAATACGTATGATAATATCAATTTATCCAAATTATAATTAGAGACCGGATAAAAGGGGCGGTCGGTCGGTTTCGGTTAAAAAAAAAACCGAAAAAGCTGTAATTTTTTCGGTCGGTCGGTTTTGGTCAAAGGTAGAGACCGGACGGTCGGTCTTTTTTCGGGTTTTTTTTCGGTTTCGGTTTCGGACCGAAAAAAAACCGACCGAGAAAATTTCAGCTTTTTCGTTTTTTGTCGGTTTCGGGTTTTTTCGGTTTTTAACCGAAACCGTTCGACCGAAACTTTCAAAAAATCGATGCCGACCGACCTTTATGAAAAAACCGAAAAAAAACCGAAGAACGATTTAATACATTTTACATTTTTGTAGCAAATTCTTCAATATCCGGTCTCTAGTTATAACCCCGAAAAAAATATTGGTTTTTTTTTTGATTTTTCGGGATTTTTGTACTTTTTTTTTCTACAATCGAAAGGGCCACCGGGGAAAATTATGAAAATTTATGGCAGTTATGTTAACAGATTTCCCGCCTCCCCTTCCCAAAAATTTGAAAATTTTCAAAGCGATTGATGGGTATGCACCAGGGATAGCGACGATTTCAAATTGAAAAATCGGAATTCTGATGCCCAAAATTTTTTTCGGAAATCGAAATTCCGATGCCCTAATTTTTTTTCGGAAATCAGAAATCGGAATTCCGGTCCAAAAATAATCGGAAATTGGAAAATCGGAAGTCGGAATTCCAAAGGCTAAAATTTTTCTCGGAAACAGGAAAATCGGAATTCCGGTCCAAAAATCATCGGAAGTCGGAAAATCGGAAATCGGAAATTTTTTTTCTACCAAATTGCTAAATTTTTTTTTATAATTTTTTTTTTGACCAAAAACTTCTAATTTTTCGAAAATTTTCAATATAACTAAGAATAAACGACTTTAAATTAATATTAGCTAATTGATATAAAGACAGGGCGCGCAGCTCGTATATGAAACAGAAAAGAACGCGAAAAAGAATTAAAGTTTTATTCATCATAATAACAAGTGAAAAATTATATTATAATAATCTTTGAATAAAGATAGATTTTTAAGAAAATATTCAAAAAGAGCAGAAAGTATTACTTCATTTACATCCGGACATTGCAGCGCTTTCATCTTTCGAAAATTTAATTGAATTTTGTTAATAAATAAAAATTTTTTATTTTATAATAGTGAAACACAATAAAATACAAAAATATTGTTAAACTTTTAATTTAAAAATAGCAAAAACAAAATAAATACAAAAAACATATTTTTTTTGAAAAAATACTTACTTATTGATGTAATAATGAGGACAAATTTTGCAAATGAATTAATCCCTTTTTTCAAATTTTAACCAAAAAATTCAATAAATTGAATATCCATTATTAATATATTTTCTTCATAAAATAATTAAAAAATAGCTTACCTGAACATCAGGTGATCAAAAGAAAGATTTACTCTATGAACATCTTTAATGATAAAATATTCAAAACATAACAAGTTAAAAATGACGATTTATGCAAATAAAATGTTGAAGGCAAGATAAAATTTAATTATAAAACAAAACTACTTAAATTAACTTGAAAAAAGAGCAAAGGAAAAAGAGATGCATAAATTCAAAACAAAATGACAAAAAATTAATACAAAAAATAGTCAAAAAATTGAGAATATCTGGGACACATAGAATTTAAAAAAATAAACAAATTCTAAAAAATAAATAACTACAAAAAATCGCTTATTTAATTAAATACAAAATATTATAATTATTTATTTTTAATAATTGTTGTAAGAAAATAATCTATTAGTAAAACATATGCCTTTTTAGAGATGAATTTGTTAGAATAAACAATTTATCTGTATCTAAAGAATTGATTGAGTTTCAGAAAAGTTATGACTTAAAAGGTTCGAAAATTTGGGAACGACTGTTTTTGGTTATCTTTTTAAATTACTTTTCCGAAATTAATCATTTCTTTTGATTTTTTGGTATAAGGCAGATCATTAAAACGTATCAAAATCAGAGAAGGTACATGAAAATTTTCTAAAACCTCATTTAGGCTCTAAAATTTTGTGCGAAAAAGACCAAGTTTTTGTAGATTCTTTAGATTAATTTTGAAGAAAATAGAAAATTGGGGTCGGCGGTGCCTATAGGCGCCGCCGGGAAATTTTTTTTTAAATTTGGGTCTAATTTGTTAAGGGATCTAGCCTAAAAATGGCTACTTTTGAAGATTTTTCTCAAAAAATCTTATCTTTAGTGGGTGTGTTTTCGTTTCGTGTTTAAAAAAAAGGTACAAATTCACTAAACTCAAAAGAAACAAACATTTCATTTCGTCCATCTCTGTTTGGGATAGTGCCTCTATTGTGTCCATGAAGCTGAAGGTGGAATCAAATTCGATCACTGCAAAATGACAACGTTAAGAAAATTTCTCTAAATAGCTGAGCAGCACATATTTTATGGTGCTGGGTCATTAGTCAAAAAACCCTTAATTAAAAACTTTAACAAAGAATTATTCATAAATTTGATCCAAAAATGTGATAGCCCTAAATATATCCTATTAGCTTTAAAACTTCAAAAAATTTCTTTTAATAAAAAAGAAATTATGACCAAAAAAACTCAAAAAAGCGAGTTTTTCAAACTTTTTCGTCATAACTTCTTTTAATTAATGGAAATTTCTGAAAATTGACAGGCTAATAGAACATACTTAGGGCTATTAAATGATATGAAGAAGTGAAAACTTAGTAGCAAATATAAATTGTTGATAAATGATAACGCATGAAAAATAAATAAATTCTTTATAAAAAAAAATAGGACTTGGATAAAGATTAATAAATCTTAAGTTAAAAATAATTTTATTTTTTTTTAATTTATCTTCTTTCAAAAAATAAACAATGGTTCGATGATATATTTATACTACATTAATTTGGCGAAGAAAGGTATTATTTACATTAACAAAAAAATTTAAAAATTTTAAATAATTTAATTACATATTTAAAAATTAGTAAGCCCTCGAGTATGCCAATTGAAAAACAAATATGAAAAACATAAAACATTTAGCAAAATAATATAGGAAGAATATCATATTAACTCAAAAACATTTATTCAAACATTTGATGAATTAAAAACTTGTAAAAAAAGAATAAAAATATATTTAATAAAAATATATTTCCTTACCAAATAATATGAAAGTTTTTAAAAGGATTTTTACTCAAAAGCAAGTTATCGATTTTCTGAGCTACGTTATTATTTAAAAAATGAAATAAAACCAAGAATTTTATTTTGACAGAAAAAAACTAATAAATTTCAATCATCTTATTTTGATTTAATATTTCAATTTATTTATTTTCCTTTATACAGTGTAAAAATTTTCTTTCTTTATTAAAATAATTAGAGAATAAATAGATGAAAAAAATTAGTAAAAAAAATTTAAATGACATATTTTAAAAATGTGTTTATGAAGTTTAAAAATGATTACAGAAAGAATAATTAAAACTTTGTTTAAAGGCAATTAACTGGTATTTTAATGCGTATAATTAATAGCAATTAATCAACTTTTAAATGAAGATTGAAAAAATTAAAAAAATTAAATTCCAATATAAAATAAATGATTTCTCATTAAAATAGAATTAAAGAATTTTTAATAAAAAAAATCAAATAAACAAATATTGATAAATCAAATAACAAAAAAAGAATTTTTTAAAAATAAATTTATTTTTTTTTTTATTATTTAGTAAAAATATAATTTTGAGTAAAATATGCTCAAAAAATGGCGACAAAACTTATTTAACAAAAAAATCTTTTGTACTAAACAGGTAAAAATTAAGTTGTGACGAATATGGTAACTGAAGCAGCATATCAAGGGAGATGGTGTTTTCTGCAAAAGAAACGAACAATTAATATATAAACGTATAAAATCAATCAAAAGAGAGAGAAAATGTCAAATGTCTTAAATTTCAAACCAAAAATTAATAGAGGCAATAATAGCAAAATTTAAAAAGGATCTCGGAAAAACCAGCAACACAGTTCAGACCGTGCCATGAAAGAAAAATGAAAAAATTGGGACGATGATAGGCATAAATAAGGCAAAATAAACTAAATAATAAATATATATTGCTAAAATTACTATTTTAATTCTGAAAAGAATAATTATATTTGATAAGTCATCAATATTCCACTTATTAAATGCCATTTTGGGACGTAAGAATGAATAAATGTACCAAAAAGAGAGAACGTAGTAAAAAACGAATTGAAATAAAACAGAAAGAAAATACTATTTGAATTATTCCTAATAATTTTAATTAATTGCCTTTATACTCTTTTTTTAATGAACTTTTCAAAGTTCTGTCAGACTAATTTAAATAAAGAAAGCATAAATAGAATAGCTGAAAAGCTGAAGAATAAGAATAAATTATATGATACTAATGAAGTTGAAAAAATTATTAACAAATTAAGACAAAATAGTGTGTAATTTAATTCATTGCCCAAATGCAAATAACTGGTGTTTAATCCTTTTTAAAGCTTATTTAAATAATTTCAAGGGGTGACTGATCATTTGCGCCCCGCACATTTGCGCCCCGGACTTGCGCCCATTAGTTAACAAATTTATTTCACATAAATGTCTTTTCCAAAGGCTAATAGAAGAGTATCTATGAATATCAGTCCATTAATCAATCCAATTGTCGCTTCCTTTGTACTGTTGGTTCTTCCAATATCTGCTAGTACTGAACCATGCATGTTCCCAAGTTTCCGGCAGGAATTAAGCACCTCTACGACCCCCGTTCTAAACTAAATTTTTTCTCAAATGGTCCCATATATCGGGGCGCAAATGATGCATAACCTTTCAAGGCTCAAATGCTCGGAAGAACAAAAAGTCAATTTTGGGCAAGGGAAATTGTATCTCAAATAGCAAAATTTAAAACTTTAAGACAATTTTAGAAAAATGCTCATGAAAAAAACGGCGATGGATCAGGCAGCGAAGGAATAATATGAAAATATTATATATATATATCTATAAGTTCCACAGATATTAAAAATCATAAGTAGGGTTGTTCTGAACAAATATACTTAAAGCTGAAAATCAATTAAATGATTTATTTATATTTAATAATAATTTTAATATAACAACAATTAATTTTGTTAATGTACAAGGTACCCGAACATTTGCGTCGACACATTTGCGCCAGTAAATTTGCACCGATAAATCCAATTTCAAGGCCCAACAATAGCGCTTCACCAAAGTAATCAAAGTTAGCCACATTCATGTTAGTCAATCCATGATAGATCCTTTTCTTTGTCATTCGGAATGATAGTGCTTGATTTAGTATGGCTAACTTTGATTACTTTGTGAAGCGCTCATTGTTGGGCCTTGAGCAAGCCGTTTTACTAATAAAAGCTTTAGAATGTATATAAAAAATAGATGCTTACTGGTTTTTTAAAAATTGGCTTTATCGGCGCAAAAGTGTCGGCGCAAATGTTACTGGCGCAAATGTTCGGGTACCAAAAGGGAACCAATTTTCAGCCTTTGATTTTCTTCAAAATAAAAGCGAAATGCCATAATGAATGAAAAATATTTTTCTAAATTTAATTAAAAAATATTGAAAATTCGGAAAAGATAAAAAATCAATTTGTATCCTAATATATTAAAGTAATTTAATTTTAAATTTTATATTAGGTGGAATGTAAAAACTATATGATACTTAGCAAAATTGATAAATTAACAGACATTAATAGATAAGATACTGAAAAATAAAAAATAATATTCCAATTACAAAAGGGCAATTTATAAATGAATAAAGACTTGAATTTGAATTAATTTATATTATTTTCACAGAGATTAAGCATATAAAGCAACAATAATAAAACTAACCTAGTTATAAACATAAATAATTAACGATAAAAAAACTAAAAAATATAAATTGAGGCCAAATCGACCAATGCAAAAACTGTCCTAGTAAATCTTAATTAATAAATTTATCAACAAAATAAATAATAAAATAAAAAAGAAAATTTTAATAAGCACAAGGAATTAAAATATTTTTTAGTCATTTAGTTATATATGAAAAAATATAAATAAAAAGCATTTACATATTATCGAAAAAATATATTATTTTCAATAAGAAATATTTCAAAACTAAGTCATTAGACAATAAAAACAATGCAAAAGCTTTGTATGTGTTTTTTTTAATATGAAAAAATAATAAAATTTAAAAATTAACAAAATTATGGCTATAAATGAACTATAATGTTAATATTGAAAATTGCTAAAAATGAAAATATTTTACAAAAATTTCAAAAAATTAAAAAAAAAATAAATCTCAATTAATATTATTTACGGTTTTAAAAAAAGATAATCATTTCTCGTCAAAATGTGCAGAAAAATTGAGTCAAAAAAATATTAAAATATTTAATAAATACTCTTTTGGAAATACGCTTCATATTTGGTAAATAAAATCTAATTTTTTTTTGCAAAACTTAATTGACTTTAAAAATAAATCCTTAATTAAATACTTCTTTTTTACAAAAATAACTATTAATTACATCAATTTTAATACGAAGAAAATAATGATATTTAAACTAAATGCATCTTACTAGCAAACTCTTGAATATATTGAGGCAATTTATATGAGAAGAAATTAAAAAAATAATGAATTGCTTGTTAAAATTTATTTTTTAATAAGACAATTAAAATGCTAATTATAAAAAAGCAATTTTGAAAAATGCATAAAAATGTAAAACAAAGAATGCAAAATCAGAAAAAAAAATATTCAGAATATATTCCAAATTAATGAATTGGTATTTTCAAAGAATTATTAAAAAAAAAATTAAACTATTAATTTAAAAATATTTGCATATAGAACACATGTTGCTGCAGATCTCGCATTGAAAACATTGCAAACCTCATGAATTAAAAAAAATTAACAGCGCGGCGCCTCCTAAAAAGATAATGCATAAATTCGAAAAAGAATGATAAAGTATTAAATAAGCAAAAATAAAGAACACTTATTAAAAATAAAAAAAAAAGCATTTTATTTAATTAAAGAATAAAAAGATTTTTATGAAAACTGCATAAATTTGAATAAAATATATAAATTTAATGCTTGACTCATTTCGTGGTTTTAAAAAAACCGATAAGGCGAATTTTTCAAAATAAGGCTTAATGTTTTTATGGGGGTTTGCCATTTTTGGGGCTTTTTCTTGTTTTTAGAAAAAATCCACTTAAGTGAAACATTATTAAAATAAAAACCGTTAACAAATCTGACTCAAATTTTGTCAACTTTTCTCCGACGGCGCCTAACGGCACCATTCATCTGGGAGCCCTGTTTAAAACATTATGAAAAAATTTAACAATATTTTTTTCGGTTTGGTTTCGACTAATATTTATATGAAATATCTGATTTCATCCATTTATTCTTATTTGGTCCTTATTTCTTGAAAATACTGAGTTTTTTAATTTTTCATTTTTGTAGCAAAATCTGATAAAAGCGCGGTCTATTTTTCAGAATTTTCCGGCGAGCCTAACGGCACCGCAAGACAATCTTTTCTTTATTTTCTTAAAAATCATATAAATGGGCAATTATAAATAAATTAGTTAGTTAACCATCTTCATCTAATTTAAGAAAAGTTTTATCTGCACAACCAATCCCTGTTAAAATTAGTGTAAATATAAATTTCCCTCTTCTTTGCTCAAAAAGCTTCGTTTCATAAAAACCGCCATTTTGGGCGTTTCATAAATTCCGCCATATTGCAGTTTTTTTTTCGCCGAAAACTCGTCGTAACTTTGCTCAACCCCAACTATTTGTAATAATTTTGGTATGGTCCAACAGCTAATGGTTAGCTCTATTAGACTACCAAATTTCAAAAAGTTAGATTAAGGTTAAAAAAAGTTATTGTCAAAAAGGTGAAAAAAATGGACATAAACCTTCAAAAATTAATGAAATTTTTTGAAATTTGGTAGACTAATAGAGCTAACCATTTGCTATCAGACCATACCAAGATTTTTAAATTTGGTTGAGTTTAAGCAAATTTATGAAGTTTTTGACAAAAATCTGCAAATTGCGAAATTTATGAATCCCCCCAAAGTGGCGGTTTTTATGAAACGACCCAGCACGAAACGTATTCATACTTTCTAATCTCATAAAGCTTTCTTATTTATTTTTCTTATTTTACGCGTGAAAAGGTATCTTGAACATAACGATAAGATGAATATTGGAAATAAACAAGGGATCATTATAATATAACGAACAATAGCGAAAAAATAAAAAAAAACATTACTTCTTAAAAACATCGAATAACTTGTAATGTTAATTTTTATATTAAATGGAATTTTGATAGAATTGAAAAAGAAAAACATAGTTAAAAATGATCAGATTTATAGAAAATAAAAATATAGAGAATTAAATTAATTAAAAAAATAATGAAACTCAGAAGATTTTACGAAAGCTCATCTAAACCAAAAACTCATTTGAATTCATTTTTGGAAAATGCTTTAAATGATTATATAATTTCGTCTTAAATAATAATTTATACAATTAAAAATTTTGCAAAACTATAAGATTATTTATCCATAGGTTGCCATTAATTAAAGAAAATAATTGCGTCGAAAATAATTAAAAATGACCATAAATTAAATTTAAAAATATTAAATTAGAAAACAAATAATATAGGTTGGATTTTAATATTGGTAACTAAAAATTTCATGGTAAATAAGTCCAAAAATTTTTTTCCTCTTAAATGGCAATGTGTACTCGAATGTTAATTGAAATGGCCTAATTAATTTTTTTTTTCATTGATAAAATAATAAAATAAAAACATTCAAAAACAAACACAAAAACACTAAAATTATAAAATATAGAAATTTCTCTGAATTGTTACCTTAGAATAATCATTTTGCATTAAATGAAAAAAATATATAAAAAAAGGAAAATTTAAATGCCAGGCGTGAAAACAATTCAATAATTGGTCATCGTTTTTTATTTTAGTAACAATTCTTCATTTTTTAACAAATAAATTAAATTAACGGCAACCATAAGTAAGTTAAAGCGAACGAAAAATAGGCAAGTGATAAAAAAAATACTTAAAATTTAAGTTGTAAATAGTACTTAATGCGAAAAAGATTAAATGATAAAAGAAAATATATTAAAAAAAATATATTATTAAAAAAAACTTTAGGAACTTATTCTATTAATTTATTACCAACAGTTTAATTATAGAATTTTTTTTTTATCGTTTAATAATTACATAAAAAAACTCATAGCTTAAAATTTTCACTGAAAACCCAACAGTCGGATATTTTTGTTAATCAATATTTGGATCTCCGTCACTGCAAATTTAATATGAGTCGACTCTCGGATATATTTTTTTCTTTTAAATCAGAAAATTAAAAAAAGTGCAATTATGAAACATCACATCATTCGAATAAGGTATTCCAGTCAAATTTGAAAGTTCTTCGTTATAATTTGAGCCCGCTGGATTTTCGAAATTTCTAAAGCAATGGCATCATTACCAATTGAACCATCATAAATGAAACTACTATTCTTTCAGTTAAAAGAAAAAAAATTATTAAAAATAGCTTTTGAATGAGCGGTAAAACTGATAAACAAGGATCACTATGGAAAAGCACATAATTAGATAAATAATCCTAATTAGGTACTTAAAACAGCTTGCAAACCAACGTCGCACAAATAGAAGGATCAAACAGCAAAAGATAATTTGAAAAATAACACATTACAAAGGCGTGAGTATTTTAAAATGCAAAACAATAAATATTCAATATATTCAGAGCGTGTTTTTGAAAAAAAAAGAAAATTTATGTGAGCCAACAAGGCTAAAATTTATTCTAATAATAATTTTATGTATTTTGTCGGTATGGTACGATTGCGGAACGCCGTTTGCGGACCAATGGGAAATGGCCATTTGCAGACCAGCCTTATTTCAGACTTAGCATAAGTTTTTATGAAAACCTAACCCCCTAGTTTATCTTAAAACCGATCCCTTTATTTTTTTTGGAAAAGAAAAAGAAAATTCTTTAGGCTTCGAAAAAACTAGGCTTAGGTTTTCAAAAAAATTTAGGTTTTAAGTTTTCAAAAATTATGCCAGGTTAAAAACCTAACCACCCCCTAGTTGTTTCTGAAAATTTTTGAAAACCTAACCTTATTTGTTAGGATTTTTACTACCGCCTGATTTGGGCGAGGTAAAAATCGGTAATCGGTAATTACCGATTTTTACCTATTCCGATACCGAGAAATCGCATTTGCCAAACACTAGTCGTTTCGGCCCCAACCCAAAAATAAGAAAAACGAACCTTCATTTTTTGACAATTAAACCCCTTGTTTTTTTTTTGAAAACCGAACCAACAGTTATTTTTTGACTTCCTAGTTTTTTAAAAACAGTCAATATTTTTAAAACTAGATGTAAGTTTTTTTTTGAAAAAAATATTTAGTCGGTTTCCAAACTTGATAATGAATATTAATTTCTTAACAGATTAAATAAATAATGTCAACAATTTTCTCTAATATGTAAATGCCATATTCAATAATGAAAATTGAAATTTTTTAAATGATATCGAAAAAATCAATATTATAAAAAATCCCGAAAATTGTTTAAGTAAAAAACAAGAAGGAATTCAATCCGATATATCTTGATTTAAAAAAGAATTAGAAGAAATTAAAAAAGAAGAAAATGAGATAAAAATTCCCTTAAATCATTAAGAGATGACCAGGTAAGTGAAAGAGTTAAATTAAAAGAGCCTATATCAGCAATCTCTGAGATAAAGAAGTGCTTAAACAGTCATATTTTAAAGAATACAAAAGTAGTGAGGAGATAAATAACCAATTAAATGATATAAAAGAGGTACAAAAACAAAAAGAAGAAGAAGAAAGCAAAAATATGTATAAAAACACACTAACACAATACAGTTAGTTTTATCTTTTTTTATTCCCATTATACTCATATTAATATTTATTTTTTGTGGGTTTAAAATAAACAAAAAACTAAAAAAATAATGACAAAAAATACTACTATACTCTTCTTTAATATTATTATTTATTATCTCTTGTTTTTAACCATATAATTTATTAAAAAATAAAAACTTAATAAAAAATGAAATAAATAAAAATACTCAAAATATTATTTCTATTAAAAAAGAAATAAATAATATTTTTTAAATAAAATTCTCAACCAAAAATTTCAACCCACCTTTTTAAAAGAATAAAATATTGAATTTTTGATGAAAAAGAATGACAAATAATTAGACTTTTCAAAATCTTGCGTTTTTGGTTTTTATAAAGTAACGTCTTTAAAAAAAACTTTCAAAATAAATTTAAACCAGAAAATTTCAATACCACACCTTTTTAAAAAACTAAAGTATTGAATTTTTTATTTAATTTACAAGCCGAAACATTTTTTAACCAATTACATTTCCAAAATTTTGGTTTTTTTGGCCATAAATCACCCATTTAATAATCTATAATTCCGAGCAAAAAAAAAGTATCGAAGCAGTGGAGAATAGAATTGTAAATATTAAAATCAATATTTTCCAATGACATTCAAAGGATAATTTTTTGAAAAAATAATAATAAAAAAGGATTAAAAATGGATAAGGATATTATAAAAAATTGCAGCCCCTTTTCGCAAGAAATGAAAAAATATATATATAAAAAGGCAAATTTCACCAGGCTAGAAAACAATTCATTAAATGATAGCTATTTTCTAGTAAAAATTCTTCAAATAATTTAACTATTTATAAAATTAAAAATAAATAAATAAAATGAGCGAAAACCATGAATCCAACAAAACAAACGAGAAGAAGGCAAGAGTTAAAAATTATTTAAATAGTAAATGGTACATAACGAAAAAGATTGGATAAAAGGAAATATTTAAAAATTACAATAACCTAAAATACAACATTTAAAAAACTTAAGAAAATAATTTTATTAATTTATTTACCAGCAGTTTTCAAGTATTGACTTCGAACCTGAAACCCTGCTTAAACTTTTTTGGCCGCCGGAACCGAAAGCCGACATTTTTTCCGTACTGGAATAACCTTATATTATTGATTACTTATTAGATTAAAAAAAAATGTTAATGCAGATTACAAATTTTTTTTTTTCAATATTTGGATCTCCGAAAACTGCACATTTATATGAGTCGACTCTCGGATTTTTATTTCTTTAAAGTCAGAAAAAAATAGCGCATTTATGAAACATCACATCATTCAGATAAGATATGGAAGGCAAATATATATAGAAACCGCAACGTTGCAATTAAATGTTTAAAAAAATACTGGAAAAAACCCCGAAAACAATGCCTTCAAATTGGCCAAAATAATTTATTTTCAAAAATGATTTCTATGCATATAAAGACTAATTTTTTTTATTAAAACTAAGTGCTTGAAAATTTTAAAATAGTTTAATACATAAGCCTGATAATTATTCAATATTTAAAAAATAATAATTTTTATGTCTATTAAGACCATAATATAAAACTTTTTTGAATTAAATATAGAGTAAATAAATAAAATAAAATAAAAAAGTAATTCTTAATTAGATATTGGTAGCAAACAACAGCTGTTAATGACATATAAAAATTGCGTTCAAATTAAACTTTTACTCAAATAATCCTTATATTAAGAAATCACGAAACTATTCAAAAAAAAAAATTTACCTATTCTGAAAACCATAATTTATTAAAAAAGAACAAATTCAATAAAAAAAAATTTTTCCAAATAAATAAATTATTTAATTCATTAAAAAGACATGATGACCAAAAAAACATTTTTATTTGCATTCTTAAGTTTTTAAAAAAAAATCCAAAATAAAAAATGATTTAAAATGTATATTTACTTTATTATTTACCTACAGCTGTTTCTTTTTCTCTATGGGTTTTGAAATAAGACATATATTGAAACTACAAAAAAAGCATTTCTACACAAAAAAATAGCAAATGCCTAAAAGTTCAAATCTTACGAAATAATTCAAATAAAAAGCAAAGAAGAAGTTAAAAAGAAAGTTTATTTTTTCAAAGGATTAAAGTGGTGCTAGGACGAGCACGAAAAGTGCAAATTGTGGATTTCGGATGACGGGCCGTTTCAGTACGAAAAGTGCAAGTAAAAAAGTATTTTAAATAAAAATATTTTTTTATAAATTGATTTCATTATTAATAAAATTGGAATAATTAAAGAATTCATTGAAAAAATGCATTACTTCATTTAAATAATGTGGGTTCCTTTCTATTTTGTTTTTTATTTTGTTACGCTTTGGTTTTTTCAAATAATGTATTTGAATTAAAAATCAATCGGTATCTTCAGTTTAAATTAGGGTTGGTCAGGACCGGGGCTTTTGGCAAAAATCGGGACAGGTGCTTATTTTTTTTTTTTTTGAAAACCGGGATCGGGGACCGGGCCCTGAAAAACAGGAATCCCCGCCCCGGTCCCGACCAACTCAACTTAAATTGTTTTCAAAAATAAAATCCTTTATTTTTTTATATGCCTATTTCTGTGCATTCATAAATACTCATTATATAATGACTTTATGAAAGCAATAAAGCTTGTGAAAGATTAAAAAGAGTACCCCAATTAATAGAATCGGAATTCCGAAACCAAAATTTTTTTAATTCCAAAGTTCAAAAGGCCATAAAAATGATCAGGGACAAGAGATTGTATAAATTCGCTTTTATAATTTTAAAATTTTTTCAATGAATTATAAAATTTATACAAATTTTATTATTTAACATTTTTTAAAATATAGAATAAAGACTACCAATTTATAGAAGATTATTTTTATTTAAAATATTTTTTTACTTGCACTTTCCGTACTGAAACGGCCCGTCATCCGAAATCCACAATTTGCACTTTTCGTGCTTCGTCCCAGCACGGATTAAAGTGGCTTCGAGAAGAAAGGCAAATAAAAAAGCTCAAAAATAGAAAATATTTTATAAGTTAATTTAAAAATTCATTATTTCATCTAAAATTAATTCTTTATCCTTTATCATTTTTATATAAATAAACTATTAGATTAGTGTAAATTTTAGTAATCATAAAATTAATGTCTTTTTGACAAACAAAACCCAAAAAAAATAAAAAAATAAATAATTGAATTTAACATTTTGCGAGGCCACAAGGCTAAATTTTTTTTTGATAATAAAATCACGTAAAAATAACCTTTGAACTTCTCTATTCAAATTTTGTTGGCTTCGTAGAATCAATAAAACGTTTCTTCACACTATGAACGAAAACAAAAAGTTCAAAAAATGAAAATGCCAATTATTAATTAACAAAAAAGACATATAAAGCTTTTAATTTGAAAGGCGAAACTTAGTAATTTAATATCGGTTCAGCAAAGAAAATTTTGCCCCAAAAATCAATTTTGGAGAATATTTTCGACAAATTTTTACTTATTTTTGAGATAAAATTTTCAGAAAATCCAAGCGTAAGGTGTAATAAAATTTTTTAATTAAAGACCTTTACTACTTTATTTAACGTTAATTAATCCATAAGATAAGAATTCCTAATATTTAAAAAGATTTTCCTAACAAAAAAAAAAAATTGATAAAAAAAATGAAAAGACTTAAAATTTTAAAGGCAATTAATTTGTTAGTTTAATTCTGATAAATTTCTTGAAGAATTTTTTTTGTAGAGAAGCAATAATTTTTATTAAATCTAAGTTTTATATCATGCATATTTGTAGAAAAATTACAAAACATTTATTGTAAGGAAAAAAATTGTGACAAATAAGAAAAATTTTATAATCACAATCATCAAGACATAATAGAAAAAATAGTTTTCTGCAAAAAAGATGAAATATGAGAAAATTTCTTTGCAAAAATCTCAACCAAATTGAAAGAAAAATTAAAAAATAGATTATTTAAAAAAAACTCAACAGGATTGCATTAATACATTAAAACATATTAATGATAAGTTTTCAATGCTTATCCAAATGAGTAATAGTTTTTTAATTTTTCAAACTCAACTACAAAAATCAAAGGAAGGCATAAACAAACTTCGAATTCCCGAAAAATTAAGTGGGATTGTATGTCGAAAAATTAAATTCTGCAAAAAATATATAAAACGTTATGCGAATCAATTAAGTATATTTTATGGACTTTCCGCGAGAAAAAAAAGATAATAGAATTTATATTATTTAACATGGATAGTTACTAAATAAATTTTAATAAAAAAAATCTCCAGTTTATTTCCGAAATATAAAAATTGAAACAATATACGTAAATATTTTAATTTAAATTAAACAATTTTTATTAAATTATCGCACTATTTCTTCTATTCAGAATTAGTTAAATCCTTTAATTACATTTAATTTTATAACAAGGCATAAAATTAAATAAACTTATATCCAGAATCATTATTAGCTTAAAATGAAAGCAAAAAATATTAGTTTCAAAAAAATACATAAATAAGCCAATAGAATGTTTTACTGATTTAAATAAAATGCTATTTCTATAATAATTTTATAAGATATTTTTTTATTTTATGCAAATATTCACTAATTACAGTAACTACATTTATTAAACCCTTAATAATTTACCAAAATTAAATTAAACGAAAGCAATTGTCTGATCTGTTTCACAAAGAAGAATATTTTATTAAAATAATATTAATTAGCCAAGTCTCAAAAACGATTAAATTAAATTTTAGAAGCACCAGAAGAGCGAAATATTTTTATATAAAATTAAATCAAGCATTTTTATATATACATATATGAAAATAATTAAATATAATTTAAATGAGGGTTAGCAAAAGTCTTTGTAAAAGAAAAAATAAGTGCAAAAGTAATACGTAAATTCGATATTAGCATTCGCTCACAAAATTGGACCTGATCATTTTAGTCAAAAATAAAATACTCTAATAACTTTAAAAATATTTTATTTTCACCTATAATAGGCGAGGCAGTGAATTTAGTTAGAAACCCTGTTTGGTGATTGGTTATTGGTTCTGTAAATCCCAATAGATTTGTTGAGAATTGCAAATTCATTATTTTTAAAAATAACACTTTTAAATATTAAAAACTTTAAAAAAGCGAATCATTGTAAAAAATGGATAAATGCCAAAACTTAATCTATCAAATTTTTAAGAATTGAAAAAGAAGTAAAAAAGTCGAATATATTTTTTATCAGAAAAAGCCATTCAAGACAATAAAAAAGTAATTGCCAGATGCAAAAATATTGATATCATATCAAAAAACAAAAAAATTTTTTCTAAAAAATAAGCAATAAAAGGAATACAAAATAAAAATTCTTTTTCCAATCAAATTTATGTAAAACTATAAATAAAAAACACTTTTAAATATTCAGAAAATTTAAACAAAACAAATGATTGAAATAAATTGATAAAATCTAAACAAATCTATTCAAACAAATTAATAAAATATACATTTTTAAAACTTAAATACTTAAATATAACAGTTAACAATGTACCAAATATTTTTAACAAAGAAATTTAGGTTTATTTATTTGTAATTAATATAAATATATTCGAGCAAAATCACGGATAGGTGGTACGAATTAATACAAAATACTAAATATATATATTATATTATTTTTTATAATTAATATAATATCTGTTAAAGCAAATCAAAAGGGCACGCAAAGAATCGGGAACGTTTCGCTTCAACTTTTTGGCCCTCATACAAAAAATCAACATTACGCCACAAATGTACAAGAAAAAATTCAATTTTTGAGGGTCTTGGCCATAATTTTTTTTGTATATTCTTAACTTTCGAAATTTCGCATATTGATAGATCTAGTCAAGTGCATCGAATAATACCTAATTTGTTTAATTTGAACGAAAATTAAAAAGTTATTGCTAGTCGCACCGAACTATGCTGCGCCGAACTGGGTGGTCCCGTCCCAAAATAATCAACTATCATTTTCCAGAAAACCTAAAAAAATCAAAACTTCAAGAAAAGTAAATACAACCTATTTTGACATCATTAAATCTGGCAAGCAACTAGGCCAAAGACAGAATTGAATGAATACAAAAAAACCAATTTCGTGATAAAATTAAAAAAATATATATAATAAAAATGGCGGACACCAAATTAAAACCAAAAACGTGGATTTTGTTTTTGAATAAGTATTTGAAATTACATAAGAAAATATTAAGTATTTAATTAGTCGTTTTGTTCAAGATTTAACAGTAAAATGACACTAATAAAAAAAGAATTTAATAATTATTTTAATTTAAAAAAATATACCTTATTCTTAAAACAATCTTTTGAACACATGAGCCTGAAAAGAGGAAAAATTAAACGATATTATCTGTATACACTTATATGGCATTCTGAATTATTTTATAAATGGCGCTACCATTGAGTTTTTATAAATCATCCGTTTTTAAAAATTTTTTGGCCAAAATTGATTCAAAAAAAATAATCTGAAGCTTCTAGATCCAACTTTTTCATTCTTAATTTT
Source organism: Heterodera filipjevi (assembly GCA_039877585.1). Taxonomy (NCBI): domain Eukaryota; kingdom Metazoa; phylum Nematoda; class Chromadorea; order Rhabditida; family Heteroderidae; genus Heterodera; species Heterodera filipjevi. Next base: position 30,095,383 of record JBDPZO010000002.1, read on the forward strand.
GCTTATTTTATTTATTTGTCTGACAAAAAGAAATTATGCTCTAGGAAACGTTAAAATGTAATTGTTCACCCATTTTAAAAAGAATTATTTTGTTAATTGGTAAAATTTTGCTTCAAAATTGCAAAATTTTTATGCTGTTATGTCGGTTTTTGGTGCTTACTTTGCCAACGTGCTGGGTCGTTTCATAAAACCGCCACTTTGGGCGTTTCATAAAAACTAGGGTTGGACGGGTTCGGGTATTTTGGCTAAAATCGGGTCCGGGTATCGCCGGGTACACAAATGCCGGGTTCGGGTCCGGGTACAAGTTTTTCAACCGGGTTCGGGTTCGGGTACCGGGTACAACCGGGTATCAAAAAAAGGAAAATTTTAGGGGAAAATTTGAAATTTAAAAAATTTACACCCAAAAACTTCATTATTAAACGCGGGATTTTTTCATCCGCGTCCCAGCCTTGGTCCGATGGTGCCGATAGGCTCCACCGGGGAAAACTTTGAAAATATGGGGCTCTTATATCCATTTCTTTCAAGGACAACAAAACCAAAATGAACTCTTTCTATTTTATGGATTCACCAAAGATCCATAGATATTTATACACACGCCACCAACAGGCCGAAAAGGCCTTCATAAATGCTTTTACAGGTTGGTTGATTGTCCGTTAACTTGGTAAAAAAATTTTGATCTTCCCAGTAGCAAAGCTAGCTTCTGAATGTATTGCCAACTGGTAAAGCCCCTACCATTTTATTTGAAGCGTGAATCAAAATTTTAACAGATATAATATTAATAGATCAATGTGTAAGCGGCGAATTATAACTTTTGCAAATAGTATACTCTTTTTTATATTACATCAATTTTTAACCTTTGTAGGTAAATGTTTATTTACATAATTTTTGTCACTTTTTGTACACTGTTTTCATGCTCTTGGAATTATTTTTTTCAAAATGATGAAAAAGTAAGGTTGCTAGATCTAATGATTTTGTAATCATTTGATGATTTTGAGTGGCCAATGATGTTTTTTTTTGTAATGTTTTTAAAAAAATTTCCGGTTGCGCCTATTGGGACCACTGGACCCATCCTCACTTATGTTTTCCCAAAACGAAATTATTTTTGGATAAACTAGGAGGATAAGGGTTCATTTAGACATAATGAATTACTTTATCCATTTCTTTTGATAATTTAAAAGTGAATGAATATGAAAATTTGAATTGAAATGAAAATTCATAAGAATTTTTTTCGGTTTTTAAAGAAAATTTTTGCTTCAGAAAAGCCCCGGGTTTGCCCCGGTCCCAGTTCAAAATCGAGGTCCCCGGTCCCAAGTTCTCCTGGCCCGGAAAGTCGCGGTCCCGGTTTTTGACAAAAGCCCCAGTCCCGACCTACCCTATAAAATATTAAGAAAAGTTGTTAAATTTTTAGCCCTTTTTGAGTTTTCAGAGTATATAAGGAATGTGATCTGATCGAACTAATGTAGTCACCTTTTTGATCAACACCAAAATTATAAAAGCAAAAATATTTCAGATTTTTTGATCCACAAAATATTGGTTTTTTTTTAATTAAAAATTTGTTTGATGTAATCTTTAGCACCTGACTGTAAATAAAAAATTTAAAATCTTAATAACTAAAAAAACGTAATTTTTTCTTAAAAAATTATTCAATTTATTCAGACGAAGAAAATGGGATACAAAATAAAGTGCAAAAAAAAATTACCTATATTGGCTTACAATGATACCCATCACAACTGTACGTACGACTAGAGTTGAGCGGGACCGGGGCTTTTGGCAAAAATCGGGACCGGGACTTTCCGGGCCAGGAAAACCCGGGACCGGGACCGGGGACCTCGATTTTCAACCGGGACCGGGACCGGGACCGGGACTAAACCGGGACTTTCTTGAAGCAAAAATTTTTCTTGAAAAAATGAAAAAATTTTCTTATGAATTTTCATTGAATTCCCATTTCATCTTCAATCACTTTTCAATTATCAAAATAAATGGATAAAGTAATTCATTAAGTCTAAATGAACCCATAACCCCTAGTTTACCCAGGGTTCCGATATGAAAAATTTCAAAGTCAGAACATTCAGCCCCAAAAATCAGAACATTTTTGAAAAATGATGCGCCGCAACTGTAAATTATCGAAGTAAATGAATATTAAATATTAAAGTTTTTTTAGCTGTTTATTTTGAAAAGTCATTAAATTTTAATTTGGAAAAAGGAAAGGTCGGCGGTGCCGATAGGCGCCGCCGGGAAATTTTTTGGTATTTTACTATTATTTGTTATCAGATTTTGCCACCAAAAAGCTAAATTTTGAAGATTTTTGAGATAAATTTGAGAAACCTACGAGGCGCGGTGGTGCCGAAAGGCGCCACCGGGGAGAAATTTTGAAAATTTGTGTCCCATTTGTTAACAGATTTTGAGCGAAACTTTCAATTTTTAGAGATTTTATTCGAGAAGTTTTAAGCTAAAAGGGATCCGGCATGGTAAATTTTTTCGTAATAAATGAAATTTAACATACAGAAAATTGTTAAAAAATTGATAATTTATGAATTATAACAGGTTGGAGCACTCATTTTCTTTTCATAATTTTTGAATTTGACCGAACTGATATTGGACAAACAATTTTAAAAAAATTAAAATTTACTGCATGAGAGGGATTTGAACCCAAGCAAAAGGCTTGGAAAAGCAATACCTCTACCACCACACCAAATTGTCCTTGTATGGAATACTAATAAAAGTATATTTATAACGAATTTTTTCTCCATAATTTTCCTTTTCTACATTTATTCTCAACAATTTCTTACTCAGACTCCCATTCTTACCAGTGCATATTTAGTCCCGGTTAGTCCCGGTCCCGCCGGGACCCAATTTTCGGGACCGGGACTTGACTTTTTTTGAAAACCGGGACCGGGGACCGGGGCCCGGGACCTAAAAAACCGGGATTTCCCGGCCCGGTCCCGGTCCCGGTCCCGCTCAACCCTACGTACGACGATGCCCAATCCCACCAGCAGGAGTTCAATTTTAAATTATATATTAATGTGTGAAAAATCGTAAGATATAACAAAATTGGGGTATATAAATTTTTTTATATTATCTAAAACATGCATAAAAAATAAAATAACAATTAAAAAATTATCAACCGAAATAATCAAAATGAATTAAAAAATAAAAGGTCACAGGCCTCCAGCATATAATAATTCTATAATAATAACGTAAAAGAACCCAAACACGCATTCCACTTTCAAAATTATAAAATTTAAAAAAAAATTTAAATTAACTAAATAGTCAATAACAATTCGAAATTTTTTAGTCAATTCATGTGGAAAAGAAACAAAAATTGATAGAGGCGAAATCGAGAGAAAAAAACATTTGGCCATTGAGAGAGTGTATAATTTAGAAAAGATTATATTAATTATTTGAAAGAGACAGTATTGAAATTATAAACAAACATTAAATCTACATTATTAAATTAAAAATGAATAGAAATTATATGAATATTTATAAAGCTAACAGCACGGAGGCTGATTTAAAAAGGGGGGAAAGCAGGATTAAGCCGCATTTTTAGGGATATCTTTTTTTGAAGTAAAAATAGGGAAAAAGGATTGAGATTTGACATTTGTGGCAAAAAATGTGCTATAATTTGAAATTTAGTTGACATTTATGGCAAAAAGTGTGTTATAATTTGAAATTTTTTTATTTTCTACGAGGTTTTACAATAAATAAAAATTTTGTCATGAATTTTTTTACCATCCATGTTTTTTGCTTTTAAAAATTTGTTATGGCATTAGACAACCTATTATAATACGAGTGCAGCTTATTTTGTCTCGAACCTCTGGGACAAGATTTTTGGTCTCAATCCCAAAATTAAATTAAAGGAATCGTATTGCATGAATAATTTTGTCTCGAATAAAGAAACCAAATATGCAATCGAAAGTTTTCATACAGTGACTTTTTGCAGTATAAAATTTTGGCCAGTTTCCAAAAAATGCCCTTGTGAAAATTTTTGTATTGAAACAACCCCTACTCCCGAAACCCCCACACTCATATTGTTTCGCTTTGGCTCACTACGATTTTAAAGGCATTTAAAGTAACAAAATGGCGCACCCACGTTTCTTCAACTCAGCAAGAAATCCATGTTTCGTCGACTTTGATTCTCACAAAATAACATAAAAAGTAATGATTTTTAAGAAATTAAAAAATAAATTATAGAACAAAAAAAAACATTTGAAATTATAACAGTGTCAATTGGAAAAGATTTATAAATAAATTAAAAATAAACAATATATTTCTAGCATCTGAAGAAATAAAAGGAGAGTAATCCGAAAAAAAGAATCCTTATAAATTATGAAAACTCATTTGCAGATAAGTAAAAATTAACAAAATTAAATTTATTTTTTTTAATGTCGCGAAGTATATTTAACTTAAGATTTCTTTAATTAAAATATATAGTTAATATTAAATATTAAAAAATTTTGATCCAAGAAATTAAAAAAAAATTTGATATAAAATTAGATCAATCGACACAAAAATTTTGAATATATAGTGCTTTAAAAAAACAGTTGCTAAGATTGAAAAGATACTTTTAGTTCAAAAATACGGCTAATTAATAATAAACCCTTATTTTTACTTTGTATTTTTTTAATTTCTTTTATTCATTTTCAAAATAAATATGCCAAAATGATAATATCATTCAATTCAAAAAGATTGAAAAAAAAAACGAATTTTCCCCTTCAAATAATGCTGAGAATTTGTTTGATAAGATCAAGAATTATGATGCAAAATAAAACTATATATTTATACCAAAATAACAAATGCCAAAACTTTCAAATATAAAGAAAGACTAAAATCCCTTGAATTTTCAAATTATTAAAAAGTGAAAACAAAAGAAAATAAAATGGATTCAAGAAGAAAGACCAATAAATATAAAATATTCGAATATTTTTTAAATTAAAATTATTTTGTTTTCACCAAAATGAAGTAATTTTAAAAGTAATATAGTAGATAACTTTCGTGCTGGGTCGATTCGTTAATTCCGCCATTATAGGCTTTCGGAAATACGCTATTTACTTTTTTTCAAACATAATTTATCATAACTTTACTAAAAGGCAGCTAAATTTATCAAACTTGGCAATGCCCGATAACTTTTGATTTTTTTATTAGCCCTCACAATTTCAAAAAATTTGATAAATTTTACGAAAATTGAATGTGAAAATGAATAATTAAATTTTTTTTTAGCCTTGCTAACGCATTAGTTAAATTTCGTTACCCTGCGCGTTAGTTAAATGCGCCATTTTTACAAAATTTTTGAATAAATCTTGTCATAACTCCTCAACAACTATTAAATCAAACAATCTTTTGTCATTCGATAATATTAAGGGGCTCTATTAGTTTGCTAAATTTCAAAAAATTTCATTGAATTATAAAAAAGTTATGGGCAAAAGAAAGTTGACATAATTTTATTATAATTGAATAAAATTTTTTGAAATTTACCAAGCAAAGAGAGCCATTTAATAGCTATCGAATTTAATAAAAGTAATTCGCTTAATTTATTTGGCTTAAAAAAAGTTATCACATTATAAAATCCGTGCTGGATTTCGTAAAATCCGACAGATTTTCCGACAAAAACCTTTTAGCTATCAAAAAATTCCAAATACTCAAAGAAAAGTAAAATTAAAAAAAAGGAAAAAATAAATAATAACAGAAAAAGGAAAGAAAACAAATAAATGACTTTTAAAATAAAATTATTGGTACCGACGGTATTACCCGTTTCTCATTTACTTATAATGGTACCGGCTTAAAGAAAAAAAAGTGAAGTACTGGTACCATGTTTCAACTTGTTCTTATTTTGTTCCTTTTTACTCTGAGTAAAAAAAAAAAGATACTACTATTTTTTACATTTTTTTGGGCAATTTCTTTAATATTTTCAAAAATTTTTCAGATGGCTCCTTTCGGCAACGCCGACCCGTCCTTTTTCAAAAATAAAAGTTTAAGGTCTCATTTCAAAACAGCTAAAAAACAGCCGTAGGCATTATAAGCCGCAAATAGTTGGGTTTTCCTTAATTCGCATATTTTTTAAAAATTCATAAAAGAAAAGAAATTATTTATGCAATTTCGAATCAAAATAAGCACCAAATCTCCAAAAAAGGCACTAAAAATAAAAATTAGGCAAAATGAGCATTTTTTTAGTAAAATGACATGGAAACCCATATTTTTTTCAATCACAAAGACAAGCGAAATAATTCTCAATTTTCGAAAACTATAAAAAACGAACATAGAGCATAATTTTTGAAAAATTTTCCTTCCTAGGGAAATACTTTTTTTAATTTTAAAATCCGAAATTTGAAATGGAGAAAGAAAACAAGGAATTTATCGCAAATTAAAATATAGAGATGGCAACATAAATCATAAGTTAGCAAAAGATGAACAAAAAATAATATAATAAACTTAAAAGATTTAATAATAATTAACGGAAAATATTTTCGAAAAATTTAACTTTCAATATGTGATTATTAAATGACCAAAAAATCTTAATGACTTAAACTATGGGGAAAATAAATTATTTTATCAAAAAATTATGAATTTGTAGTCATTATTATGCACATATAAAGATATATACATATTCGCAATTTAATGAATACACAATGAAGCAAAAAGATTAATATATATGCCTATGAAAAATTGATGAATTATTAAAAATTAATTTATTGAAAAAATAAAAAACGAGTTGAAAGAAAAAAAAAATACTACAAAAATTGAATTATATTCCATTAATTTAACATTCATGAAAAAGAGACTAAATCGAAAATTAAATAAATATTATTTTTTACCAAATAATTATTACACGAGATGTGAATTGCCGCATTTTGTAGCAAGGTACCCTCCAAGATTTTGTGCAGAGATTTCTGCATAATACTATACTTTTAACTTTTAAAATTTTTAAAAATTGAAAAAAAAATCAAAAACAAATTAAAATTTTTAAAAATAAAAGAAAATAAAATAAGATTTAAAATGTAAAAAGACAAAGTCAATTAAAAAACGGATAAACTTTACAAATGAGCCTAACCATTCAATTACAAAAATGTTGTAATGAATATATATTATAGAAAAAACTAAAAAAATCAAAAATTATTAAGAAATAATATGAATAATTATAATTATCAGAAGAAGCATATAAAGGTGATAAATTATTTACAAAATGCTAGTTCATTATCAAATAAAATAACTATTTTAAATTCAGAAACCTTATAAAAAACGAATAATCAAAACAATTTTAGAAAACCAAAAATATTTTTTTCAAATCTTCAAGATTTCTTCAATGGCGCCGATTAACAAAATTTAAAACAAAAGTTGACATAAAAAATGGGATAAAATGGATTTAAAGCATTGGATTTAATTTTTATAGTATTTCATTGAAGAATAAGTGCAAAAAATATGTACTAAATGGTAAAAAGTCAATTGGCAAAATATAGAATTATTTTTGAAAACCCTCAAATTCAAAAGATTTTTGTTAAAAGTTACTTTATAGTATATGAGCAAAAAAAAAAAATCCATAATCCTATAATCAATTATCTCATAAAATAAAGCTGAACAAATAAATTGCTCTTCGTATTTAATCATGTATAAAATTAATTTTTAAAATATAAAATGAAATCACAAAAATAACTTTAAAAATATGTATAAATATCAATTTTAAATTTAATATACTGCATATAACAACGAAAACTCGTCAGACCCTTTGTTCGCGTCACGAAAAATAAATAGTAAAAATTTAAAAACCTAACTTAAAATTATAAGAGAAAATTCTGACTGAAAAAATTGTGAAATATTTTTTAACCAAAATTAATGATTTCATATTCGGAAATTTCCTAATTATATCTTTTGATTTTTTTTCTTTTAAAAAAACAATAACGCAATTGCGCAATTGAAAATATAGTGACAAAATTAAGAAGCCCATTCAAAAACAACATTACTATTTCAATAAAAGAATTGACAATTTTATGAAAATACATTTTAAAGAAGTCGAATAGAGTGATAAAAAAGATATGGATCGTGTGTTTAAAAAAAGAAGAAGATTATTAACACTGTTAGGATAATCAAAAGAAAAATGATATGAAAATAAAGGCAAGCAAAGTTAAAATAAATAATATCTATCATTGAAATTTTCAATATTAATTCGAAAATAGAGTGTGATTAAGAATGAAAGTGAAAAAAAAATTATTAAATAGCGATTGAGAAGTGCGAATAATAATTTAATTTAAAATAAAAAATACAAAGTAAACAAAAAGGTATGAAAGTATTTAAAAAGTAATTTATTATTATTTTTATCCACTCTTTTTCGAGAGAACAAAAAAGTTAGTAATATTTTTTTTACAAATTAATAAAAGCATCATTAATTACTTAATATCAGCGTCTTATCATTTTAGGGACGATATTCACTTGTTCCTCAAGATTTCATTAGTGCAAATACCAAATATAAAAAACAAAATACAATCAACGGTTATTTACAATAAGCAATAAGCAAAGATACACTTGGAAAAGCATAAATAAAGGGGAGAAAAGTTGAAACAAATAAACTTTTATGTATTTATTATAAGGCAAAAATAAACGCGAAATTTACATTAAACAAAAAATTTAAAAAAAAATTTAGTTTAAGCAAAAGTAATAAATTCTGAATATTCAAAAGCGCTTATAATAAATCAGTATCGTTGAAATAAATTTATTCATATTTAAAAGAAAGATAAAATAAGAAAAAACAAGGTAATATAACAATTAAATTAATAAAATAAGAATGAAAAGTCAAAGCTTAGCACAACAATAAAGTAGTATATATTTTATAATTAGGGCTGCCAATTATATGTAAATCCGTATTTTTTTCCTGAACTCGGAACCGCCTAAAACGCATGTAAAACATGTTTTTAGCTTGGTTTGAAGCTTTTAGGATGGTTTTCTAAATCCATATTTTTAATATTTTTTCCATATTTCGCGATTTATGTCCATATTTCTATATTAGTCCATATTTTGGCATTATGCCCATATTTTATGTCTATATTTTGCCATTTTTGAGAAATTTCATGAAAAAAAATGCAATAAAAACGAAAAATACCTCCCTAAACTAGAAAATTATCAAAAAATGCCCTCAAAAATAAAGAAAATTCGAGTTTTTTCTAAAATTTTTTCCAATTTTTTTTCTATTTCTCATCAAAAAATTGATATTGAATGCGGTTTTCACCACAAAATTTGGAAATATATCTCATTTGCAATTATAAACAACGCTATTTTTTCGAAAAAATTGCTCTATTTTATAAAATTTTATGGCCATATTTTGGTCAATATTTGTCCATATTTTGGCATTTTTCCATATTTGTATCCATATTTTGCTATTTTTAATCCATATTTTATGGCCATATTTCGCGATTTTTACTCCATATTTTTCGCAGCCCTATTTATAATACTTAGAAATTTTGGTCAGCCCTTATTTATTAACTCCGAATGAAAATTTAGAAAAAATCAATAAATCAAAGTGATTGAAATAAATTATAAATAAATAGAATTGTGCTGAAAAACAATTTTTTTTTGTTATCAGAAAGTTTAAAAAAATTTTCTCTATGAACATATATTTAGATGTAGAATTAATGTGACTACATCACAAAAAAAACCATTATAAAATACTTAATAAATAAATAAATTTATTGCTCAATTGAAATGATCTGACAAAAGGTAAATAAAACAAATATTTTTAAATAAACTATAATGAAGAATCAATTTACACTTGAAAAAATTAAAAAAAAGGCTTACCATAAAGAAACAAATTTATATCTCATAAATAATGTAAACAAAGAATGCCAAATCAGAAAATAGCGAAAAAAAAAAACTTGTTATAATACTAAAAAATAATTTGAAAAACATAAAAACATTTCTATAAAAATATTCAAATATATCATTTGATTTTGACCAAAGCATACGTAGACATATATAGAATGATGCGGTGTGACATGGCACTTGTAACAGAAAATAAATCCACAAAACTAAAACTGAAGAAATAAGAAAAAGAACAAGAAAATGATGCATAAACACGAAATAAAAATTACTAAAGCATTTTAACAAAGCAAACAATTATTAAAAAAAAAGAAAAATGCATTTATATTTCCTTACCATATAAATGATAATTAGCTCGAATATGAACTAAAAATATTTTTGGTAAAAGGATAATATATTTATAATGATAATATAATATCTATTTAACGAAAACTGAATTTTATTTAAATAAAATTGTAAAAAGATTAATGTATTTCCATAAAAATATTTGCTTGTATTTGAAATCATATTTAAATTATAAGTAATTTGGAATTAAATGAATAGAAAAAAGTCATTATAATTCTTCAAATATGATTTGTTTAATCAAGACTAAGCTAAAAATTAATTCTTAGTTTTTTACCCTCATAGTTGTGGATGTTCTTTTCGAATGCTAATTTTATTAAATATTTGGGCTAATTTTTATGAAAATTTATTAAACAGCGTGAAATTTTACGCAATATCATTTTTTAGCAAATGCTTTTATATTAAGAAAAAAAAAAACAAAAAACTATTGGTTAATAATTTTTGGTAAATATTAATCATAGAGTCCTAACTCAAAATTGCTCAAAAATGATTTATTTTTTTTGCCGGTTTAGTCGATTTTTTGGGGTTTTTTCGATTTTTAGGTTCGGTTTTTTATCGAAAAAAACCGACCGACATTTTCAAAAACCGAAGAAATCGACCGACCGACTTTTATGAATAAATCGAAAAAAAACCCAAGAACGAATTTGTACTTTTTTACATTTTTTTGTAGCAAATTCTTTAATATTTTCTAATTTTTCCCCGGCGTTGCCTATCGGCATCGCCGGACATTCAATCCGTTAAAATTTTTCCAGCTAAGGTACCGATGATGCCACCTGGGTGAATTTAAAATTTATAGTCTAATTGTTAACAGATTTTACCCAAAAAAGGGTCAAATAAAACAAAGCAACACCTCCATAAGAAAGCGGAAATGCTGGATGTTTTGAATAACAATCTCCAAAAATTAATTACTAATATCATCGATTTATTATTTACTTTTAGTAAAATGGTTTATTTTGAATTTAGAAAAAAATCCTTAAAAAAACCCCGAAAACCGAAATTTTTTTCGGTTCGGGTTTTTTCGGTTTTTAACCGAAACCGACCGACCGAAAAATTCAGGTTTTTTGGTTTTTTTTGGTTTCGGCTACCGACCCTTGTGTCGGTTTCTAGTTGAAATTGAGAATCTGAAAAATCAATTAAAAAGGCTTTTGAGCCATATTATAGCGTTCCCGGTTGAGTTCCGACTGGATTGGGACTTGGAATTTTTTCGCCTACAAAATTTCATGCAAGCCCTTAAATTATTTTCTTAACCATCTTTCTGATAACTTAATGCCCCCTTTTGTGTAATATGGAAAGTGCTAATAAGCCAGTCAAGAGCTATCGAAAGGATTCTTAATTTGGTTGTTTTTAAAAAAAGTATGATTTATTTTAAATTTTTAATTCGAAGAATTAAGGGTCGGCGGTGCGGATAAACGCCGCCGAGCAAATTTTTGAAAATTTGAGAAAATCTAAGGTATATTCGGTGGCGCCGATAGGCGCCACCGGGGGAAAATTTGAAAAAAAATTTTTTTCGAAAATAACCAATTTGAGAGTGAAATAGAAAATGTATTTCAATAAAAAAATAATAGATTTCAAATGAACAAATTTAAGCAAATTCAGAAACTTAAAAAGTGATCGCAAAAAACCGGAATAATTGTGCTTGAGTCAATTGGCATTTTGAGAAATTTAAAAAAGTCATTGCCACCAAAAATGCGCGCTGAAACATGACTGTGCCGTGAAAAAAATATAAAAAAATAAAATGAATTACGAAAAGATAAATTTTATAACTGCTGGCAAAAATAATCTAGGTCTTAAATAAATCAAATTGGATACCCAATATTTGAATTAGCAAATTATATTAATGATTAATTAGAAATGAAAAGCATTCATATCATATTATTATATGCTAAAAAAGGAAAAAAAATCAGAATCCAATAATCTCACTTTGAATGAGCCAACGTGTGGTTTAATTACCAGAAATAAGATGAATAAATTTAACTATTCAAAAAAATTAAAATTTAAAATTTTGAAAAATAAAATTGAATTCAAAGTTAAAAAATTAAAAAAAGAACATTAAAATTTGTATTTTTGGTTAATAATTTTTTAAAAAGATGGGTTTTGTTTTATTTATTAAAGGATAATAAACCATTCTAATGATTTGAAGACATTAAAATGCTATTTAATTTATATAATTAAAACCCAATTTACTTTTTAAAATCTCATACATATATTTTTGCTTATTTATACAAAAGAAACTAAAAAATTCTGGTGTTATTTCAAAAAAATAAAAAATAAATTCAATAAATGGAATACAAAATGAAAAATCCTTTTCCAATCAAATTTGTCGAGAACCATAATATTTTAAAACGAAATAAGCCTATTCAATTTAAAATGTTTTTTGCTCTAAACCAAAAAATAAATTTCTACACCCAATTTACAAACTCCAGTTCGGAAACATCTACTTGAATGTTGAAACCGCAATAGATATGGATGCGAGAAAAAACATGTAAGGAAATGAAGTAAAAAGTAACAACAAAAAACATAATATTTACAATAATGAATTAGAATTTCAATTAAATAATAAATATTAAAATGACATTTAAAAAATAATAAAAAAAAGCAAAACGAATGACGGATGAATGCAACTATAAATTTAATACTAAAAAATTGAAAAAATTCGATCATAAAGAATTTTATATAAATTATTAAATGAGTTAAAAAAAACCATATCAGATAATAAGTATTTGCTTAAAAAAATAATAATTTATGAACATTAAAAAATCAAATGCTAGGATATAAAGAAAACTCAAATGGTAAAAAGAAAAAGGCCAGAAAAAAAAAAAAAAAAAAAAACCAGTAAAATTATATTTAAATCATTTAATTATATTTGTAAACTCGGAATCTAGCGATAAAGTTATAGAAAATTACAAAAATTGATTTATTGGATAAAACTCTATTATCATATAATATTGAGTAAATAAGACAACAAAAAAGGCATTTTGAATTCGCTAAATGAGTTTATACCAGGAGTGCTATTCGTCCTTAGTTATGAGGATTTCCTTATTTGAGCCTAGGATATTAAATGGGCCATAATTTTCAAAATTTTCCCCGGTGGTGCCTAGCGGCACCACGCCGTCCCGTCCTTTATTCCAATTAAAAAATGGTCTATTTCAAAGCCTAATCAATTACATCTTAAGAAACAAAATTAAGTTTCTTGGCATCTTTTATATTTAAATAAATTATTTAGAAGAGGTTCACGAAAATTATACGAAATAAAATAAGATTTACCTCAAAAAATGAAATATATGGAAAATAACCAATTTCGATAAATGAAAATATAAATTTTTTAAAAGCAATGCTTTAGAAATTAAAAATAAAAAGGAACTTTGAAAAATAAAAAAATATCCATAATAAAAGCAACAGAAAACATAGATACGGAAAAATTAATACTCCTTTTAAAAAACAGAGTCACCATGTAGTGAAAAACGTTTAAAAAAGGTGGTGCATAGACGAGTTAATTATAAGAATAAAGAAATCATATTACTATATAAATAAAAAGATACATTTAACAATTAAAAAAAAACTTGAAAGAACAATATGAAAGATATAATAGAATAAAAATAAAAAATAATTAAAAGGAACTATATTTCAATGGAATATTCATTTATTTCTTCAAATTTCATATAAATAAAACTCAAATATCATTTTCAAAAATAAAATGTCGTGCAAAATTTTTTAGCCAATGGAAAATTCTGAAATTTTACATGCTAAGGCCAAATAACCAAAGGATTTTAATGCAATTTTCGAACAAATTGGAATACTTTCAGTTGAGTTAGTAAATTCTAACTAATGCAAAAAAAAAAAACAATGCCAAAAATTAGAAAAAATAATGCAGATATAATACCGAACTAGGCGAGGACCCGTTCAAAATTTTGAGTTTTGTGATAATTTATTAACCGCATTTAATGGAAGTGTCGAAGAATAATTTATGTTTAAAATGTAAATTAAGCTTTAATATAAAATAATGATATCTAATATATGTAAAAAAAAAGATATGGAATATGCAATTTACCAATCGGTGAACTTGATTTGATACTTGTTTAATATTAAGTAATCGTATTAAAATTTAATACGTATAAAAATGAATGTTAATTGCTGTTTTTAAACTATTTTTTGTGATCATATAACGAATATTTATGTTAATCAGTCTATTGAAAAAAAATTACAACGAAATGAAATATAATAAAAAAAAACAAATATTTAAATTTTGGGTTGAAAAAATCATTCAACAGAGACTACAGTTTTTTTTTTAAATGAAAATATATATATTCCAATATTTATTTATTGACAAGTTTTATCAATAGCATGCACAATTGCAAACATACAAATCCAATGTCGAATGTGAAAATTATAAAAAAAAATTTAAAATTTTTTGAGAAATTGGATAAAAATTTAAATTTAAGCGGCAACTTTTTTGGGAAATTTTCATTCTTAGGGGTATATTTTTCAAAACTTGAAAAAGTAATTTTTAAGTGGTGTATCTTTAAATTTATAAAATAAATATAATTTGGTAATGCCTAAAATGAAGTTACGAAAAAAATTCCGATATTCTACCTATTAGCGCAAGTAAAATTCGAAAGAATAAAAGAATTATTATAAAAAAATTGGCAGAACGAATAATAATTTATTACCAAAATTTGAAATAATCATTTTTTTAATGATAGAAAATTCAATTGCAAAATATAATTTGCAAAAAAAAGAAAAAGTGTAAAAAATTACAAATTTAATAAATTAAGAACATTAAAATATGAAAAAAAAAATCTGAATAAATTTAGTTGGTCTGGCTTCGCCTTTCATACTTGTAGTTTTCGTTAGCTAAAATATTAAGTTCTTAATCAACATAATAATTGATAAATTTTTGCAATTTAAAAAAAAAAAAATTTTATTGTATTTTTAAGAATAAAAAATACAATAAAAATTGAATCTTAAAAATTTAAATAAAAAATTTCGTCAAAACTAAAAAAAAATTGAATAAGAAAAGTATAAATTTTGCTTAATAATTGGATAATGATCTCACAACAAAACAAAAAAATATTTAAATAAAAAAATATTTTCAATTATGCATCAATTATTTATTCAAGCATTATTTAAAGGGAATTAATTTAATCATTAGATTAATTTTTAATATTTTTAAAGGTATATTTGATTTTGAGTTCACTTATACCCAAATAAGTAAATGATAAGCATTTTATTTGATAAGAACAAGAATTATACTAAAAAAAATAAGCTATTTATTTCTAATGGCAAAAAGTTGCAAACTTTCTAAAATAATCATGTGAAATTTCAAATAAATAAAAACAAATTCACAAATATACCGAAAAAGAAAAAGACTTTATTAGAAAAAAAAAACTTCGAGAAAAGACATATAAAAGGCTTAAAATATAAAATACACAGTTTAAAGAAATTATTTTTTTTTCACTTAAAATAAAGGAAATTATTCTAAAATATTCATATATAGCGAAAATAAAAGTAAAATAATCAAAGTTTTAATTAAATATGCATATAAAAACGATATGAGATGCGAAAAAAGTTTTTGAATAGGTCGAGAGGATATAGAGAATTAATAAACTTATTATTTAAAAATTTAATCTTTTTAAAATTAAGATAAAAATAAGTATAATTGAAAATGAATTGAAAAAACCAAGACAAAGCTATTCAACCCTTTGACCTTTTTTTGACAGAATTATGCCATGGGTGAGAATTTTCGCTTAATACGACCGCATTATAAATTAAAAAGAATACTTCTAAAAAAAAAAATTGATAAATGATTGAACTAGAATATTAAACACCAAAATAATACTAATGTTTTAAAATGAAACAAAAAATTTAAACAGATACAAAGTGGAATTAAAGAAGAATGTACATTAATTTACTTCATAATTTCTTTGGCTATTTATTTATAGATATCTGTTAAAAAAAAGCGTAAACTAAAACCAAAGAAAGACATTCAAAGTCCCGAAAACATTCACTTAAAGCCCAGATTAGGATAGCACAGGACCGGGACCCGCCGGGGAATACCGGGTTTTCGGATTTTGGTCACTGGGCACGGTTTCAAAAAAGTAAAGTCCCAACTGGGAAACCAAAACCAAATATGCACTGGTAATGGGTTTCTGAGAAAAAAACAATTGAGAAATTTGGAAGAAAACGAAAATTTAGAAGGAAATTCGCCTTAAATAATTTTTGTTTTAAATTATGCTTATTTGGTGTGGTGGTCTGTTTGTTTAAGTTTTTTGCTTGAGTTCAAATCTCCCAAATTGCAGAAATATTTTAAATATTTTTAAAATTGGATTTTCCACATCAGATGGGGAAAATTCCAAAATTCGGAAAAGAAAATGAACCCAACCTATCAAAATATCAATAGACAATTATTTTCTCTGTTAAAACATGAAATTTTTATAAAATTTTCTCCTGCGGAGCCTACTCTCAGTTTTGCGGAAAATTTCATTTCAATGCCAGCAAATGCAGTGCCCACTCTTTAGTGGCCAGCAAAAAAATTACTTTTAAGTGCCATAAATCATAAAAATTCTTTTCGAAATCACTTCCAAAAAAAAAAGTTCAACAACCTATTAACATTTCCTTCACTGAACACTTCGAATGATATCAATTGTGATTTTTTGCAAATTTGAATAGGCGCGTGTAAAGGAATTTTTGAGATTAATTTTGAAAAATTTGTAAACGAAATTTTCTATTTCCGTTTCATTTCGCCTGTCTTTTGACGATTATGGTAACCGAAATTCAAAAAAAAAGTGGGCGCCTGAAAAACTTATGGCTCGTTTGGAGTGCTTATGTCTGGGGCGCAAATGTAGAGGCGCTAATGTCGCTTAGCCGCTTATCTAAACGGTTATGCATCATTTGCGCCCCTACCAAAAATGATCGAAATTTTTTGTCGGCTTTTGCCAGAGTTAATTTTGCCCGATGCAATTAAAAAAAAATTTGTCATTTCCAGAGACTTTGAGTTAACATACATAAACCAGGGGTGTCCGGGTAACTCGAAACCCTGACCCGAAAACCGGACTTTTTTCGCCCCGAAACCCGGCCCTAAAATTTTGGCTTCACCGACCCCATGTTTTTTCCGTACTGGAACATACCTGACATAAACCAGAACACAATTTAACTAAAAAATTTGTATATAGTTTTGAATTTCTTTTTTAAGGGTGTTTGAATCATTTGGCCTGCATTATCTTTGCTCAAACGCTACTAAATGCATAATCCTGGTATTGTTCGGTAGCTTTAGCTCTATAAGCATTCAAATTTAAAAAAGTTGATTGTTTTATGCGAAGAAAAATATGTTTTTCCATTTTTATGGCTACAACTTTCTTAAATTTCTATCAAACTTTTTGTAATTTGATTGGCTAATAGAGCGAACCAAGAGCTATCGGACAACACCAAGAACGTACAATATGGTTGATCTTAAGCAAAGTTGTAAAGAGTTTTTGTCGAAAACTATTTAGGTAGTCAGATGAATTTGTTTTTTTTTAATTTTTGATTTGTTAATTTTTGTTTTTGTTCAATATTTTTATTTGGACAATTTGGCATTTTCGTAATATTATAATTAAATATTTTGCGCTTTTTTAGTACATTAATATGAATTAGATCCCTTAATAATTACTATTTCTTTTTTAATCATCCAACTGAGGTCCTTTTCCCCGAATTTTTCTTTAAATTGTCATTATTCTTCTATTATCTTTTAAATGGTGCTGAGTCGTTTCCTAAAAACTGCCAAATAAGCGTTTTTTAAATTCCGCCATTTTACACATTTTTCGACAAAAACTCTTCATTCTCCAAAGCTACAAATTTTTTTTTCTTCATATCATTTGGTAGCCTAGACCTATATACATATATCAGAAATGGTCTTTTAGAAAACAAACTCAAAAAATAAAATATTTGGTACTATTTCCCATTAAATTCTTCCCCGATCTTCCATGAAAAGTGCCATCTTTAGGCGTGTATTTTTTTATTTTTTTAAAACCGAACTCGGTAACGGGGGTGCCCCGGTTTTCGGGTAGGCCGGTTTTGCCACCCCCGGTTTCGGTTTCGGGTTTTGGCCCAAAAAAGTAATTTTTTGTTTCGTTTTTGGGTTGGTTAACTATTTACTCTCTATTCTCATTTGAATTTTCAAATAAATAAAAAAATTAATCCACGATATACTGAAGAAATAGAAATGGCTTTTTTCAAAGAAGAAATGGCTTTGAGAAAAAGGCAAATAAGAAGATGAAAAATTAAAATACTAATAAATTAATTTAAAAATTAATTAGTTTCACCTAGAATAAAGGGAATTATTCTATAAAATCTTCATCAACTTGAAAAAATTCAAAATCAAAATTTTTCTTTTTGTTGGATTTGCTCAGTAATTTATTAGCTCTGAATTTAATAATTAAATTCTAATTAAACTGGAGAAAATTAAAAACTCATAATTTACACCAACACAAAATGAAAATTTATACATTTCATTTATCTAAAATAGCAAATCAAGTCACGAAGCTAAAAAAACATTTCCGCAAAAGAATTTGCAAAAAGGTTCAGATCAGCTTTTTTAGTAGTTTTTTAAATATTAGGAATTTTTTTTTAGCTTTTTTTTTGGATTTTGTAATTTTATATGTCTTTTTTTATCTAAACGTTTTTTTTTTGGTTCGCTAATTGTAGTAATTGAATTATAATTGATAATTTAAAAATAACTTTTAAATAAAAATTTCAACTACAAAATTAGTATGTAAAATAAAATTATCAATACAAAAATTTAAAAAATATTTAATGATAAAATCGAGCAGACCTGATTTAATGTCCGGTTCAGCATGCCAACGAGCTATTAGTAAATTGTGTCCCAATAATTAAATTTAAAAAAAACATATTAATAAAGGAAAAGATTTTTTTTGACGGAATAAATTAGGACTAAAAAGGAAAAACTTAATATGTTTTTAAAACAATCTACTCTTTTCAATATTTGAAAATTTTTCAAATTAATATTTATTTTTCTTAAGAAAATATAATTTTTCTTTCAAAAAATGAAATCATAAAAAATATATAAATCGGGTAAGAGTCGACCCTACGCTCTTTCACATCAAGATGAAAATTTTCAGCAAGAGAAATGAACAATTAAATCGTAATTTCTTAAAATTTATAAATGATGGTATTTGAACAGAAAAATTAGAAAGAGATTAGAATATCCAATGAGCTTTTTCTAATAAAATTCAACCCAAATGAGAATAGAAAAAGAAAAAAGTCAGAGATTTCAATGAAAAAAGTGGATGAAATGCATAAATAAGGAAAATTGAAAAAAATCTTAAATATTTCATAAAATATAATGGACACTTAATTATAAATTTTTAATGATCTGGTTTGCCATGCACAGGTGCAAGGAAAAGTTAAAAATGATTCTATAATTATAAAGAAAAAGAAACTTAAATTTAAAAAGAAAAGAAAAAAATTACAAATTTAATTATACAATATTAAAACATGAATAATTTATATTCCAAATTATATTGTAATCTATTGAAAGGAGAAAATTGTCATATATTATCAAAATATAGGGTATATCAAAAAATTTATATGAATAAACAAACATAATTATAAAATAAAATGCCAATTATTACAAAATACATGTTTGAGTAAATAACAAAAAATAAATAAAATTAAAAAAAAGCTAAAATAATTTTAAAGCAATAAAAAACAATTTTTTTAAAAAGACAATAGCAAAATTAGAAAACCCCATTTCAGAAATTAAACAATTGCAATAACAGATTACAGTGATAAAATAATTCAAAAATTATTTTTATAAACAACAATTAAAAACGATATGAGACCAGCGTGTGATCCGGCGTTTTTTATTGTAAAAATTATAAAAAAAATATAAAATAAGCCAATTTTAAATTAATTTAAAAAAGGCTAATTTCAAAAAATAAATGTAAAAAAAAAGTCAGAGCAAAAGAATGAATTGATAGAGCTGGGACGCAACAAGAAAAAAAAATAACGGTAGGCTGAAAAAAATTCATTCAAATTACATCTTTAGAGGTGTGTTTTTGTTTCGTGTTCCGTATAAATTTACTCGAAATACGAAACGAAACTGGCGAATTTTTTTGATGAAACGAAACTTGAAATAAAACTGAATAAACTTAACGAAACGAAATGAAACACAAAACGTCAAAAAAAAAAACACGAAATTCATGAAACTCGAAACAAAACAAAAAACTCGTCTAGCACTGTTTTAAACTAGATTGAGTCGGTATTTCCGATAAGCGTCGCCGAGAAAATTTGAAATTCTTAGATTCGTTAACAGATTAAACACAAAAGTGGTAAATTGGGGAATTATGAGCCTAATTATATAATCTGGTTAGAGAAAACCGAATAAAATTAAAGAAAAAATAAGAGTAACGTAAAAAGGAAATCAGAACAGAAAAAAGTTAAATTGATACTTTTAGCAAAATTAAATTAGAGCAAAAGGAAGCAGCTAAAACTTATAATCAAAAAAAAAATATTTGAAAATCAATGTCGGAAATAAAAATAAGTGTCTATTTAAAGCAAAAACATAACAATAGTTGTATATCTATTTTCTTACAGAAATTTATGTAAGAAGCTGCTAAAATAGAAAGAATAAATAAGCTCTTAAGCAAATAATAGTAAAAAATTTCCATTTATAAATTTTCATTTAAAAAAGATTTTTGAATAAATTATAATAAAAAACAAAATCCTTTCGGCTATTTATCTATTTGAATTGCTAACAAAAAATGGTCATTTTTTAAAGAAAATAAACGAATTATTTATCTGACATTCATTTCTATCAAATAACAAAAAAACCTAAACAGATTATAGTGTAGAATTAAATGATTTAAAATTATTAAACGCGGAAACAAATAAAAATTTAAAGAATAATAAAGCAAAATCCTTTAATTTTAACTCTTCAAGCCCAAAATTCACCCAGAAATTTACATTATGTATTATCGAATTTCGCTGCATGAGAAGAGCAATAAATATATCTTTATTTATTGACGATCAATTAAAGATATTTCAAAAAAAAATTTTAAAATAAATTGGTTACAACACAGAGAATTTTGAAGTAATTTTCTTTTGGTTATTATTAATTGATAAATAAATATTCCATAATAATACAAATGAAAGACTTGAAATTTTTTTATTTCAAAAAGTAAAAAAAAATTTCTAATATTTTGACGAACAAAAATTAATTATATTAAAATTACAAATGACAAAATTAAAAAACGAAATAATCTCTGAATAAAACTTAAAATTCCTTTCACTATTTGTTAAAAATCAGAAACAATTGGAATAATATTTGCATATAAAATTATACTCTTGAGAAAAACTTGCCTAATTATGAATTGATTAATATAAATCTTTAAAATGAAAGTCAAAAAAATAATAATAGATAGAGAAAAGAAAATGAATATTAGAATATTAGTTTTGCTAATTAATAGTTTTACAAAATTTAAATCAAACATGAACTTTAATAAATAATCATAATGTGCCAAAAAAAAGTACACAAATACGGAAAAAAAATTTTTTTATCTAATTTAATCAAATAAAATTATTAAATTAAAATACAACAAAAATCCCCTAGGTAACAACCATAAAGAAGTCCTCTAGACGAGTTAATTATGAGAGTAAAAACATTATCTTATGTATATGATTATAAAGTATATTTAATAATAATAAAAGGTATAATAGAATAAAAATATAAAATAATTAGATTAACTGACAGATGGATATATTTAGAATGGCATATTTATTATCTTCTTTAAATCTCATATAAAAACCTCAAAAATACTAATACAACATAATAAATAAAAATACATATTTATAAACATTAAATAAAAAATTAAATAAAATATATTTGGCATTTATTTTTAAATATTTTTTCCTTTTTCTGTTTTTTTATTTTATTTTTACTTTCACAAATTCCGAAAAACAAATTGGCATAATAAGTAGTGAATGTACTTTTGGGGATAAAAAGTTGAATTTTTGCCCAAACTTGATTTTACCAACTCAGCTAAAAAATTTTATTCTTTTGAAATGCATAAAAATACTTTGACATAATGTTTTCGCTTCCGTAAAAAATCATAAATTTTATTGGCGTTAAATTTTCAAAAATCAGCATGTGCAACTTGTCAGGCAGAATTTTTGGCCCGGCGGTTTTTTGTAAAAAAAAATTACACGGTGTAAAATTCTGAAATTTTAGGCAGCTGTTAAATAAGACCTTATAACAAAAGAATTTTTTATACAACTTTCGAACTAATTGGAATACTTTCCGATGTGTTAGTAAAAATCAATTTTTACAAAATTAAAGTTTTGTGTCTAAAAGTACCACAGCCATAATAATTCAGAATCAGTAATTCCAATGACTAAGAAATTATAAAACGTAAGAATGGGACCTTAGAAGAATTAAAAAAATTTTTTTTATATTTTACGACTTAATCTCTTGCCCGGAAAAAATCATTTTACAAGGTATGCCGCCGAACCTCCACGCCAAACTGTACACGCCGAAAGATCCCGCGCCGAAAAATCCTACGCCGAAACATCCTTGCGCCGAAAAACGCACGCTGAAGCGTCCACGCCGAACTGTTCGCGCCGAAAGACCCCGACCCTTTTATTTGATCTTTATCATTGTAATTCTTCTAGTCGATGTGCACTTGTTTTATTACTCCAAATTCGGTTGTTGAAACTATTGTGGATTAATGAATTGCTGTTCTGATACGTTTTCTAATATCTGGTGATGTGGCAGTCTTTAAATTTCGTTTTAAACACACTTTTGAAGCTTTAGGATTATTGCCATTATTCTCCACACCCATTGAAAA
Source organism: Heterodera filipjevi (assembly GCA_039877585.1). Taxonomy (NCBI): domain Eukaryota; kingdom Metazoa; phylum Nematoda; class Chromadorea; order Rhabditida; family Heteroderidae; genus Heterodera; species Heterodera filipjevi. The sequence continues at coordinate 30,118,365 of JBDPZO010000002.1, forward strand.
GGCTGCAGGCGATTTGAGAGCCAGAAGTCCAAGCCTATCGGCAGTCTGCCAGTGGCCACGTGAGTAGGGATAGGTTTCAAAAAAACTAAGGGGTCAAGTTTTACAAAATTAGGGCAAGTTTTCTAAGCGGTCCGGAGATGGCGGTCCGGAGGAGGCGGTCTGGAAACGTACCATATCGCTCAATTGACTGCTGCGGGCGCTCAGTTGGCAGCTTCGGGCTCTCAATAGGAATAGAGTCTCTCAAATGGCCTGGGAAACTCGCCAACGGGTTGAGGCTTAGCGCTCCGATGGCCTGGAGAGCCCCATATGGCAAGGCTTGGCGCTCAATTGCGTGAGAATGCTCCATAGCATTGGGCTTGTTTAGGATTAGCCTTAGATGGTGTAGTGAAATGTCTCTTTCCCTTGGGACTGAAATGACGGTATTAAAACAACAACGAAAATCTACACAAGTTACTACTATCAATTTATTATTTTAAAAGTAACCCTTTAAATTCAGAAAAATTAAAAAAAATAATCATTGAAAACAAATTTAAATAACTAAATAAATTATATCCAAACTTTTTGAAAAATAAAAAATAAATTAAAAGACATGAAATTACATTTCCTTACCTCAAAAAATAAATGGCAGAGCTGCACATTTTAAATTAATACATTCGAACTATTCCAGTTTGGTGAGTATCAACTTTTCTGCAGAGGAAGAAATCGATATAGCTGTGAAAAGACAATGAGAATAAAATTTTGATTTTGCAAGGAAATCAATAAATTTAGTATAAAAAAATAAAGGTTCGGAAAATGAATAATATAGCAAATTATCAAGTAACAAAAGAACATGCAAACCATCTAATTTGAAAATGTGAAACTTAGTAATTTAATATCGTTTCAACATTTCGCCCCAAAATAGTCATTTTTTGAAGAATATTAATGTTTTTGCTTATTTTTGAGATAGATTTTTAAGAAAATCCATGGGCTAGGAGGATTAAAATTCTTTAATTAAAGACATTTATTACTTTATTTAACCTTAGATTAATTCATAAGATACAAACTTCCTAATATTTAAAAAGATTTTCATAAACAAAAAAAAAATGATAAAAAACCAAAAAATTCTTAATATTTTAAAGGCAATTACGTTGTTATTACAATGATGATGATTAATAGCAATTTAATCTAAATTAAAATACTTTTTCGTATTTGCGTGTAGTTTAAATAACAAAATTGAATAATACTTTCTTATTATGCAAACAATAAAGTTTCGCACCTCCGGGCACTCAATCTTTTTGGTCGTTTCAAAAGTTTGACCCAATATTTACCATTCATTTTTTCCACGGCGATGTCTATCAGCTCTCAATGTTCAAAATTTATTGTCTCATTTAAAGTCCAACAGCTAAAAATATCCAAATTCTCTAAATAATTATGGGTAATGAAAAATATGGCCAATTGATGTACTTTGCCTCTGCAATCATTTGAAATAATGTCTTAAAAATTTTGCGTTCAAAGGTTCTGACGAGTTCTCTTTGATATATGCAATATTATATTAATTTAAAATTGATATTTATACATATTTTTGCACTTTTTCTACAATGAAATACTATAAAAATTAAATCCAATGCTTCAAATTTATTTTATCTTATTTTTTATGTCATCTTTTGTTTTAAATTTTGTTAATCGAATGTCATTGAAGAATTCTTGAAGATTTGAAATAAATACTTTTGTTTTTCTAAAATTGTTTTGAATTATTCGTTTTATATAACTTTCTGAATTTAAACAGTTTTTTTTAATAATAAATTTGCACACAAGCATTTGGTAAATTATTATCATTAATTTAGCTCAAAAATATTTTAATATTAAAATACCAGTTCATAAATAAATATCAATGGGTTCTTCAATCAAATAATTGTTTAAAATGTTTATTGATATGTTTACGTTTTCTCGAATTTTGTTTATTTTATAGAAAATTTAATTCTCAACAAATAAATTGAAAAAATAATTCATTTTGTTTTGTTTTTGAATGTATTTTTGTTTTCTTTTTGATATAACACCTGAAGTTTTAATTAATTCTAAGAAATGTTATGCATAAAATTTAAATTAGGATTTCAAAGTTAATTTAATTATACAAATTTTTTGCTTTTGTTTTTATATTAGTAAGAAAATTTAATAAGGATTTTTAATTTAAATACTTTTCAGACGAAATTTTGTCTTTTGATTCATCTATTCTGAGTAATTTTGTTTTAAATTATTATTATTATTTTTGGAATTTCTTTTCAATAGAAAAGATAAGTCATAATAATAATTTTTTAAACACGCTTCCAAAGCGTTAAATAATATTTTTTTAAATAAATTATTTGCAAAAGGCCTGATGTGAGCGGTATTATTGTAAGAATTTGTCTCAATTCATTTTTGGGCGATTTTAAAATTGTAGACAAAATGTTTTATAAAATTCATTAAATTTTGTAGTTGGAGATTTTTCTTCTTTTTTTTATATTTGTCCATTGGTAATTTTATTAAAAATAATATTTTATTGAGTTACAATTTCTTATTTTCGTTTTTTACTTCCAATAATCAATACTTTTTTTTAACTCAAGTGATATTCTTTTTCATTTATAAATTTTTATGCTAACAATTAATTTTGTTTTTTTTCTCTTATGGATGAGTTCAATATTTAGCTGATTAGTTTTGTTTTTTACGTATTAAGTTTTATAAAAGAATTATTAGGTTAAATCAGAATAGAACGGTAGTTGTATATGGTGCAGAAACAGAACAGATACCGAGCGGTTTGGTTCAAAGCCGGTGTTTCCGCCCAGGCAGAACTTATCGAGTGAATTATTTTCTCATTTAAACAAAAACAAAAATGATATAAATTCGAATATTGTATAGCATACCTTTTTTAATAGAATTATTTCAATTAGGGATAGAAGCATTTACCCGTCTCACATTTTCGAAAATAAACCAAAATATTCAATTTTACAGGGTGACAAATAAGTCCTGTCCCACTTTTCGATTTTGAATATCTTTTGAACCAATGAGCCTTTTTTCTTATTTAAATATTCATTTTAAATTTCTTCTTTTTGTTTTTGGGCTTTAGTCGATTTTGCCAGAAAGCAATTCAATTTTTTTAATTTTTTCCCAACAAAATCATTTCTTATTTTATTAGATTTTTTAAAATTGTCCCAAGTACTCATATTAACTATTTTTGTGCTAAAATATTTTAACAAATCAGACAAAATATCCAAAAAAATTTCTCGTTGGCGTCGGCACTACTGGACTCCTTCCTCCCCCATTCGCTTAGGTTACTCAAAAATTACAAAAATTGCAACGGGGCGCTTGATGTTTTAAGAATATAAAAACTTTTAGAAAAATATTTAAAAATTATAAAAAATTATTCCCATTTAACATAATTCACTGATAGAAAAGTTTTTAACCGAATTGGCGAATGGGGGGGGGGGTGGGGGGGGGGGAAGAGAAGAGATAGGGTTCAGCCCTAATTATTTTTGACCTGTAATATTCTTATTTCGAAAACATATGATTTGTTTTTATAGATGGTCAAAGTCTTTTTTTAAGGGTATATCAGTGGAAAATAATTTCACAGAACCAAAAACACAAAGTATCTAACTCAGGGCTCGGATCTGCCGAGATCGATTTCAAAGTACAGCCAACGCGATTTCAAAGTACATAAGGGGGAAAATTTGTAAATTCAAAATCTAAGGTAAAGGGGATCCGGTGGTGCCGATAGGCGCCGCCGGGGAAAATTTTTTGACAATTTGGGTCTGATCTGTAAATGGATTTGGCGTAAAAATGAACATTTTTTACAATTTTTGGGCAAAAAGCCGTTTTCAAAGTACATTTTTGGAATAAAGTACGCCTTCAAACTTTTAAAGCATGAAAGCCGAAAATAAAGTACGTACTTTGAAATAAAGTACGAATCCGAGCCCTGATCTAACTAAAGGGTCTTTTAGTTCATTTAATTCATGCTCTATAAATCATTCAAAGAATATACAATTTTGGTTGCTACTAGGAATAAATGGATTTAAAAATTTTCTTATTCTCCGATCGGGGTCCCCGATTCTCGACAAATTTGACCGTCCCGACCCAATCCCCAACATTCTTGTTCCCGAAAGATTAAGTCTGGTCTGAACCCTACATATCTCTTTTCTTCCCCCCCCCCCATTCGTCAATTCGGTTGAAAATTTCTGTTGGTGAATTATGTTTAAATGGGAATAATTTTTTTATAAAAATATATTCTTGAAAAGTTTTTATTTTCTTAAATTTTTTATAACTAATTTTTTTAAATATTTTGATTTTTTTTCAACAAATTATATTATCGAAATAAAAAATTTTGATTGCCGTTTATATTAATAGTTTTTATTTCTAAATTAATTTCTCAGTTTTTTAATATTTTTTAATTATGACGTGTTTTAAGTATTCTAAGATATTTTTAATAAACTAAAATTCAAGAAAACTGTTGAGCTCATATTATTTATTCTTATCCCTTTAATATTTATTTTTAATATTGTTTATTTAGAAAGGGTTTTTTAATAATATTTTAAATTATCTTCATTTCATATTGATGCTGTATTTTTATTCAGTATTAATTTTTTCTCTTGTCAAGGCATCTTCAATATCTTAGCGAGCAAGAGCATCCTTCTTTATAATGAATGGCATTATTTTTATTAAATTCGTATTGAATTTGATAAAAAACGATAAAATTTTTGTAATTAAAACCGACTTTATTATATAAATAGTTATAAACAAATACTTAGATTCGCTAAATCAAATGCTATATAATTATTATCGATACTTTTTTTGTTTTTTTCAAAATTGAACATTTTAAAAGATGCGAATTTTTTGTTTATTTTTAAACTATTAATTATTCTTATATTTTCAACATTATACTATGCTTTTTTACTTTAAATTTGGGCTAGGGTAACTACAATTTCTGCTAAAAATTTCGCATGTTTTACAAATAAAAAATAAAAATTTTGTATTTTTATATTTTCATAATTTTATTTAATGGTTTCTTTTTTGTATTTTAAACAATAATTATAAATTTTTATTTTAAGAAATATTTAATAAGAATAGATTTTTTCTAATAATTATTTAAATATAATTATTTTTATAATTTAAGAGATGATATTATGTTTAGTTTTCTTATCATATTCATAAAATAAATGGTATGGTGAAACTATTTAATAATTTTAATTTATTTTCAAAGGGTGCAATACATTTCCACTGTTATGTTTTTTATTTCTATGTTTTAGTAACTCGGTTTTAAAAATTTCGTGAAAAATGATTTTATCCATAATAAGATTATTTACTCTGACAAAAATTTTATTTTCATGTAATTAAAGTGATTAATAACAGTTGACCCTTTAATATGAAATCACTCATTTAAAATTTTTTGCATCTAAGATTGCAAACCTTTTTAATTATTTTATTCATTGATATTACTTTTGTATAGGTTCATTCTATATTTATAAATGTTTAATTTTTTAATTTAAGGTTTTTTACATTTTCTCTAAATTTGGTTGTTATTATTTGCATCCAAATTTTCTTAAGGAATTAAGATTATTTTATTTTCATTTCTTTTGCAGTAAAGTTTTTTCCATCATGCACTTGATACGCTGTTTCAGAAATGTTCAAACACACAATTTAATTTTATTCCAAATATAAGCAATTATTTAAATAAAATCAATTTTCGTTAATTCAATACATTATCATTAAAAACATAGTTATATCTTTTTCACTAATATTGTTTTTTTACCAAAATATTTTTTTGTTTATATTCGCGCCAATTATTGTTTATTATGGTAAGGGAATATGGATGCGTTTTTTTTCTTTTAATAATTGGTTATTTTTGCGTTATTAAATTTGTCATTTTTAATTTAATTGCCTATTTCTTAATTTTAGTTTTAGTGGATTTATTTTATAATCAAAAAAAAATTAAAACCAAAAAATGTACTTTTAAGGTTTTCCAATTAATTAATTTAGGCGAATGAGAAAGCGATACACATTTCGTCAAAAGCCAATTCAAGCAAGGAATTAAATAGACATTTTGAGAATCAAATTCATTAAAAATTATTTAAAATACATGTTGATGCGAATATTCCCCTAGGATCACTAATGCAACTGAGTCAATCTTGGCTTTGAGCGTATCAAAGGAAATCAAATTTTTACATAAACCACGACCGTAAAAGATAAAATTATTTATTTACATAAATATTATTACCGCATTAAACAGAAAATTGTTTAAACCAGAATTATTTAAAAATGGAATGATTTAAAAATATCTGCCTTTTATGAAGAAGAATCTCATTAAACGCAATTCTTATAATATAAAGTATAATTTATGGTGAGTTGTTCCCTATGTAATTTTTTTTCGGCGACAAAATTTAAATCTCTATTTCGTATTATTTATAATTAATTATATATTTTTTTTTTAGTTTATTTGCATATTTTTTATGCATTGGCATTTCATATATTAAGTTGAAATTTTGGAAGAATACAAAAAGAATCTTAAATATTATAGAATATTTTTTGAAATAAAAAGATGGCTGGATTAACAAATTGCCTTAATAAATTTGTTCAATAATATTTTTCTATTTGTTAATCTTCTCAACACGCAATTTCATTTTTTTCGTGTTTAAAATTTTCTATTTGGATTATTTAAGAAATTTTTAATGCAAATCGCTTCCCCAATGCTCTCACTATTTCTTTTTAATCGTGCGTTGTTGAAAAAAAAATAAAAAGACTTCCAGCGAAATTGTTGATGCATTTATAAATATTTAGATTTATTTTTTTTTTTTGAGAGGGCGGAAAACGTATTTTTTATGCTTTTATGAATTGTCACTTGGAAATTCATTATGGTCTTAAATTTTAACTTTTTTTGTGTTTTAATTATTAAAACTTTAGTTATTTCTTTTTAAACTATGATAGTTCTTTTTCATTTTTAGGAGAAGGAATATTTTGTGTTTCTTCTACTTCTTTTTCTTCTTTTTTATTCATTATTCAAAATAAAATTTTGTTATTTTAGGTCAAAAGCCTCACGAGTGGTGACTACTGCTTTCCCAAGCTGGCATTTGATAGCCGTTGAGAATTATTAGCTCAATGTTTTCAATATTCCATTGATTAATCATTAATTTATAATATAATCAGGCTGAGATGATATTAAATTTTCTCTTATTCACGGCGTTCTCTGATTTTGTAATATTAATCCGTTGTTTTTGGTTAAGCAAATTTCTGAGAGTGATTCTGTACGCATTTGATGTAATTTTATGTGCAAAACCAGATTTGAAACCGCAAATTGTTGATTCAGAAACTCTTTTTTGCGCTTCTGTTTACGAAAATAAAACTTTGTTTATTTTTGAAAAATTTGAATAATATTATCCGGTGATTTCAAAATTTTTTTTTAAGAATTCTTATTTTTAACAATCATTTACGTGTTAATTTATTTTATTAACATTTATTTATTTTTATTAGCGTTTGAATAAAACCATTTAAATATGAGAATTATATCTTTATTTTATTTACTTAGGGTGTAACCTAAGTTTTGAGCCAAATTTTATTGTGCGTTTCAAAAATCCATAAAAATTTTAAACACAATGGATTTCTTTGATCTTTTTTTTTATTTTGTTCATCTGGATGTTTTTTACATTTTCCTACAATTTTTTGTAAACAGTTTGTTAATCAGATTTTTGTGAGGTTTTGCTTACGCTGCCAATAATAGATATTCGCGCTTTAATATGCCATGAATTTTCTCTTGGCCAAAAACCAAAAAAAAAAAAACTCGCAAAATGAGATTGCATGACCAAATCAGGTCCATAGAATCCAAATCTGGCCTTAGATTTTACCTATCTTTGCTACCTGAACTTCTACTGCTCCAGCTCCCTGGAGGAAGTTCAAGCAGTATACACTATGGAAAGGTAGGGTTTTCGTTTCTAAGGCTAGGTTTAGATTCAGCATTTTTTATTTCATCAAGTATGTTTGATTCAATGCTTTTCTATTTCCTTACAAAAATTTTGTAATATGGTGGGTCTTGAAAAATGCCATTTTCATGGACCATTTTCCAACCAGCCCTTCAACATTGAACCGACAGAGATAAAAAAAAATCTCTTCTTTTTTATGTGCTGACTTTGCTCTATTCAACGCATATTTGTTTTTCTCTGTCTTGGTGTTTTTTTATTGTACAGTATGAATGGGGAATCTTAGTACGAACGAATCGGAGCAGTACGAATCCCACTACAAAATCGATATCTTATATTCGTTTTTCAATAATTAAACTATTTCGTACTCGGTTGTCGGTTTCTGACAAACGGTTTTTGGACGACGGTTTTGAATTGATGGATAGAAGGAAGCTTCGCTCATTTGCTGTTTATATGGGAAAGTACTTTCACTTAATGAAAAAGCATTACAAACAGTTCAAAAATTTGGCAAATAATGTTTGTTTCCAAAATTTGACTTAGGTATTGGGGTGTACTTCTATTAGAGGGTGTGCTTCAGGGCTGGGCCAAACCAAAAAATAAATCCGAACCACGAAAGTTTTCAAATGAAACTAAAACCCGAAAGCCAAAATCCGAAAGCCGCAAGGCCCAAAAAAACCGAAAGAGATGAAAGATCCGAAATCCGAAATTTTTTCAAAAATTTTATTCATATGCAAAGATTTTAAACTTTATATTATAGTCTAAACTTCTATGAATTTAAAGGGGCCGGCGGTGCCGATAGTTGCCGCCGGGAAAAAATTTTGAAAATCTGAGTATATGTTAGTAACAGATTATTTAATTTTTGGGTTTATGGTTAAAAGTTCGAGGACTTACGCGAAGGGCGACCGGGTGGGTGGGTGGGTGCCGGTAGGGGCCACCGGGGAAAATTTTTTAAAATTATTAACGAAATTGTTTCAAAAAATTATAAAAATAGTAATTTCAAAAAATATATCAATGTTATCAAGGCTCCCAGCTGTGAGGCTTTAGCTTCATTTTAGGTTTTTTGAAAGGCCGATGAGGCTAAATTTTCAAAATGAAGCTTTGAGGTTTTTTGTAGTTTTTTGCGACTTCTGAGGCTATAAATTCCTTTCTTCATTACATTACTTTTTATGACAAATATGCCTAAACAAATTCTTATTGATAAATGATATCCATTCCTTGAAATAAATTGTTAATTTTTTTTTATCGTTATTTTATAAAAAATTAGTTTACTGAGTTCCTTTTCTTCGAGTTGTTAATTTCGGTTTTTTAAAGTGAAGAAAATTAGATAAAATTTATATACCTTTTATTAATTTCTTTTCTTGCCAAATGGGATATTATTGTATATTTCCAAAATTGGTACTTAAATTTTTTACTGAATAAATAAAAGGGGCATAATTTTTCTATCGCTGTTTCTATGTTAAAAGTTTGGAATATTTTTTGTTTGGTGTATTTTAATTGAATTCCTTCTTCTTTTCTGTTTGTAAGCAGTCATGGGTATTTCTGTTTAAAATCCAATTAATCTAGATTTATATTTTAAAATTAAAATACATTTCAACTTAAATAAAAATATAATTTTTTTGAAGGAGAAAATTTTTTATAAAAATATTTAAACTGATTATTTTTCCACGACTAAATGTAAGATTTGGTCTTGGTCCAAATTTTCTTAAATTTTTTCATGACTCGTTTTTGATGGGACCTCTAAATTGGCTTCAACAGATAATTTGACCCTAAAATAGTTTTTCTGTGACCATTTAATTAGTTAAAAAAAAATTGTGAAAAAATAAATAAATGGTTAAAATAGACTCCATTGACATAAAACATCACTAATGCCAAAATAAAAAAGCGAGAACGTGTATCTGTTTACAACGGAATTAGTTATGAATTTTGGTCACTATGCAAAGACTTTCTGCTAAACCTAATATAATTCCTTTTTTTCATTTATTTTTCTTTTTTTATTTATTATATTTTCTTTAAATCTTTTTATTCTTAATAATTCATAGAATTTCATTGTTATTTGTTTCATTAAATATTGCTATTGCATAATAATTAAAGACCGCAAAATGAGGCATCTGCCTTTTTTTCTGCGCACTAATTTCGATAGGTGCTGGATCGTTTGTTAAATCCGCCATAACTACTGATTTTCTAAATTGGTCATAACTTTGCTCAAAAACGTTCAAATTAAACAATCTTAAAATCTTCCGATAGCTATTGTCTGGCTCTATGAATATTCCTAATTTCAAAAAATTTTATTAAGTTTTAAGAAGAATATAGGCAAAAACTTTTTTATTTTTCACTTTCACAGTCCCAATTTTTGATAAGCTTTATGAAATTTGGAAGACTAATAGGGCTAACAAATAGCTATCAGAGAAACCAAGATTGCTTTTTTTATTTTTGAGGGAATTTTTGATAATTTTCAAAAAAAAAATTTGGCTCCCTGATGTTTCGTCACTGAACCTTTCGTCACTGACACTTTTTTTTATCTTAAAAACTTTTTAGAGGGTTTTTGGGGCCGCTGATCACGAATCGAACATCCATTTCGACTAATTCCGAACCCCGAACCCGGATTCGAACAAAAAATAAAAATCAAAAAATTTTAAGTTTCTTTTTTTAGGCTAAATGGAGTATGAAATAGCCATTTATACTTGTAGTGTCGATTTTAACTTGTTAAGTCATTATTAATCAAAAAATCGAAACTTAAAATTTTTCGATTTTTATTTTTTGTTCGAATCCGGGTCCGGGGTTCGGAATTAGTCGAAATGGAAGTTAGATTCGCGATCAGCGACCCCAAAAACCCCTTAAAACAAGTTTTTAAGACCAAAAAATGTGTCAGTGACGAAAAGTTCAGTGAAGAAAGGTTCAGTGACGAAACGTTCGGCCACCGGGAGTATTTTTCGTTTTATTGCATTTTTCTTATGAATTTTTTGAAAAATGTCAAAATATGGACATAAAATGTGAACAAAATGCCAAAATATGGACAAATATGGAAATATGAACATAAATGGCGAAATATGGAAAAAATGGATATAGAAGTCCATCCTAGAAGCTTCAAACCAAGCTAAAAACATGTTTTTCGTGCGTAGCCCATGCCTACAGGAAAAAAAAAATATGGATATCCATATAATTTACCTCCCTACTTATAATTGTTTTCATTGTAAATATTGATAGTGAAATTGTTTGGTTTTCAATGGATTTGTAAATTTTTGGAAATTAGAACTTAATAAATTTTTATTTATCTTAATTTTATTTACACTGTCCATTTGTATTCATTTTGATAATTTCATTCAAGTTATATTATTTAACATTAATTATTTTGCAATCGTTTTTTTCGATAATTCCTTTTACCAGTCATATAAATATATCGTCGTCGGGTAACAAAAACGGGTTTATTCTACTTCACTCAATAAGAGAATCGAATGATATATATATATAATTCAATATTAAAATCAAAAATAATCTGTTTCCTTCATTTTTTACGGGTTGTTTTAAGCTAAGTTACAAGGCTTTAAAAAATCTCTTTTTCTCTCGTTTTAGCAAACTATTTCCTTATCTCTAACTTAGGTGGGGCGGGGGAGAGCGGCCGCTGCATTGGGTGCGTGGAAAAATTCTGGACCGGAATAGGTGTTTCGAAGAATTTTATGGGTATTAGAATTCCAGTTTTTGGAAAAATAAAGGCTGTGTCGTTTCCACTTACCAAATTTTTAATCATTTTTTTCTTTTAAATTCTGGGAAACATTCTGCCAGGAAAAATTTCGTTTAAGGGAAGTGGGAAAGCTGCTCCCCTTTTTTAATTAGGTATGTCGGGCGGAGGTTTGAAAAATTCCACGCTGGCAATCTATAGGAGAAATGTGATTCGCACTCCAATTATTAGATTACCCGGCAATAACAATAAAGTATGACTGTGTTGGATATTTTGTGATTTGATTGATAATTTAAGATTTTTGTTAAGTTTGGTGTTTTATTTTATTTTGACCTCCATTTTTCCGTTTGAATTTGTGCAAAAATTGTTCTTTCTGTTTTGGATGTTTTTCATTATCTTATTCTGTGTGGTCATAATTTGGTCTTCTAATTATAATTGTGCTGTCTTCGCATCGTATTAATTTAAATAATTGTGGTCGTCGAATATATTTATTAATAAAGACTTTTCCAAATTCCCGCTCTAAGAGAGACCAACACCCGTTTTTTTCCGAAAAGGTCCCCGGCAAAATCAATTGTTTTCCAATTACTGCCACTTTAAAAAAAATCAGTAGAAATTACTACTTTTGTTGTAAAATTCGAGTTTTAATATGATGAGTGAATTGACAATAAATTAAAAAAAGGAAGTCAAAAACATTTATATTTCTCAACAACAACAACAAAAAATAAACGAATAATCATTCGTCCCCATGTCATCCTTCCCATTCGTCGCTCAATTTGTCCGCCCTCCCACTTCTCAGCGCTTGCGGTGGAATTCGATGGTGTTCTGCCGTTTCCAACATTTTCTGCGCGAACCGCCCAACGTCTTCGTGTGCTTCATCCTGCAAAAGGGGGGGAGGTGAAAATCTATTGTTTAGACAAAGCCTACATTGTCCAACCAAATTGAAAGATGGTGAAATTTTCAGAAAATCGTACTTATATTGAAAAAAAATGTTCCTGGGGGTTCTTGGAGCCACCGAACCAAGATTATGTCATTCATTTGACCAAATTTCGAATCTTATTTAGTGAATTTCATCGTTTTAAACAATAAAGTGCATTTTTGAAAACTTAAATTTCTGTTCGAATTCGAGCAGGAATATGGATTTAGTCCAAATGGAAGATATAAACGTGGTCGGCGGCCCAAAAACTCACGGGAACTTTTTTTAATCACTTAGAAAACTTAGTTTTTTTCGGAAGGGGGGGGGGGGGGGGCGAGCCAGCCCAACTATTTCCAAAAGGTGTGCATACCCTTTGCCCAGGCCACGACTCTTACGGCCGGCCGATGTGAGGCCACGCTGTTCGCGGTGCTTCTGTACTGGCTTCGTGATCCATTGGGTGTCCGGGTTTCGACGAATGGTCTAAAATGGTAAAATTTACAACAAAAAGGTTCTTGCTTAAACCAAGACCAAAATTTCAAAAAAAAAATGTAGACAGGAAATTTTGAAAATAGAAACGATGCACCCCAAAAAAGAGCATCGATTGAAAAAAAATGACGAAAAACTTAAGAAAAAACCCAGTTCTTTAAAATTTTCTGAACAATTAAATTTACGAAAAAACAAATTTGTTATTAATTTTTCTTGGAAATTTTCTGGAATTTCTATAAGTATCTCAGGTAAAGAACAATTGAAAATAGTTTTTGTTCAAAAAAAGTTACACGAAATTTTAAAAAGATAAATACATCTGACTTTGCTAGTCTGTCTGTGTTGCAGCATGTCACTAAAGTTCCAGCCCAGACATTTGCGCCTATGGTCCATAATCGGTTTCAAATTGGATTGTTTTTTTCAAAAATCCCCAAGAAGGTTGTTCCGGAAAAATTCAGGTATTAGCGCCTCTAACAAACATTTTAAGGAATTTGGGATTAATGCAACATTAATTTGAGACCAATTTGACAGGCATAACCGCAAATGTCGTTGCGCATGTTTCAGTGATTTTTTTATTTGTTTTTGATTTTGTTTGGGAAGTTTTTTAACCTTTTATCAATTTTTCAGAATCCAAACAAACCTTGTGCGACGGATCAATTAAGATAATCTCGTAGAACTTGTACGAAGAGTCTTGGCCAACCCAATACGAATTGAGCACGCGTAATTCGGCCAAACGTCGCCCGACCCGAGCCTAAAAACAGAAAAAAGCTATGCAAATTAATAAATATCATATGCATCCGGGGTTCAAATGCCAACCAAAATATGAAAATTATCCATACAAAAATGAGACTCAAAAAAAACGCGCCCAATTAAATTTTTTGGCGTCTGATCAAATTATCATCTAACATTTCTATTTGAGTAATATGCAAAAAAAAAAACTTGAGAACAAATTTTTTCTGCCAAACAGGATAATTGCGTCTCATTTCTTCCAAAATATATTGATACAAATAGTTGGCAATATATCCAATTTGATTCGCCGAATAGGGGAAAGGTCCCTACACGGGTACTTTGCCCATTTTTTTCTCTCATTTTTCGATTACAAAAAATTGATGAACCGAGAGGCCCATCGTCATTTGAATTTTCACTCTTTTTTCTGTCAATTTTTTACCCAGGAGACCGACCCTCCCCATTGTCACTTTCACCAAATTTTTCTCGTGTTGTTCCCCCTCCCCTATGGCGCTATTCCCCCACCCAATGAAAAACCTCGGCAATTGCCTGGAGACTGCGTGTAGGCTTCAACTTGTTGACACCATGTGTTTTCGGTTTTCCGTACGTCTGTCCTTTGGTCACCTGGCGCTTTCGACCGCCGCGTTGTATGCGCACGCGGTAAATGACGAATCCTTTAAAAGAAGGCAATTTATTCCGCCATTATTTTTGTACCCCTTTTTGGCGGTTTTTTTTTTTTTTGTACTAATTACGCTTCGCACCAAATCGACTTTTATGCGTCCAACCACAGATTTCGCTTTCAATCACAGTTTACGCATCTAATCAAACCAATCTACTGATAAATAGGACTTAAAAGTTCAGGGTTAATGTCGTGAAACCATTTTTCATTGCAAGCCAGCTATGTTCAAAAAATAAATAAATGAAATGTATAAGTGTACAATTGAAAACCCTGAGTAAGCCAAGGTTTATTTTTATAGGATGCGTAAACTGTTATTGGACTCGGTTTTGATTGGATGCGTAAACTGCAGAGTCGCTTCCTTTAAGTTGAAAGGTGCCGAAGTTTAAACATTTCATTAAAAGGCAAGGGAACTGTTGGGCTATTCCTCGATTGTTTTTGTTTTTGCACACCTTGCTTGGCTTTATACCCCAAACGACGGGCCTTTTCCGGTCGCGTGGGACGCGTGCAGCGGTGAATGGCCTCCATTTGGCGATACTGCCAGCAGCGGATGCGCAACAAATATCGCATCACCTCCGACTGTTTTTTGCGCCACACTTCCTGCATGTATTTGTAGGCACCCATTTCTTTTTGGTTGTTAAATATTAAAAAAACAATTGGCTACCTTAAAAAACCAAATTGAATGATTTGAATTTGGTAATAGATTAATATGGCTTGTTCCAATTTGATGAATTTGGCACACCTATTTTTTTAAAGTGCTCCTAATTTAGGGCAACCAGCGCTTTCGGAACCGCATTTCGTCCCTTTGGGTAAATACAGGGTTCCCAAGTTTTTTTTTCCTTAAAATAAGAACAAATGGTCTTAAATCTAAGATTTAGACCAGGGTTCCGATCTCAAAATTTTCAAAATCAGAACATCCGGTCCTAAAAATCAGATTTTGGGGTCAAAAATCAAAACATTTTTGAAAAAACGGTATTATCAATTGTACATCAATTATTCAATTAAATGAGTATCAATACCATATTTTTCATTACCCATAATCATTTTGAGCAATTTGGGACTAGAAATAAACAAATCATACATTTCGGGGTAATTTTTAGCTGTCGGGCTTTAAAAAGAGACAATAAATTTACAACTATGAAAAAGAAGGGTCGGCGGATGCCGATAGGTGCCGCCGAGAAAAATTTTCAAAATTTAAGTGTGCTTTGGTAACAAATTTTGACAAAAAAAATGGCCAAATTAAGATCAATTTTAACAAAGCTTACACGAAGGTGGTCCGGTGGTGCCGATAGGCGCAACGGGGGAAAATTTGAAAATTCATGGCCGATTGTTAACAGATTTTACCTAAAAATGGACACTAGTCCCTTTTTTTTAATTTCGGCAATCCTAAAGAATGGGGGTTTCTAATTTAACTTTGTTATTTTGAGATAAAAATTTGTATCTTGGGGTTTTCGTGGATGCTGATCACGAATATGACCTCGAATTGGTCCAATACCGAACCCCGGACCCGAATTCGAACAAAAAGTCGAAAAATTTTTTACGCAAAAAAAGGTATAAAAAAGCCGTAGATATTTTAATGACGCCTTTTAGATGTTTTTCATGTATTATAAGTCATTATAAGCTCTAAAAACCATATTCGTGATCAGCATTCACGAAAACCCCAAGATACAAATTTTTAGTTCAAAATAACAATGTTAAATTAGAAACCCCCATTCTTTAGGATTGCCAAAATTTCAAAAGGATTGAGTGCCCGGCGGTGCAGACAGGCGCCGCCGGGAAAATTTTTGAAAATTAAAGAAATCGCTTCAAAAAATAGTAATATTTTCTCATTTTTTGCCTCAAAGTAAGAAATCAGAACAAAAAAAAAGAACAATGAGCTGAAATCAGAACAAATCTGACAAATCAGAACCTTTTTGTTTTGTCAGATTTGGACCCTCCAATTTTTGCAAAATATAGATAAAACTTTCAAAAAGCGCGTAAAATCTTAAACTGGACAATAATATGCAATTTATTAAAGTAAAAATAACAAATGAATAAATTATGAGCAGGGTTGCCAGATGAAAATTTTCAAAATCATAATTTGGCTGGCAAAAAATCATCAGTTTTGAAAAATTTTATTCTAAGAGACAGTAAAAGGGGGCCGGTGGTTGCGACTGGCGCCAGCTGGGAAATTTTTGAAAAATTGGGTCTGCTTTGCTAATGAATTTTGGCACGCCCGATTTTGTGTTTTTTTTGAGAAAATTTTTAAGACAACAAGAACTTTCGAATAATTTCAACATTATGTGATTTGATTCACTATGTCTTTTACTATCTAAGAGACCACTGAGACAAAAGTTCAATAATATTTGTAACTGGGAGCCAAAATTGGAACGCCGTGTAAACAAAGTAAAAAGGTTAGAAAGGGGTCGAAAAAATAGAATTAGAGGCGCGCTTGACCTTTTAAGGATTTAAGGCTGAAAAAGTGCCTGAAAATTAGTAAATTTTTTTGATTGTTTTCTTTAGAACTATTGGATGATACCAGGATTGTTTAATTGACTTTGTTTTGAGCAAGTTATGTTCATTTTTCGTAGAAAATCGGTAAAAGAAAGCGTATTTATAAAACGCGCATATGTGGCGGAATTTCGTGCCAGTACGTGTAAAAAAGAGTCGAACAAAAACGAATCGAAAACGAAGCATGTCCGAATGAATCTGAAGAAATTTTGAGATTGTGCATACTAAGCCTAGCTGCAGCTGATGCTACTATAAACATTTTTGGTAATGTAAGATAGCCCTTAAATTGTTTTATTAGCTTTCTAAATTTAAAAAATTCTGAATTGCTAAAATCCTCATTTTACGCTTACAAACCTTTTAAAAAACTGATTAAAATTTTCCAGCGAGGTCTTTTGTGGTTTTTTGGAAATTAAAAAATCCTCAAAAATCGGTCATTTTTTGTGCAAAATCTGTTACAAAAATACACAAACTTTTCAAAATTTTCCATGGCGGCGCCTATCGGCACCGCCGTCATCCGCTCTTCAAATATTTTAAAAAATTAAAAGAACTACCAAAAAAATAAGAGCTTAAAAAATTATCGTGGAGAGTGGAAAATTGTGCCAATTTGTTTTTTGGTCTGTGTGTAAGTAGAAATGAAATCAAAAAGCTGAAAAAGGCAAAGTTAATTTATTTAATAAATGTATATAAAATATTATATATTTTAGTTTATTATTTTTGAAATTTACATTTCTGAGGCTTTATTTATATGAAATTTAAAGTAATAAATAAATATTCCATTGCAATAATTCATTAAATGTATCTTTTTATTTATATATAATAAGGATTTTTATTCTTCCCCAGACGGAACTGGCCAGCGACCGGCTCAGACGGAACTGCCAGACGGAAATGACCCCTACCGTCTAGGCACTTTCTTCATATGCACATGCATTCGTTCTGAGAGAGAAATCTATTTATTTTATTATTATTGAGTTTTTATATCTATTGCTTCAGAGGTTTATGTTTGAATTAATTTGTGCTTTATTTGACAATTTATAATCTCTCCTTCAGTTAGTATGAAAAAAGGGTGCTGGTGCGTTTCTTAAATTCCACCATATTGATTTTTCGTATAAATTATGTCATAACTTTTCTCAGAAGCAACCAAATCAAACAATATTGGTATTGTAAGATAGCCCTTCCATTACTCTATTAGCTTCATAAAATTAAAAAAAATTCATTTACTTTCCTAAAAGAGATAGGTAAAAAAAAGTGAGAAAAATTACTATAACTCTTGAAAAACTTAACGAAATTTTTGGAAATTTAGTAAGCTACTAAAGGAATACAAATGCTATCGTACAATGCCAAGATTGTTTGATTTGGTTGCTTCTGAGAAAAGTTATGACATAATTTATACGAAAAATCAATAAAAATGGCGGATTTAAGAAACGCGCATAGGTGGCGGAATTTAAGAAATGCACCAGCACCTGAAAAAAGTAATACTCCTATAAAACCGAATTTTTCATTTTTCTTTTTTAATATTTCATTTAATTGAAAATATATTTGGTTTTTAAATAACCATTTTTTTCCAATTATTATTTTTTTAATCACTTGCATTCACTGAAAACCATTATTTATTTGTCATTAATTTTCTTGATAACCCTTTATTTTCCAAATTATTATTTTCATTGAAAATTTATTTATTTGTCATTATGTTTCATATATTTTTGAAATTTTAAAATAGGGAATCCGCGTCCCGTCCCGTTCCAGCTCTGTTCTGTTTCAAATATGTAAAAATGAAATATGTTTTTTAAGATATGTTTAAAATATAAAATCCAAAAAGAGAAGCATTTCATTACTAATGAACAAATAGTTAATGTAAAAGAAACATTTATTAGTTACTTCAAGATTTAAAAAACATAAATACACTAATGAAAACTTTTTTTTAAATTAAACAAAACATTTATTTAAATGATATTTTCAATTTTTTAAATTAAATGCTTTTTTATGACCAAAATTGGCATCGTCTCGGCTTTTTCTCAGCATTAATAGCATCAATTAACAACAAAATCTCGTCTCTTTCAAGACATTTTGTCCAAGTTAAAGAATGCTCAGAAAGTGAACAATGAAATTATATAAGAAATTGTATAGAATTTGACATAATCTCGGCTCCTGTAAGCATTATTTGCATAATTAACATCAAAAGCTTTACTTCGACATTTATTCCCAATTGAAGCATCGGCGCTAATGAATTATAAGTATAAATGGAAAAATAAATAAATTTCATATTAGAATATGTTAAATTTTCGTTTTTTAATGATCTGAGATCAGCACCAATTGAAGATGATTTTTTTTTTTTTAGTTTTATTTTATTTATTAAGGAGTCGATTTTTATTTGTCAGTATTAAAATAAAATTTTTTTTTTTTGATATACCATTAATTTTTTTTTGTTGCAGAGATTGGGACTGAATATAACACCATTGGTTTTAAGTGTTTTTTCCTTTATCCTTCCATTCTTTTTGGAAAATATAATCTATTTGTTCTTAACTTAGTTTGTCATTTATTCTTCTGAATTTTTTAACTTTTGTTAATTTTAAGTTACATATAATACAATTTAATTATTTTTGCTTTGTTCTTTTTTTTACTCATAAAATTTAATTTAATTTTTATTTAAGTTTGCTAATAAGGCTCCTTGTTGTAAAACAGTGTTACTTTATAGAAACTTCAATGCAAAAAGTTGTTTTTTTTTTAACTTTCGTAATAAAAAATTTGTATTATATTTCTTTTTTTTCAATTTATTATTAATTTTTTGTATTAAATGACAGCAAATAAAATAATAGAATGTTGAGTTATTTTTTATTTTTCACACGTCATCAAGGATAAATTAGTGCATATTTCTCTGTATTTTCCAGTAAAAATTGGATCATTTTTGCCCCTTCAAATCCCATCATGGCTTAAAAAAAAGTTGTTAAAAAAAGTTTTATATATTTCCCTTTGTAACTTTTTAAACATTTTTTGAAATTTTCTTTGTATTGGTGATATATTCTTGAGACTTAAAATTTTCGATGCAACCAAGCATATAGGCATTGGTCGATCAAATTTTGATCAAGAAATCAGGGATGATTAATTGGTTGGATTCATATACAAATAATTAACTCATAAATTGCAATTGGATTCTGAAAGTGACATTAAAAGTGCATTAGAAGCAGAAAAAATAGTTGGTCATTTTTTAGGGAAAGGGGGCGGGATGGAATGAAAAGCAAAAAAAAAAATATTTATGATTAAAAATGAAAAGAAAAATGATGGACGTAACATGGATGAGAGGAATAAACTAAATGAATTAAATGTGTGTCGGTCAATATAATTTGTCCCCTTTATTCTTCTAATGGGCACTTAAAATTAACATTCGTTCCGCCCATTTGCATAATTTTTTTTTGAATTTTAAAAAGAACGCAAACACAGCAGAGGAGGAGGAAACGAAAGTGAATGTGTGTTCGGTCAAAGAACCAAACAACACAAGGAAAAAAAGAAGAAAAGTAATCGCAGTTCAAATTCTGTCGATAAAATTAAAAATTAATATTTTAATGTACGAAATTCAAATAATCTGACAATTTTATGTCCAAAAATCAATGTTGGACGGTATTGGTTCAGTCCTGTATGGCCAGTTTTTTGTTTATATCGTTCGAAAATCTCTGTTTGTTAAGGCACAAATTACAGTATGAAAACGTGGAAGAATTAGATTTTCGGGCAAATACGGTAAAATCTTAAACCAATAACCCTAAGGGGTTGGCAGCAGAAAAGAAGGCATTTGTCTAAAAATGACATCCCTAGTTATAATTAGAAAACGTGCTGGGACGTTGTTTAATTCCGCCATATTTAACAGATTTCTGAAAAGTAACTAAATTACACAATTCTTGGTATAGTCCGATAGGTATTAGTTAGCTCTATTAGCCATCCAAATTTCAAAAAATATCATTAAGTTTTAAAAAAACATGGCAAAAAATAAAAAAATTTTCACTTGTACGTTTAGAACTTTCTTAAATTGAGAGCCTAATAGAGCCACTTAATTGCTATCGGATGATACCAAGATTTTTTAATTTAGTTGTTTTTGTACAAAGTTATGACAAAATATGTTTAGAAAATCAGTAAATATGGCGGATTTAACAAACGAACTAGCACCATTAGAAAATACTAGGAAAGCCTACGTAACAAATTTAATCAGGATTCGGTTGAAATATTATTTTCGAGAATTCATTTAATTAATTCATGAACATGTGCGTTTTTTTGAATTTTTGGTTGATTAGGCATACTTTTTGTCGATTAGTAAATTATTGAATATTGTCTTGAATTCCATTTTACCCGGGTTCATAGTTCTGCATTTTTTTTCATAGGATATAATATAAATATGAAATTTATTAGTTTCTAATTTTTAACAATTAGCAAAGTAAATTTAATTATATTCGAGATTTATTTCGTTATTTCTTAAATTTATAATTATATTCTTTAAATCTGAGTTAATTTAATCTTTCAACAGTTCTTTGGCACTTTTCTAGCCTAGGGTGCCCATTTGAAAATCATAGGGGGAGGGGGGTTGATTATTTAAACTATTTATTTTTAAAGTACTAAAAAGAAAGGTGTTTGCAAAGGTTGTTGAAGTCAAATATGACATTAGTTTGGCCAATTATAAAAACAAAATAACTTAGTTAAAAAAAACAAAATAACTTAGTTAAAAAAACCAAAAAGTTCCCTTTATGGTCTTATAAATTTTCGGTTCGGTTAACCGTTTATCCTCAACCCTATGTAGGAATCCTACATAGGGTTGAGGATAAACGGTAAACCGGTAATTAGCGTTACCGAAAATTTACCGAAATTTGCCCAAAATGATTTTCGGTAAAACGGTAACGGTAAACCGGTAATTACCGGCTCGGTAAATCGGTAATTTACCGTTTTACCGTTACCGTGCCGAACACTATGTAGGATCATCATACATGTTTTATAACCTATGTTCTTTCTTTAATGTGAAATAATTTTTTTATTTTTTTATAAAGGCATTAGTCATCCCTTCCGGCGCTTTCCTTGGGATTGGTGCGCAAATTTTTGGAAAAGTTGTTATTTGCCAGGAATTGATAAACTAAAATACTTTTTTTAATACTAAGTAAAATTGATTTATTTAAATAGATATTCGCTTCGCGCATGGTCTATTAAACAGTCGGTCCAATTTGTTTCCGAACTTTAAGAGAAAAGATCAATCAGACAAAGAAATGTCAGGGGAAAGATTGATAAATAAATAAAATCAGATAAATGCAACAGGGAAAACTTAATCGCAGTTTGCCTCTGCTGTTATTGGGCCGCACGATTCAAAAAATTAATTAGAAAACCATAAATTTAAAATATTTAATTAGCTCGTTTTTGTTTTTGGTCAATATTTTTATAATATTTTGCTTTTTCGTAATATTGTAATTAAATATTTTGCGCCTTTTTATACATTAATATGATTAGATTTTCTAGTTTGGCTTTAATAATTGCTCGCTTTTCTTCTCATTATTATAATTATTATTTTTTGGCTTTGTTTTATCATTTGTCCTGCCGTTCGCACAATTGGACGACGGCGTATTCGCTGGAGATCATCCAACTGAGGTCCTTTTCTCCGAATTTCTCTTTGATTTTGCGCAGAGATTTGGGCGAAATGCCGACGACTGTTTCCGCTTTTAATGTTCGCAGTGCCATCAAATGGGTCGGGCAGAAACCGCAAAGAGCATCCTGAGGGGGGGGGGGGGGAGAATTTGGGTTGTGAGATCATTGGGGAAAGGGGGGCACAACAATTTAACATTAGTCAATTGGGCAATGAAAGAATAATTATACAGAATTTAACAATATTTTCAGTCTTTAAAGGTTCATTCACTCAAAATAAATAGGCGTGGGATCAACTGAGGAACAAAAAAAGATGCCCTAATCTGAAAAAATGTTTTTGCGGAGTTTGTGCAATTGGTTGAACACTAGCGAATAAATTCTTTATATTATTTTTTCAATTCTAAATTATTTGTTGAAAAGATGTTAAATTATTTTCAAAATTTGTTCACTGCCAAATTGTTATGGAGCCCGGAAAAGAGGGCAAACCGAAAAAGGCGTCGTGTGGGGCCACGCCCTGTCGCCAACCAACTTGCGGTAGTTCATGTCCCCCTTGAAAATGATCAGGGCGGACTGGGCTAACTGTTCATACAAATCGGGCGCTTTTTCCCGCATTTCGCAATAGTCGAAGCCTAACAAAAAAAGAGCACGTCAAATGTGGCAAAAATGCCAATGTTTTGCTATGATTTATTTTGCTCACTTTGGCTCCAAAAGGGATGTGCACTGAAACTGAGTGTTCCCTGAAACAGAATGACGGGAAATCAGTCAAAACTTCCATTTATTCCATTGGGTTCGTTCGTTACCTTTTCCAAATGGTCACTCCACCGTTTTCCCAATTTCGAAAGGCAATGGTCACTCTCTGCGCTTAACTGCTCAATGACCCATCGCATGTCCTTTTCCATGGTATCCGAAACGAACCACGGGTACGCCTTCAAAAATATGAAAGTTCAAAAGCGAGAGATTTTTATAAATTTGAAAGCACTCAATTTATATGCAATGCCCGTAATTTGCTTGCCATTCTCCGTTTCTCAATAAATACAGTAACTCGTTATAATTTACAAATGGCAATTTATACGAAATTTGTGCATTGTGAATAAAAAATTGTTTTGACCCCCAACTTTCCACTTCTGCCAAGCCCATTTTGCCCTTTTTGGAAGATGGTGTACAATTTCCCGAAAACTCTTGGTGCCTAGTTTTATGGTGTTCGATTTTCCGGAATTTCCACCTCTCCTCCGCCTCGGCCCTAATTCACTCGCCTTTCCATGCAAAAATACTTTCGACGCCAATCCCTTGGCGATCAGAAAGTCACTCAAACAAAGGTCCACGAACAGTTCCAACCCCGCGTTGTCCAGCACAATGTCAATTCGCTTCTGCGGTCGTCCCAAATATGCATCAACGGCCTTGTCAAGATCATCCACCAAAATATTCGGTCGAAGTTCGTCAAGTTCGTGGAAAATTGTGTCGGACATAAAATGGGGGTCACCGCCCGTCAACGAAAGGTCGCATTTGTTGCCCCAAAGTGAAATCTTAAGAAGGAGGGAGAAGAAAAGCATGGAGGAGAAACAAAAAATGGGGGGAACGAATGACTTGGATAAGACGGAGGACCATCCGACGAATTTCGTCGGCATTTAATGCCGTGTCAATTTCACGGACCAATTCAGTGCCAATCGCAAGCAGATACTTTGAGCTAAATTCGAAATTATAATTGGGGGGCGAGGGTAATAAATAACCCTTCAATAACTAGTAATAATTAGGGGTTGTTACAATTACTTAAATCCCAAATATTAACTAGAATTTTTAAAAAATGCTAAAAAAAATAATTAAAAATGAAAAGTAGTATTGACCAAAAACAAAAACAAAAAAATAATATTAAAAACAAAATTCATTAGCATGGAAAACAATAATTAATTAAATAATCTGTTTATTCGCTAATTCCAAGTAAAGTATTCTTTTTTTTTGCATTTTATTAAAAATTGTGACAAAAAGGTTAAATAAAAACAAAAGCTTCCCCTTTATTTTTGAAGGTAATGAAAAGTGAAAAACATAAAATACTAAATATTTTTAAAATATTGATAAACATTAAAAGTTTAGTTAAAGTATTTTCTTGACAAAATAATTTTGTTTAATGACGTTAAAAAATAAATTTTTGTTTACACAGGAAGCTTTATATTTAGAAGCTACAAAATTTAAAATATTCTTGGTCTTTTGGGAGCCCTAAGTGTTTCAATGAATTATCGAAATTTAGAAAAAAAAAATTTCTTTCAAGAAACAATCGCAATAAAAACCGAAAAAACGAATTTTGGAGTTTTTTTTGATAAAACTTTTTAAAGCTCACTGAACCGGCTCAAACTTCACTCCCCCCCCCCACCCACACCGTCTCCAATGAATGGAATCGCTCCCACCTGTCCCTGTAACTCTTCTCTTTGTCTTCGTTGAACGGGTCGAACTCGCGGAGAAAGAAACTCTGCTGAAAGAACTGTCGAATACGCCTGTACATGTAACACTCGACGAACATCCATGGCGCTTGGTACCAAGTGGCACTTCCGCCATTTTGTTGCTCCTTTTTAAAGACTCTTGTTCACCATAATTCCATTCGCCAGTACTAATTCATTCAATGTTTGTTCGTCTTCCCTACTTGGTTTAATTTGTCAATTTCGTTGTTCCATAGCGAAGCGTCAGGAAATTCTGATGAGATCGGTTCCAACGGTTTGTCGGCCATCATTTGACTACGCATTTCAGACAGTTTCGACATGACAGCAGAGAGATCGTCGGCGCCTTCCTCCAAAAAAATAATTGGCCACGTGCTGAGTCATTTTATAAAAACCGCTACTTTGGACTTTTCATCCGCCATTTTATAGATTTACAAAAAAATGCTTAATCTACTTTTGAACAAAATGTTGTTATTTTGAAAACTTTAAGATCGGGTTCTAACCTCTCCCCATTTGTCCACTGCTTTATTGTGATTTCGGTCTAATTTTTCAACAATTCCGGCAACAATTTTTGGCAAACGTTCGTTAAACGAATTGAAAGCGAAGGAACTGTGAAAGTGAAAAAATTTTAATTAGTAAAAATTATACAGCAGTAAAAATAAAAACCCAATTTCCGCGCCGGTCATTCGTCTCGGCAAAGTTTTTTGTTCTGCCATTTTTTCTGAAGCTATTTTGCAGTTTTTTCTGCTCGTCGATGCAAAAAATTGCACAAATTCAATGATATGACAGATTAATTAATTCATTCAAATGATTAAATAAAAAGTGCCTGAGGGGGGGGGGGGAAGAGGCGGGGATAGTGGGGAAGAAAAAAAAGGGACGGACAAGTCAGGGAAGGGCAAAATTCAACGAAGGATCCATAACCGGAACGAAATTAAATTTTTGGAGATTGAAACGCAAATTTCAAAATTCAAAAATCCTAAAGTCTTCGACACGCAAAACATTGCCCGTCCCTGGACGGAATGGACGGAAAATGGAGGTACTTTTGACAGAAAGAAAGACGGGCGCATTCGCCACTGCTTTTATTAATTGTTTATTTTTGATTAATTCCCATATTAAATGAATAATAATAACATGTGAATGAATAACCAAAGAATTTATGGACGAATTTGTGTAGGAGTCCTTCTCCTTTAAAAAGGAGTGCAAAGGAAAAAGGGAAGGGAAAGGGGGGGGGGGGGGAAGTGTGAACATTTTCTCATGACCAAGTCACGATCATAAATAGAATCATGGTCATATGTTTTTGATCACTTGATATTCCAAGTTATTTAGGCAATTAAATAAAATGTTGCAATTTGCAAAAAAATAACATAGAATTTTTTAATCAAGTCTATCCTCCATTTTAAGGCTTATTCCTGCTAAAAAGTAATTGGTGCTGCTTTTTCAATTCGTCCATCTCTTTTTTGTCCATTTCTAACAAAATGTCAAAACTATTATCTCCTGCGACAACATAATATTCCTTGGTCCCTTTTCCCATAACTCTGCAATAAATTAATTTTTTTTTTATTAATTTAAATTTATTGCATAATTTTTTTTTTTACTTTTATTGCTTTGATTATTTTGTTGCTCGACTGTTTTGCTAAGTGGGTTTTTTTAATTTCTTTTTCATTTTCTAAATTTTGAAATTATTCTTTGCAGCAACATCCGAAAATCCTTTTTTGTCATATCACTCAGCAATTTGATCTTAAATTAAAAATATTTAATAAATATAATTTAATAAAATTTAACTTTGAATTTACTTTCATTGCTCCTATGCCACAATGGTGTGCCAAACGGAATTTAAAAATGGCCGACTTTTTGCTTTTGTTTAACAAAAAATTGACGCAACGATTCTCAACAGAATTCAACTCAAAACGATGGGCCAACATAAGGATATTTTCCACCCAATCATCTTAATGTTTTAATTAACAAATAATTAGCTTAATTATTTACCGTCCAATTCGGCGACCGGCGCATACACAACAAAAATTAATTTTTTTAAATTCTCTACGGCATTTTCGATTTGGAGAATAAATTTTGAGATTTCATTGTATTTATTAAAAGGTTTGCTGCTCTGAAAAAGAAATATTGAAAATATTTTGTATGATCCGCCAAAAACTTAAATAATTATAAATTAAAAAAATATATCTTGTTTCTTACATATTGTTCACATAAGTTTTATGTCTATTAATTGGCGAGGATTTTCAGCAGGGAAATCGCTAAAAAAAATCCATCGATGAATTTTCGCATGTTTTATAAACTCGCAAATTTCAAAAAATTGGGTCCATTAACTTACAAAAGATTCATTCTTAGGCATTGTATTTTTCGTTTTTATTGATATTTAACTGTTAATAGACAGTTAGTTAGTTACCAAAGTGTTGCAGAAGGAAAAAAACACAAGTTTTTCGGGTGCAATTTTTTTAATCGTCGACATCTATGCCAATCGTATAGAATAGATGTAGTGGCGCAGAGCTTAACTAATTTGCTTTTCAAGAAAAAGGTTATGGTGGTACAAAGGTGTCCTCGGTTCGCATTTGTCCTATTCAGGCACTTTTTAACGATGAAAACGCCAAAACAGTGATTTCAGTGACAAATAGTGTTGCTAAAGCGTGACATTTTGCTTTAAGCTTTTCGTTCTTGGCTCACCATAATAAAGCCGCATAAATCAATGCCATTGTGTCCCCACCACATTCGTCTTATGCGCCATTCCGTGGGTCCATCAATTTCTTAATTTTAAATATCCCTTTTGTTTGTATGTTTTCTTCACTGTGAATGGAACAAAATTCTTTGAATCTCAATTATTCTCTTTTTAGGACCAAAGGCAATAAAATTGTTGAGTCCCTTACACAATGTCATTTAGATTGAAACAACGAAAAATTTGGAGGCCAATTCGTAAGACTTGGAGCATAAAACCATTATTCTATGTAAGAGCCTAATATATGGTTGTCTATTGAGATAAATCTGCTCTGGTGATATTTTAATGATACTCTGTTTTCTACTACTTAGGCTTTTGAAAGGTTTTGATTAGCTTCCCAAATTGAGGAGACGTTAGCAAGAAAATAATTTTTTATAAACTCCGCGTGTCGCAAATTTTATTTTAATGCAAAAGAAGGCACCCAAATTTTTTATGGTTTTTTTATGAGACAACCCAATAAAAGAGAGCGTAATTTATATGGACAAACGGACACAGAAAATTAAAATTTGGATGAAAACCCAAAAAATGGACCCAAAACCCGAAAATAGGTAAAAATGGATGACCCTCTCCCGCAACAAAAAAAAAAATGAAACCTTCAAAAGTTGAAAAATAATTAATAAAATAATAAGTAAAAAATTAAAGTTTAAAGTAAAGACTATTATTTGAAAGCAAATATAAAAGTTTACAATTTTTTAATTTTCTCTATATTTGGTTTTAGTAAAGTAAGACACTATGCTAAATTTGTATGGAACATTCAAATACATCAAATACATTTTTTGATTTGCTTAATCGACAAAAAATTACCGGATGATGTCTAATATGATTTTGAATTTTCAGTTTACTAGTTTCATTGGCTTCGTTTTACACTTTGCCCCCGGTCTTCGTTTATTGAAATTTTTTTTGCCAACAGAAGAACCTGTTCGACACAATCATCTTAAAAAGGTGACTAATTTGCTAATTAATTGTTTGGTATTTTAATTGCTCATTAATTACCCTTCCAATGCGGCATTCGGTGAATTCACCATGGAAATAATCTTTCAAATTTTTTACAGCCTTTTCCATATCATTGATCACAATATTTAGCATTTCAGCCTTATTCTTTTCACAAAAAAAAATATTGAAAATATTTTGTATGATCCGCCAAAAACTAATAATTTATAAATTAAAAAAATATATTGTTTCTTACTAGGGCTAGGCAAATTGGATTTCCCGGATCCGGAACCGGATTCTCAAACTGCAAATTTTTTTCGTCGGATCCGGAACAGGATTTTCATTTTTCATAATTTTCCGGATTTTAGTTTTCAAAAAGCCAGATCCGGATCCGGTTCCGGATTTTGAAAAATTCGCCAAAGATGACTTTTTTTTCTTTTTTTTTGATGGAGCAGGTTTCATTGACACTGTTTGACGCGGGAATACAGAAATATCTTTGCCAAAACATTTTGGGTTCCAAAATCAGAACATTTTTTGTAAAATGAATGCGCAGCAATTGTACATAAAATCAATTTTGGCAAAATTCATACGAATGTTGGTCCGCCGGTGGTGCCGATAGGCGCCGCCGGGAGAATTTTTGAAAACGAGTGTATTTTGGTAACAAATTTTGCAACAAAAAAGCTTGATTCAAAAAATTACATTATTTTGTTGGTGTTTTCACTAAATCTCAACTTCTTTAGCTTCAAATTACCATCTTTCGCCGGATCAGGAAAAAACCTGAAATCCGGTTTTAAAACGCCGGATCCGGATTTTCATTTTCAAAAATTTGCCGGTGGGATTTCCCGGATAATCCTGAAAAATCCGGCCGGATCCGGTCCGGTGCCTAGCACTATTTCTTACATGTTTAGTCACATAAACAAATTGGCTGCCCGTTATTATGCCGACGCGTCGTTTTGCCGATGCGTCGTTTTGCCGACGCGTCGTTTTGCCGACGCGTCGTTTTGCCGACGCGTCGTTTTGCCGATGCGTCGTTTTGCCAACGCGTCGTTTTGCCGACGCGTAGTTTTGCCGACGCGTCGTTTTGCCGACTAAGGCAAAATAAGTCGTTTTGCTGACAAAATTTTTTTTTTATTAATTTGAAAAAAGATGTATCATAAATAGGGCTGGCAGTTTTAGTAAGAAAAAAAAATCACTAAAGTCACGAAACATGACAAAAAGTCAAAATTTCAAAAAGTGAGAAAAAGTAAAGAATTCAAATAAAAACACATGCTAAAAGCTTCAAACTAAGTTAAAGTACGTTTTTCCAATGTTTTAGGCCATCCCTAGTCAGCAGAAAAAAGTCAATTTGACTAAAACTGCCAGCCCTAACTTAATCATAAATATCTATTATTGCAAATTGCCGAATTAAGCGAAAATGGTTTTAAGTTCTGACATCTTTCACTAAAACATTTATTCAGACAGCGGCAAAAAAAAACCATAACACAGAAAATTTGTAGGATATAAGATCAGTTCAAAGAATTTCCTCAATGTCTTTCAATTGTCCAGCGTATCCTTCGATTTGTAGTCCCAAGATCTGTCACCAGGGTTTTTCTTTTTTATTTTCTTATGTTTTTTTTTTCTGTTGTAATAGAGAACATTGCCCGCATTGCCATATTTGACGGCGGAGAACATGCCCTCTGTTCAAGACTTATACAGCCGTCCATTTTAGCGCCCAGAAGGCCGGTCGTAGACTATTCGTTCGGCGAAGCATCGTCGCTTACGGCACCGGAAGGCATAAACAAAACAATTTTTTTTTTCATACCATTTATTTTAGTTCGCCCTCGATGGGAAGAGCCATTTGTTCGACACGCGTTGTTTCCTATCCCGTGGTGGAACATGCATAGCCAAGCAAGCGCTATACTCGCAAGAACGAACAATGGTCTTGAGGCGACTCACTTGCTAACTAAGAGCGTGCAAAAAACAATAAAATTTCAACACAGACTCTTTCTCTCTGTGTTACTCTTTGTATCTCTCTCTCTCTCCACCTTTCTGTTTCGCTTTCTCTCTCAATTCCCTCTTTCTTTCCTCCTCTTTTTTCTTCCCTCTTTTTTCTTCTTTTACTATATCCTCTTTCTGTCTCTCTCTCTCTCTCTTCCCCTCAGTCTCCCCCCTTTTCTCTCTCAAATCGAGCCGTACGAGGCATCAGATAAAATGCGCATAATCACCGCATCTTGTATGATGTATCGTTTATGCCTTTTGTGCATGAAATGCTGTGCGGATCGTGCGGCATCCAATTGTTTGTCTATGCTTCGATTCACCTCATAAATAAAGTCAGAAAGTGCTGGATGGTGATTAAGATCACACTTAATGCATAGTTGAGAATTTGTATAAAAAAGAAAAAAAAACATAAAATGCACGTGAGTCGCCTCAAGACCATTGTTCGTTCTTGCGAGTGTAGCGCTTGCTTGGCCATGCATGTTCCACCACGGGATAGGAAACAACGCGTGTCGAACAAATGGCTCTTCCCATCGAGGGCGAACTAAAATAAATGGTATGAAAAAAAATTGTTTTGTTTTATGCCTTCCGCTCTCTCCGCACTGTCCGGCTGTCGTACAGAACAATGTCCTCTCCATTTTTTGTACGTAAAATGTCTGGAATCACGAACGCCATTGGATCGGTGCAGTCAACGTTCCCCAAAATTTTCTTCTGCCATCTCATCATGCAACAGAGCGCATCTCCCCAAGATAACCGCTCATATTGTCCTCCTCCATAATTGTCACGCGTGCATGGCAGCCACGAACTGAACATCTCTACCATCGTTTTTTGTCGTGCACATAACAGAACCCTAGAAAATATTTGAAATTATACCAAAGACAAACACCACCCTTTTTAGTTTTCCCGGGTTCAAAATTTATGGTGGTGGGTTCTGCTTCTAAATCATTGTCATTGTAGTCGTCATTTTGTTCATGTTGTAAGAATTCGTTGCATTTTCGCTGTCATTGGTCATTAAAAACTTCCGTTTACAACATTTTTGTAGACTTTCAATTTTTTTGCGATTCATTTCAGTTTAAAATTCTCTTAATATAACAGTTTCCAATAATAGATATTTATGATACATCTTTTTTCAAATTAATAAAAAAAAAAATTTTTGTCGGCAAAACGATTTATTTTGCCTTAGTCGGCAAAACGACGCGTCGGCATAACGACGCGTCGGCAAAACGACGCGTCGGCAAAATGACGCGTCGGCAAAATGACGCGTCGGCAAAATGACAGCGCGCCATCAAATTCCCCTACATTTATCCGTTAATTCAAAATATTTATTTACATAGTCAAGACAGGTGAGAATTGTGTATTTTCACTTCCGCTTTGAATCATTTAAAATTATATTTTTCATATAAATTTACTTGAAATATATAAAAAGTGATGCGATATATAAATTAATAAACAAATAATCTACGGTCCACTACAATTCAGTGTGGCCCGATTCAGTGTGGCACAGTTCAGTGTGGCACAGTTAAGTGTGGCCCGATTCAGTGTCGCCCGATTCAGTGTGCACGATTCAGTGTGCACGATTCAGTGTGCACGGTTCAGTGTGCCTTCAAAAAGAGACAATTCAGTGTCTAGAAAATTTTGATTACCAATTTACGAAAAAACACTAGAAAATTTGTAAATTTTTCCTTTATATTGTACATTAGTAGTAGTGTGCGGCACGGTATCTTTATACAGCGGTATTTTTCGGTATACCGACCGGGATTTTTTCGGTATCAGTATAATACCGATACTGAATACCGAAAATCGCATTTGCCGCACACTAATTAATAGCGAACCGGGTCATTTTAGTCAGGCAATTTTTAGGGTTCCCTATCATTTCGTCAGTGGTTCATTTGGGCAGTGATCATTTGGGCAGTGATCAAATGGGCAGTGAAAATCTTAAAACTAGAGCCTAAAATTTCCAGAGTTAGTTTTCTGAATGTCTAACCCCCTAGTTTACTGTAAACCCAACCCAAAATTTTTTTCTGAGAATCTAACCCCTGTTTTTTTCTGAAAATCTAACCTAAGTTTTTTTTGAAAACCTTACACTCTAATTGTTTAAGTTTTCTATTTCTTTTTTTTTCAAAAAGAATTAATGGAAAAACTAGGGTTAGGTTTTCAAAAAAAAACTTAGGTTAGATTTTCAGAAAAAACAAGGGGTAGGTTTTCAGGCGGTCCGAAATGGCGGTCTGGAGACATGCCGTGCCGTCAATTCCGGTGTATTTAAAACTTTTGGGGTCTTGGAAAAAATTAACAGTACCTTCAACAATTACTTAATTGGGACCTTAGATTTCTTTTTTTCTTGAAATCTGCTTGCCTGAAAAAGATGTTATTATGCTCATATTTTACAGAATTAAATGATTGCCTTAGATTAAAAAAAACTACCAAAAATTTTGTTAGATTTCATGTGTTTTTTTCCGTAAATTGGTAATCAAAATTTTCTAGACACTGAGTTGTCTCTTTTTCAAGGCACACTAAATCGGGCGACACTGAATCAGGCCACACTGTACTGTGCCACACTGAATCGTGCACACTGAATTATACTCAGATTTTCAAAATTTTCCCCGGCAGCGCCTATCGGCGCCACCGGACCCCATCTTAGAATTTCTCAAAATTTATCTCAAGGTTCACGAAAATTGGGCCTCTTTTCATACCAAATTTTGACCCCCAAAATTTTAAAAATTTTATATGCCATCCATGATTTTGATACGGACTTTTTTTTAATTGGCCAAAGGTTTAGTTTTTTGATTTTTATTATTTTTTCTAAATTTCGTTACTCAAAGAAAATTTTATTTCTTTTCGTAAATTGTTTTTTTCCTTTTTCGTGCATCTCTGCGCGGACACCTTTTAGCTTAATTTTCTTAAAAGCAATCTCCAAAATTGATAAGTTTTTGGTCAAAATCTGTAAGTAAATCACACCCAAATTTTCAAAATCTTCCCCGGCTTTTGGGTAAAAGAAAGTGAAAAGAACTTACAATTTTTAAAAGCCGAAAACAAAAACCAAAGTGCAGAAAAAGCCAAACATACAAAAATGAAATATCGTGCAGCCCTGATTGCAATGAATAAAAAAATCTAACATTAAATTATACAATTTTATGTTTGAATAAAAAATTTTTCACTAAAAAATTAGAAAAAAAAAATTACTCGTTACTCGTACTCGTATTACTCGTGTTATTCGTGATTTTGGGCAATACTCGTTACTCGTTTTACTCGTACTCGTGATTTTCGGGACTCGTCCCACCCCTGGTGCACACTGAATCGTGTTTCACATCTTTTATGGACGAATGAGAAACATGCTTAAATGTTTGGCAACAAAGTAAACCCAAGCGGATTATGAAAATTAAAATCACAAATTATTTTTTGTTTTATTAGGCCTGATTTTTTTTTACCTTTAGGGTTATTATTGCAGCACAGTTTAAAGTTAAGAAAAGGTTCACTAAGATTGTTTATTGTAAGGAAATTCCAATATGCCATTGCATTCCGTTGATAACACTTTGTCACTCTCCCCACCCAAAGAAAGAGAAAAACTAAAACAAAAAATGGGCTAATGAATGGGTCGGGGGCGTTTGGGCCCCCGCGTTTGGGCCCCAAGCCAAAAATAGACAAAACCCGGCTCTACTCCATTTTATGAGTCCAATCAAATGTTTATGAGTCCAATTGAAAAGTATTGTAGAAATACAAATAAACTTTTTTCTCCCAAGTTTAAACCTCAAAAATTATGTTTGTTTGCTTGTCCGGGTCAATGGCAACTCGGACAAAGGCAACTCGTACAATTTCAGATGGGTGTGGCCATAACTTTTTTTTAGTCAGCCAAATTCTTCAAATTTGGTATCATTCGAATGCTTTTCATGTTTAGAAGCGATTAGTAAGCAGAAGCTAAGCGAATACCAAATTTGAAGAATTTGGCTGACTAAAAAAAAAAGTTATGGCCACACCCATCTGAAATTGTACGAGTTGCCTTGACACCGCTCGTCCTACGACCAATAAACGATATGTGTTTTAGTTAAAACGGGTTACGGCGTTTGTATAACATAAATATGAAATGATTTGGCATGAATTTTATTATGTACACCTATAAATTTTTGATTGGATTCATAAAATTTTGATTTGACTCATAAACACCGATTGGACTCATAAAATGCAGTAGAGCCCAAACCCCTAATTGAACCTTACCCTCTAGTTTTTTTGAAAACCTAACCACCTAGTTTTAGTTAAAAAAATTTCAGCCAAATGGCGAATCCAATTGACACAAAAAAAAACAAAAAATAAAGTTACTTGATTTTTACTATTTTTGGCTTGGGGCCCAAACGACCCCGGGGCCCAAACGAGGGGGCCCAAACGCGGGGGCCCAAACGCCCTTGGCCCCTAATGGGGTGAATAAACTAATATAGATTTATTAAAATATTGCTTATATAAATATTAATTATTTCGAATTTGAATTTAATGCCCAAATAGTGGCAAAAATAGTAACGGTATACGATATACCACAAAATAATGAGGTAATTTTTTTCGAAAGGGGTCAGTTCCGTCTGAGCCTACTTTAGAACATCAAACTTTTTTCTAACTTGATCAAATTTGGTATCTTTTGAAAATAAAGTTTTCCATGCATCTATCATCGAAACAAAGCTACAGAAAAAATTTTTTTTACTAAAAATCAAGACACTATTTATAAATAAATAAAAATGACATACATATTTCAAACCTATATTAATGAAATGGCACTTTTTTGCCCATGAAATGTGATTAAGAAAACTTGAGAGTCAGGCGGTGACAAAATCCGTCCAAAATTTTTTATCTGTGAGGAAAAGCACTGAATGGAAATAATTGAGATTTTTTGAACAGAGAACAATTAACCAATGGGTTCCCTTTTATACAATATTTAAAATATTCGAATTCGGAAACAATTAACAACAAATAAAGAGGGCTTAAAACCCGATGCTAAAAATACAATTGGCGGATAAAGCTAAAACAATTTTGAGAGATCGTTGTAAAAGGCGAGCACAAGCGCAGCGCCGACTCCACGGATGGCATTGACGAAAAAGCCGCTGAAGAAGGCACGCACACCTTCGCGATGATGGATTTTCTAAAAAGAAAAATTAATCGAAAGAGCGCAGAACAACAAAATCCTAAAATTTTTCTTAATTTTTTTTTAATTTAAGACTTTTTTGATAAAAAAAGAATTTTTTCAACAAGGTTTTTTTGAAAATTTGCGGGGAGATTTCGACAGCGAGATTTGGTCCTGTTTCGAATCAAGCGTCAGAAATCTTTTATTTTTCAGAAAAATTATGTTTTTGTAACAAAATTACACACCAATAAATTCCCTAAAATGTAACTGTATTTCGCTTCTTTTCAGTTATTTCTTCGAAAAAATAATTTTTTTGTTTGTTGGAAAAAGAGCAGTCAGTTGGACACTCTCTGACACTCATGGGCCGCTGTCAAGATAATGCCAACCCAACTGATTGCCATTGGGTCGGAGGAATCATTGTGCCGCCGGTGGATAATCTATGCCGTATTCCACCCACTCTTCCCTTCTCACCCGAATACAATCCCACGCGTTTGCGTAGTCGGCCACCGCTTTGCCCGACTGCATCATCAGTCGCCGTCGGACGGTGTCCAGCGGATAGGAGCAGAGAGCGGCCAAAAAGGCAGAACACTGAAGAAGGGACAGAGATTTAATGAATAAAAATGGGGACATTCATTTCCCTCCCCCTTAGAAGATTTCTAAAAATTTAAATTTCACAGTATTTCTGTGAGAAAATAACGAAGCAATTTTTAAAGAAAATTTGAGAAAACAACCATCGTTTTCAAAAAATAATAGTTTTTGGCAACAGAATTTCAAGAAAAATGTAAAAATTTTGCTAGTTCTTGAAAATAAAGATAATTTTAATTTATTTTCTTGAAATATTCTGTCAAAAACTTATTAAAATTTCAAAAAAAAATAAGATCAAATAATTCGGAGGGGTGGGTGGTGATGAGAGGGAGGAGGGGAAGGGGGGGGGGGATTATTTTGGTTCTATGAATTCAGAAATTTTATTATTTTCCCAAAAAAGATTCATCACTTGGCCAATGCAAAAGGCAGCCAAAAATGGCACTGTTTCCTTTCCGCTGCCCGTGCCGTTGTTCCCTTTTGGCGTTGTTTCTGTTGCAAACACTTTGAACGAGTCGAACATTCCATAGTAGACGGAACGGTAGAGGAAAATGTAAGTGAGCGAAGGGAGGAAACCCCTAAAATATTTTAAATTAAAGAATTGGTTTAAAAATGTTCATTGGAAATTCGAAACCCTAAAAAATATTTTTTTTTAATTTTGAATAATAAATAGGTTGGTGGCATTGACTGCTTCTCTTAAAAACAGCCATATTTTAGCACGAAAAATTTAGCCTAAATTATTAGAATTTACTTGATCAAGACAAAAAAAATTTTAAACGAGTGGAGAATTTGCGTTGTCATAGGCATGTAGCATGTTAAGATTTTGAGTCTATTTAGGTTAACATTTTTACTCTAAAAGTAGTCAATTTTGAGGGTTTTCTTCCCTTTTTTTAAAAAAACGCCATAAAATGTGGGCAAAATCTGCACATTTATGAATCCGGTTTCAAATTAATTCCTCAAATTCCCAATTGTGTTTCTCACCTGTACAGACCAATGAAGCCGTCATGTTTTGCAATTTTGGCGAAACAGTCGACCAGACCTTTGAATTCACGGCTGGCAGCATCTGTGGGAAGAGAAAACAAACTTTTTGCTTAAAAAATTAAAAAATAAAATTAAAACATAGGTCAAAAAAAGTAGAACTTATCAAACTTAAAAAATGCTAAAACTCAGTTTTTTACGGTCAAAAAACACTTCCGGCATCGTTTTGCCCAGCCCCGCCGGGGTTGCCTCCATAAAGTTTTGAAATATAGGTCCGGTTTTTTAATGGAAACCAAAATAAATTTTTCCTTCGTGCCGAATCCCCCCCCCCCCAAGGAACGCACCCGCCTAGCAAGGAGTCAACAAAATAATGTGTCCAACCTTTGCCCATGTCCACGGCAAGTCGAGTCCGTGAGAAGTCCAGCGGATAAATGAAGAAAAAAGTGACACAGCCGGCCAATCCTCCGGCCAACAAATTACCTAATTAAAAAGGGATAATATTTCTTTGGCATTGTCCGACTAACCAGCAACAAAACGGCGATAATTTGCACTACGGTCCGACTCAACCACACACCACTGCTTGAACAACTCCTTGAAAGCGATGCCAAGCGATTCCTATGAGAAAGGGAAATTCAAAAACAAAAATTTCTCAAAATTCGAACAAAGTCGAAATATCAAAATTTTAAATTCGAAAATTTCCTACCCAATTTTTTTTGGCTCTAGTCCAGTTATGTGTTCTTCGAATTTTATATGTTTAATAAATTAACTCTGGGCTATAAATCTTCTTAGTTAATGAATCCCTACATTACTGGTAACACCCAAAAACTTGAAGCTTATTAGAATATTTAGAAAAGCGTAAAATATTATTAAAAAAAAATCTATCTCTTTTTTTCTCCTTTAACTTTTATTGACGCAATCTTTTCGGAATTTTCATGTACTAAAACATTTAAAACCTGAAGCTTTCGAATGATACCAAAAAGGTAAGAACTGATTAATTAAAAAGATTTATGTCCCAACGGTTAATTGATTGGCCCATAAAATCCATTGGACGCATAAACAGGGACTATAGCCTAAATTTATCCAATTTCCCCTTACCCCCCCCCCCTTCCCGTGATTTGGGCCTGTTCCAAGCACCTGCCTGACTCGCCGCTCGCGCCATGTTGGACATATTGCCACGCCAAAAGGAGAGGAAGCCCTGCTCACGGGGCAACCGCACAAAACAGTCGACCATGCCGGAGTAGCGGGACGCAACCGCAATTGTCTGCTGGGAAGTTTGGAGCTAAAATTGGTGGAGGGGGTAAAAATTGTCATCACTTTTGATTTTTTGCACCTGCAAAATCAGTTTAACGCGCTCCACCGGCGCAATGACCGTTTTGGCAACACAGGCGGCTACCGCACCCGCAACAAAATCTTTTCCAAACTGTTGGAGCAGTATTTTGGAAGCATTATTTGTTGTGGGCGACGACGAACAGCTTTCAGCAGTTGACGTTGCCATTGTTGAGCGAAAATGGCACATTTAATTTTGTCTTCACTAAATGCCAGTTTACAAAATGTTATGAATAAAAATAAGAAAACTAAGATCATGAAAAAAGGTGAACAACTCAACAAAAACGTTAGAACAAAAAAGAAATCTCTCTTCTTTAGTATTTGAGCCTTAATAACTACAGCAGGGATGGTATACATTCATAGAAATCGCGACTACGATCTGCACATATTTAAAGATTTAAATTTTTTTTAAATATTTGGCTTTGTGTTATGTGAAACAATTTCTCATTTATTTGCCAAGCAATTGACTAGTTTGTGCCATAATCTTTTAAGAAAAAAGCTTTCTTGGTAGGCGCCGCCGAACCCATACTGTTTTATGCGGAAATGCCCAAATTGACGAAAGTTCAATTAACTTTACTCAGATTCTTAGTTTTTGTTCTTAGCCAGACTAATAAAAGAGCGAAAAATTATGTACCAATTGGTAAAATAGGATTTCTACACTTTTTAGAGCATAAATATTCATAGTAATTTTTTTTTCGAATTTTTCGAACAATGGTATCGAATGGTTATAAGAAAGTTCAGTTTGGTTGCTTCTGAGAAAACAAAGATTGGCCGCGCTCATGTGCCCGACCTTACAATCAGTTAATCGGTAGATAGTTCTTGGCCACTTGGCTTTGGCCAAGTCCATTGCCCTTTCTTTTCCTCCCTCCGTCCCTCTCTTTCCTAGTCTTCTCTTTTCTCCTCCATTCTCTCTTTTGTAAGTAATACCTCCAGCAACCGGCACCACAGGCCTCTCTCCCCTCCCCTCCCCCCCGTCCCCCCCCCCTGCCGCTTTTTCTCCTATGATTCACCATCCCTTCTGCTATTCGTTTTTCTTTTGGCTTTACCCCTCCCACCTCTTCCCTCCCTCCCTACATATGTATGTGTGTGTGTGTGTGTGTGTGTGTACCGCATATTTCTCATTGCGTTGATGGGCTGGTGATGATAAACAACAATCGATAGGGTCGTGAACATGGGCTATGTTCTGCTGTTTCTCCCTCCTTTCCTCCCCTCCCCCCTCCGTTTTAGAGCGTTTGTTTGTAGGGGACCACAAAAATGATATGAATATGAGAATGAATGAATATTTATCTGTCAGTAGAGAATTTCTGTCATTCTTCTCACCCATTTTATTTTCTCCATTTTTTTCTTATGCATAAAAAAAAGAAACCTGCGAGAATATTTCAATCCATAAATAAATGATAAGAATGTTTTTGACCTTATCAAATAATGCAACCCCTTAAATTTGGCAATAATTATGAAATTTACACTACGTCATTGCCTGGTTTCGTTAGAGACATTTCCAGAAAGGAAGGGATGATAGATCATTTTGTAAATTCCGCCAATACGGGCTTTTTCATAAATTCGCCATTTTGCACAGATTTTCCGAACATAATTCGTCATACTTTTGCTCAAAAGCAACCAAATTTAACGAACTTAATATCGTCTGATAGCTTTTGATTGGCTCTATTAGTCAGTCTAATTTCAAAAGATTGTTAAGTTTTAAGAAAAATATGGCAAAAAACAATTGTATTTTTCACACTCCCACTTTTCGTAAACCTTTATAAAATTTTTTGAAAATTGTAGGGCTTATAGAGCCCAATCAAAAGCTATCGATGATACCAGATCCGTTAATATTGGCAAAATTTAGTTTAATTTTCATTAAACCATATTTTATTTGCAAATCTTCAACAAAATTCCTTCTTCCATATTTATAGCAGAAAATGAGTCAACACCCAAACGCACCCCCTCCCTACGGTGGGCGAAATTTCAATTTAAACAAGGCCTCTAAAAACCCAATTATTTTAGATGATGCCCAGAAATTCCCAGCGTATCCCAACCCGAATGTTCCTTCTGAGCAAGGCAAGTTTGAAATCATTAAAAACGGGGATTTGCAGGAAATGTTGGCGTTATTCACAAAATTATCAGGTGCCGCCTATCAGCCCAACATGAACAACCCTCAGCACGCGCAGCCCCAACCGCCGCCTGCTGCTGCCGCCGGGGGGAACAACACCACCACTTATGTGTACATGGCGGACGGGGGACAGTCTGCGTGGGGTCCTCGGCCTCAGAATGTAAAATTTGCAAATTCGGTTTACCGTATTCTTAAAATGGTATCCCCAGCTGGGCTTCTGTTGGAGTAAGGGCATTATTCATATTATGAAATACCGTAATATTTTTGTAAATTTTTGACCTCCCCCGTTTTTTGCCATTTAGACTTTTTGCACCAACTGTCGTCAACAGGTGCTGACCAAAGTCAAATATTCTGCCGGTCTGCTCACTTGGCTGTTGTTTGGCGGCTGTCTTCTTTTCGGGTTCGACCGCGTTTTAAAATTATTTTGAACCGCTGAATTCGGCACCATGCGCTCCTTTTTCAGGGGCAATTAAACAAGCGCATTCTTAGTATCATTTGATAACAGCACACCCCCTCTCTTTCCTTCTTTCTCTGCACACATTAACCCCCCCCCCCTTCGCAGAATATTCTAAGAAATTTCGTCGGCTCTATTATGGTTTAGGGCCCACAAATTTTTTTTTTCGTTTTCATACAAAGAAAAATACCATTTATAGGTTTTAAGGGTCGCTGATCAAGAATCCGGCATCCGTTTTTACCCATTTCGAACCCCTGACCCGAAACATTTATTACCCCAAATCAATTCAAATGTACGGAATTCGTAGCAGTTGAGAAGAAAACAACAGATTTACGGGTTTCTTTCACATGGTTATATTAAACGGATGCCGGATGTGATCAGCGACCCTTAAAACCTATAAATGGTATTTTTCTTTGTATGAAAACGAAAAAAAAAATTTGTGGGCCCTAAACCATAATAGAGCCAATTTCGTCCTCCATTTACAAAAATTAAACACTACAGTATTACAACTAGTTGGTAGTTATGTGCCGAGTTGGGCTGTGCCAAAGTGGCTTGTCCCTAGCAAAGTGCCTAGTTGGCCGTGCCAAGGTGCACTAACTCCCCACTCCCGCCGGTTTTCAGTTGTTGGTTGGGCTGCTGCTTGCTTCCGTTTTGCATGGACGACTGTCAGGACTGTGAGCATTACTGTACCAACTGCAAGGCGTACCTGGGCCAATACAAGCGTCTCTGATGAGTCATCGCGTCTTACGCCATTCAGCCATCCTTTTTGAATCCATGGGACACCTTTTAAGCAACGGATTTCATGAAATATATTTTAATTTTCAACTTTTGCATGACATTTTTCATTTCCATTTTGCACCATGCAAATGCTTTACTGACTGATCGCACATATACCGTTTATTGTATCTCCATATCATTAAATAAAATAAAAAAGTTATCTGGTAATCAATTTGTGTAAGAAAAATAGGGTAACAACCACAAAATGCGGATGCCGAGAAGAGGTTATTCCCGAATTTAGGGTCAAATCCGAATAAATAAAGGTTGATTTAGAGTTTTTGCTTAAAGTACTTTTTTTCGCTATTTCGCGTTCCCCCCCCCCCCCTCTTTTTTCTCATTTCGCATTTCATTGTCCCACAGAGTGACAACTGTTGTTGTGAACTTGGGCAAAACTGCCGCCCGAAATGTGGGAAGGATGTGATAAAAGTGTGAAATGTGAAGAATGAATGAGTTGAATGAAGCCTTCGAACACATAAAATGCTTTTTAAGTGCAGACGTATGGAACACAGTGAACTGATAAATGTGCTGATGGATGAAGATAATAAGAAATATCCTTAAGACAAAAATTTTGAATATCAACATTAATATTTGATAATTTATATTTTAGGTTTATTACCAAGCAAAAAAATTTGCCCTAGTCAAATTGAAACTGAGACAGATTTTCAAGGCGTAATTTTTATAAAAAAAATCAGCAATTTTAAATCATAATTACGGCACTCTTATTGAGTTTCGAAAATGGAATTTTCTGAGGCCCATCAAATAAGAGGTTTTTCTGGTGCCATTTGAATACACGAGAAAAAGAAACAAAGCCTATCAGAACATTTATCATGTCAAAAAAGGCATTGCCACGAATAAATAGCGTTTTCCCGTTTTTTCATTGATCGGCCGGGGGAGGGCATTCCCTCGAGGCTTCCGCCGGCCGGAAACCACCGTCAGTGTGGGACACGTCCGATCATATGTTGGCGGGAATGAATGTTCCCACATCATTCACCCATTCTCCTCTGCTGGGGATGGTTGGCGAATTTGTTTAAGGCCATTTTATTTTTTAATTATCTAATTTAAAAATATATTTTTGTCCTATATTAATCTTCAATCGATCAAATGATACCTATGCTATTCTGCTCATAAATGACAACGGTAAATATTTAATTTTATTTGTTTTTAATTAGTGTAAAATTATTTAATTAAAATTGGTAAACAAAAAAGGAATATGCTTTAGAAGTGCCCCTAAAAACCCGTCCAAAGCATGTTCCAATTAAATTCTTATGAACTCTAAGCGGCCTAAAAAAGTTCTAAGGTACGAATGTTTTTTTTGGCAAATTACGTCCCGAAATACATCTCTGATGGGTATTCTTATATATTGTTAGCGGTGATGCGACATTTGCGGCGCGGGGCCCAGAAAAAATTCTAGAATAAACTAAGCTAATTGTTCTTAGTGCCATTCGAAAGCCCTAAATATGCTCTATATTATACCAAAAAACCAAAAGAATTGGTTAAGTTTCGGAAAAGTTATGATAAAAAGAAACCAAAAACAGACGTTCCCAAATTTTCGAACATTTTAGGCCATAACTTTCTGAAACTCACTCAATCAATTCTTTTGATTTTTTGGTATAATGTAGAGCATATTTAAATTTTAAATTATTGCTCTAAAACCAGCTACACTCCAGGGATGTCAAACGTCGCCCAAAAAAATTTCGGAAATCGGAATTCCGAGCCCAAAAATGTCGGAAATCGGAAATTAAAAAAAAAATTTTTGAAGTAAAATTAAGAAAAATTTTGTTAATCAAATTAACAATTGGTAAGTACGATGACTGTTAAGTGACTTTTTATAACTGCGATAATAAAAATGACTCAATTATTAATTTTTTACTCTCCACGATAACTCTAAGCTCTTATTTGTATTTTTTCCCGCTTATTTTAGCATGCTCCTTTTTGCATTTAGTTAATTTTGCAGGGTTGCACTAAAAACTAGTTTCCGCACCTTGGGAATTTTTCTATGATGATTAAAGGTCAAAAATGGATTGGCAACATGTCTTGGACGGTTTTTTAGCGGGGCCATTCCTAAATTACAGACCAAAAATAATAATTTTAGCGTAAATTTTCGTTCGATTTACATCGAACGACAGCAGAGGATGAAGATGATGATGAAGAAGATGACTGGACTTATGAATATGTGACAGACAGCGGAGATGAGGGAGACTGGGAGGAAGAAGAATATGAAGAGAAGGTTAACGATATGAAGAGAGCGGAAGAAGATAAAAAGGAAAAGGACAAAGAAAAGAGTAAGAAAAAAGAAGAGGAGAAGAAAGAAAAAGAAGAAAAAAAGATGGAGGAGAGAAAAAAGGAGGAAAAGAAAACAGAAGAAAAAAAGAAAGTGGAAGAAAAAAAGAAAGAAAATAACATTGAAGAGAAGAAGAAAGAACAAATAAATGTTGAAGAGAAAAAGAGAGAGGAGAAGAAAGCAAAAGAGAAAAACGAAGAGAAGAGAGCAGAAGAGAAAAGGAAGGAGGGAAAGAAGGCAGAAGAGAAAAAGAAGGAGGAAAAGGAAGGAGAAGAGAAAAAGATAACCGGGGAAAGGAGAAGAGAGGAAATGAAATTGGAGGAGAAAAGAAAAGAAGACAAAAGCAAAACAGAAATAAAAAATGAAAACAAAGTAATTAATATATTTAAGTTGTTTAATAAATTAAAAAAATAAATTATTATAATATCAATTAATAAATTAATGAATATTTATTATATGTATGTATTATAAAAACATTTATTTTAGTCGGCCAAAAACCCGCCGAAAGTGCCGGCAAAACCTGCTGAGAAAGGTGCCTAGAATACATTTATGTCTTAACTTAAATCACAAAAAAATATGAAAATTAAAAAATTCCCTGGGCCATTC
The DNA here is from genome assembly GCA_039877585.1 of Heterodera filipjevi. Lineage (NCBI taxonomy): Eukaryota > Metazoa > Nematoda > Chromadorea > Rhabditida > Heteroderidae > Heterodera > Heterodera filipjevi. Next base: position 30,163,119 of record JBDPZO010000002.1, read on the forward strand.
CTGCCCAACTATTTTAATAGCTTTTTAAAATAAAAGTTCAGTTGGTGAAACGAAAAATGGACGACCTCGCGAAAGTGCGTCACCCGTCAAAAAAATTCAGGAAAAAGCGTCAAAAGCAAGTAAAATTCCGCATGAACTTTTAGTTGATTAATTTAAATTATTTAATAAATTTTAATTTACTTATTTTTTTATTTTGTATAATAATAAATACAATTAGGCGATGCCCGTACCCAACGATTGGACGAAGCGAAACGTAGTGCAACTGTTGAACAAATGCGCAAGGAAAAGGCAAATAAATTGGAATGAAATAACAAATAATTTTTTTTTAATAAAATGAATTAATTATTTCCATAATTTAATGCTTAAGGATGGGTCTATGCCACCACAAACAGCAAAGGAATGCTCCCAAAAATTATCGGCACCGTCAAAAAAAGGACCACTACCGCGGTCGAGCTCATCAGTATTTTCATTTTTACACTATTATTTATTATACTTTTAAAAATAAAACATATTATTCTAGATTTTTTTAAAACATTATTAAAAAGAAATATTTCAATTTATAAATTTTCATGTTTTTATTCCATTTTTCATTTTCTTCCTTTTTTCGATTGGCGACTCGCGCAACAAATCGCAAAAACAGTTGGACGTACCAAATGATACGTTGGCCAAGAGCAAATCCGGTTCAACACCGTCGTTGGAAAGGGCACGGTCCGTGTCGCCGATGAAATCCGTGACGGAAAGGCGCCGAGCGTTCGTCAACCCGGAGGCGCCTCCTTTGGTGAGATTTTTAAACAGCATAAATGATTCTTGCAATCGCAAGCATTTCTTTTTTATGCGGGGTCATGGCCATCTCGGTGCAGTTCGTCTTATTATTATGATACTTAGAAAAAAACTTTTGCTGAAATAAATTGGCTAGTTAAAAAACCAAGTTTTATCATATTTGGGCGAGAATTGGCCCCGAGACTCGGGACCGAGACTTAGTACTGAGAATCGAGACCGAGATCGAAACCCCAAAAACCCGAGAAAATTCTCGATTCTCGAGAACAGAGACCAAGACTTTTTCCAAAATTTTTTTTTCTTATGTACTTAAAAATTAAAAAAATTAATAAAATCTTATATATATATATTAGGGCTACCCTTTTGTCTTATTTGTAAAGTTTTGTCTTTTTTTGGGGTCCAAATCTTATAAATTGTCTTATTTGTAAGATTCTGTCTTATTCACCTCTTTTGCTTTAATTTGATTTTATTTCTTAGTAAAAAATAAGAAAATATTATTTATTTTTACATTTTTGAAGCGATTTCGTTCTTGTTTTTCCCTGTGATGCCTATTGGTTCCAGTACCACCGTACCCCCATTAGTCATGTGGATTTTCTTAATAAAAATCCTCAAAAATTGGTCATTTTTTTATCAGGATCTGTTATCAAAATACACGCAATTTAAAACTTTTTTTCTGGCGCCGCCTATCGGCACCGCCGACTTAAATAATAACATTATTGTATTAGTGTTCAAAAAAATAAAATTATGGTCTTTCTTTAGCCAGGGGTTTAAGATGAAAATTTTCAAAAATCTCATTTGGGGTCAAAAAGCCTCATGCCGTAAAATTTGCTGCCATTTTTGCCTGAATTAAATGAAACTATTTTTATAGAGGGCGGCGGGGGGGGGGGAGGGAGGGGGTGGGTGTTTGTCCGGCTGTGCCGATAGGCGCCGCCGGGAAATTTTTTTTAAAGTTGGGTGTTTTTTTAACAGATTTTGCCAAAAAATTATAAACTTTATGAATCTTTTTAAATTGGCATAATAATGTCTTTTACTTATTCAAATTTAAAATTCCGCATAAATCTTATGTTTATTAGCCACAAAAAGCCAATCCTTAGGGGTGTATAAAAGTCTCGGTTTTCGAGACTAAGAACTTGAGACCGAGATCGAGACCGAGACTCTCGAGCATCACTACTTAGAGGCGCTTTAATTGCTTTGATGATGTTGTTAAAATAGATAATTGACAATGTTCCCCGTGGCAATTTGCTCGCCCGTTTTCTTCCCCCGGAGCGTTTGCCGAAACCACCTCCGCCGCCGCCCAAAAAGGAGTTTAAATGGCAACTGCCGACCACATCGAAGGCACAAGAAAGCACATATTTTCGACTTCCGCCAAAGCCACAACCTTACAAATCATCGGGTGAAAAAAATAATTAAAATGTTTAATAATAATACGCCTTTAGCACCCGAATTTCGTGATAATCCTCTGACCATTGAGCCCATCCTCATGCCGGAGGAACAAAAGGCTTATGAAGAGGAAAAGAAGAAGGAAGAGGGGAGAGACGGCGAGGAAGACGACACGCAGAAGAAGGGCAAAGAAAAACAGATGGGAAAGAGTGTGGCAGAAAAGAAAAAAGAGACAAAGAAAGGAACAGGAGAAGGGAAGAGAGGAACAGAGAAAAAAGAGATTGGTGAAAGCAAGAAAGCAGAGAAAAAGACGGCCGACAAAAAGAAACAAATAGAAGAGAAACAGGAAAAGAAAAAGACAGAGAAAAAAGATGAGGCAAAAGAGAAGGAAAGGGAAAAGAGAGAAACGGAAAAACAGAAAGAAGAAAAGAAAAAAAGAAAGGAGAAAGAGGATGAGAAAAAGAAGGTGAGAAAATAATAATAAAAAAAGCATAAAATAAATAAATTAAATAGTTGAAATTGAAGGCAAAGAAGGAAGAAGAAATGCACATGGAGGAAGAAGGGGAAGATGGAGAGAAAGAAGAGGCAGAAAATGGAGAGGAGGAGGAGGAGGGAGAAGACGAGGAAGAGACAGTGAGCAAAAAATTAATTGTTATTTTTTTTTGTCATTAATAATTTATTTAAAAAATTATTAGATTGACGATGAGGAAGACAAGGAAAACATTGAGGATGAGGCTGAACTGGATGAAGAGGATGAGGAAGAACCACGCAAAAAACGGCGCCGGAAGGGTCGAACAAAGAAAAAGGTGAAAATGTTAATTAAAATAATCTACTAAATCATTTAATCATTAAAGATTAAAAATGGTTCGATTTAGCAACCCGACGAGCGCCGCTGTTGGGTGCCTCCGCCACGCCCTCCGCCCGAAGTCATTGAAATGCCGCCGGAGGAACGTCATTTGTAACTCATTAATTTGGCAGATAATTTCTCACTAATTGCCTTACTTAATGCAATTTTCGATGGGATATTGGGCGCGAGGCGGTGAGCCATGGGGCGCGGCCTGTTAAAATGTACGCACGCCGAAGGCCGTCCGATGAATTGGTCGCGCTACCAAATGTGCTGCCGTGGGAGTCGTGCCCGCTGCTACAATCGCAGGCAAAAATTAGACAAAATATCACACAATGAGACAAAGTGCCGACAGATTATTGGTTATACCCGAATCTTAAATTTTTTAAATGTATCAAAGAAAAGGAAATTTACTTTGAAGAATTTTCTGATTTTATTTTTGTTTACCTTTTTTAATTTTTTTGAAAAAATTTAAGTTAGGCCGGGAGTCTGGCTTCACAATCGGAAAGCAGTGATTTTCGATCCCGAACTATCTTTTTCGGTCCTGGGTCTTTTTATTTTTCAGTGTTTTTTTTTCTTTTTCAGGCCGGCATGGTGCCATTTGGAAGTGCGCGCGACCCGAACATTCGCGTGGACCAGGGCCGCATTCCGCTGGTGCAGGGCGCACTGCACTCGCACACTGTGCTGCCGCTATTCACGCAGTGCGAGAGTCAGTGCACGTCGCAGGCACGCGACGGACTCGCCTCATTTGGTGCGCATCGGAGCAACGTGCAGCGTGTTAAGGACTCGCATGAGTGGGTGGAATATTTGCGCATAATTTGTTCGAGACATGGAGAATTCTTGAAACGGAGAATTGCATTGAGATAAAAAAAAAGGCTGGAAACTTTTACTTGTCAAGACTCGAAACCGAAGTGGAAATCCAAGACTTTTCTATGAGACTTTCGTGAATCAATTTATTTAGGGTTACGCCGGGAATTTTTTCCCCAAAAGCGAAATACTATTTTTTTTTGGTAAAATTATTGCAATTCTCGTAAGCGAAGAATTTGTCGTAGCTATATATACTATTATTTCAATTATTACATTTAGTCATTAAAATGATTGGCGACTTTTTTTAAAGTTGTATATTAGTTTTATTTTTAAAACTTAACAATCATAAATTATTTTTGTAAACTTAACAATCATAAATTATTTTTGTAAACTTAACAATCATAAATTATTTTTGTAAACTTAACAATCATAAATTATTTTTGTAAACTTAACAATCATAAATTATTTTTGTCGTCAAGTTATTATTTAAAAGAATTTCACATTTGATTTAATTACCCCTACAATTATGAAAGGTATGAAACTGATGACAAATTGTACATGTCTGAAGGGATCATACCCCGTCAAATGCTCGGAAGTGTTCAGCCGGACCAACTCAACCATTTGTGGGGAAAGCCACGATCACAGGTAAAAGCCATTTTTATAAAATGGTTAAAAAAATAGATTTAGGTTTAATGTTTTTATTTATGTATAAAATACTTAAAACTTATTCTTACAATCATTTTGAAAAATATTTTAATGTTAATTAACTTATTTTCAAATAATCATATTTAGCTATTAATGTTTGTCTAAATTTAATTATTTTTGGTAAAACCAATGAAATTTTTATTTTAATATCATAAACAATAAATCTAAAGTAAAATTGGTAATTTAATAATAATTTCTTTAATTTTCCTCAAAGACCACAAAAGTGACACTGAAGGAGGGAATGCGTGAAGGCTGTGAGCCCGAGTCCCACAGCATCATCGGCCGACAGTTTAGCGCCAACCCGGAGGCGAACAATGCCGGCACAAATGTGATGGACCGGCGACGTAATGTTGTGCAAAAAGTGGCGGTAAATTTTTAATATTTTATTTTTGCTCGTTTAAAAAGATATTTTTTTCATAAATTAATTTTTTCAACACTACAAAATTTGAAGTCAAAATGCTTTCATGGTCGATTCACTGAAATAAAAATTTTTCCCTTTTGTTCGTTCGAATCCTGGACAGATTTTGGGTTTTATTGAATTTAACAATGACATTGGCATAAAACGACCAATTTGTGCCATTCAAACACTAATTATTAGAGATCGGAAACCTGGATCAACCAATTAATTGATCAATTAATTGCTCATTTTGTTGAAATTCCCCTTTTTTGATTATTGACAATTTTCATCAATCAGTTAATTGATCAATTAATTGATGAATTTATTGCTCCAATTAATTGATTTTTTTGATCAATTAATTGTTTTGTCCGGTCTCTACTAATTATGTCATATTTAAAAAGTGAAAATTGCCCCAAATTATTTCCCAGGGTATTGGCGAGATGAAGCCGTCTCGTCTCTCCGATGGTATTGTGCCACGCATCTTTTCAACCGATGAAATTTGCACACGAAGCGGTGCCGAATTCGGCGCCTTCCGCCCATTGATTAGCGAAACGACGGGGGGCTATCGGATGAGCTTTGATGAGGAAGTGAAGTGCAAAATGGTCATCCCTTATCAGGTGACAAGGGAAAAAGGCGGAATAAATATTAAATAGAAAATTATAATTATTTTTTATTAAAATTAAATTTTCTAAAATTTGAGCCATTCCTATTTCCCCTGTCCCACGGAAAAGAAAACAAGAGAATTAATTATATAAAAAAAAATTGAAGAAAACAGAGCATTAAAACCCATAACTAATTACCAAACCCCTCAAAAATTTTAAATTTAACACCTTTATAAATGTGATAAAATTTTATTTTTCAGACGGCCCCTTCGCTGAGTTATCCGAAAAATATGCAAAGGGCCGAACGACCGCCTGCACGGCAATTCTTCTGATAAATATCTCTTATATACGCATTTTTCTTCTATAAATAATATTGTGAAAAATGTGTATAAATCAATTTATTATTGTCTTAAAAAATAGTTTTGCCTGATTTTTTTGTAGTCGGAGAATGCAATTCAAATTGCATTTGGACATATTTTTATTTTTTCAAAAATAAATGAAAACAAAAAAAAACGATCAAAATTTAACGTGACATTTTTTGCCCAAAATCACTTCTCCAATGGGTGGTAATTGAGCAACTTTTCGATCAAGTCCACGTGCGACAGCAACATACGACGACAGCAGTAACGGCGTAAACCCAACTGATCCAACGCATCGCCCTCCGTGTTTCCCTGCTAAACGGATTGGGGAGGGGGGAGAATATTTATTGCAAAAGCAAATCGCTTTTCATAAAAATACACGGACAAGGGGTCGACTAATATGGCATTCTTTTAAGCGGCAGGAAAAATTTTTCATGTTGTTATTGGATTTTTATTAAAATTCGGGCTATCTTTTTGAATGTTCGTTTTGGCGAAGATTGTCTCGATGACGTTTTGGAGTGAACCGAAATGATGCTACCGGGAACGGGGCCTTCCACTTTGTAATGAAACGGGGTACAAGTTTTGTTCACAATTCCTTTTATAGTTTCCAGAATTAAATGCTTGATAAATTAAAACCCTTCTTGGTTTGGATCGATTATTGCAAATGCTAAGCGGTTGGACTACTCACTAAAGTTTCTATTTCATGTTAAAAAAAGTTTTTTTTTTGTTATTTTGTTAGTCGCTTAGCAATTGCTAATTATAGCTAATAAACCTATTCGTCTTTATAAAGGCTTCACCCCAAAACGTCGCCAGCCGCGAAATTTCGCCGGCCAAAAAAACTGAACAACTATGCCAGGAATTATGAATTTCAAATTGGGCTGGCGCCCAATTGTTCAACGCCCAGTTGACCCCTTCCACCTTTAACGAAAACAGACAAGGAAAAAATATTCAAAATAACCTGCAAACTCTGCAAATAGGCATCCCATTTGTTGCCGATAACTTTTCCGCACGTAAAACAACGAATTGGGATGATCATTGTGAATGAGCTTCGGTTGCTTAGAAAAGTAAAACAAAAGAAACCATGAAAAAAAAAACCGTTTACGACGGATTGAAAATTATAATGCAAAAAAGCAAAAATGATGGGCCATAATTTATTTAATTTCAACAAAAACAGCAAAATTATATTTAAATACGTAAAAATAGTCCAAATTTTCCTTTTGCCACTCCCTCAGCATCGAATGCCCTGCGCCACTGTCATAAACACGCCGAATGAGCCGCCCATTTGTGCTGCAATTTTGCCGGTCTGTCTAAGCATCTCGCGGCCACGGAGACCCGCCCTAAAAACAAAACAAAAAATGGGTAATATTTTCCAATAATGCAGATGCTGTCAAAACTCCCATTTATTTAAAAAAACTTTGTTTCAAGTTTTAAAAAATCATGAAAAATATCCCAAGGGGTTCCGGGGTCACTAAACACGAATTTGAAGCCCAATTCGACCGATCCCGAACTTTGGAATTAGGGAACTTTCAAACCAAGCCAAATATAGTTAACAAAACCAATTCTTTGGATTTTAGTAAAGTAAATTAAGGAATTCATATAGATTTTTTCATTTCCTTCCTGCTCCAAATTAATTTGCATTTCTTAAGATTTTGGCGCTAAACTAGACAGTTCTCAATGCTCCCCCCCCGCCCCCCCCCCCCCCCACAAAAAAAGAATGTTCTGCAAATTTTTAAAGTTAGCACTTTTTTGCTGGAAATTTATTTTTTTAAGAAAAAAAAAGATTGTGAGATTTCTTTAATTTTAAACTGATTCTTTTGTCATAAAAGGGCACTTGTATAGCGGAGTGTTTTAATTTGGAAACCAAAGGGGAAACCCTTTTGATTTATCAAAAAGTGACCTTTTTCATTTTTTTAACAATTTCTTAAAATTGTTTTGAAACACTAAAAAGGTGTTTCCGTATGTTTTTAAGGTCGCTTTAATAAATTTATACAAGTGCCATAAAAAGAATAGAAAAAAAAGGAAACGAAAAAACTCCCCTAAAACCTGAGAGAAGTAAACGTGCCGATGAGAACGCCGGTGGAACCACCAATCAGAAGACCCATGGCAAAACCCAACTTCAATTTATCAAAACATGAAGGTCCTTGACGGCCCTGTTGCACCATTTGGTAGCCGGACGGAACAGCGGGCATAATGGAGGGAAAAAGATTTTTTTGTTTCAAATGCAAATCTGAAATTATTTAAGAAAAAGAATGAAAATTAAATTACCAAAAAAAACATTAAGGTGCGACTGTTTAAAATCCAAATTTTGAAAATTAGATTTTTAGGCCAAAAATGAATAATCGGTTGTCCGGTGGATCTGGTTTGTACATTGATAGTAATTGTAAAATAGGATTTTAGCGAAAAATAATGGGGTAGGGGAGGTTTCATTGCCGCGGGTTCATTGCCGGCAAACTTTAGACCCTCATAACTTTTTTCTAACTTGATCAAATTCTACAATTTTGTCACCATTCTAAAGAGCAACAGAGCTCTATTAATACTTTAAAAATCAAAAAAAAATACTTATCTATAAAAAAGTTACAAACCAAAACTCATAAAAATCCTGACTTTTTCTGACTTTTTTTCAAATCTCAACTTTAAACTTTTTGGCCAGTTATTAAATCGCTTAACAATGTCTTAATGAAAGCTTTAAAACACGTAGAGCATTTAAATGATATCAAAATTGTAGAATTTGATCAAGTTAGAAAAAAGTTATGAGGTTCTAAACTTAGTGGCAATGAACCCGCTGGCAATGAAACTTCCCGTTCCGAAATAATGGATTTAAGGAAAAAAAAAAATAACAATATGCCATATTTTATTTTTTCAAAAAATTATGCAATTTTTTGTAGTGGTAGGCACCGGATTGGGATCCGGGTCCGGGGTTTATGGGCTTCACCGGATTTTTTCCGGATAAAAAATCCCCTTGCTAAAGGTTTGCATAATTTTTTTTTTAGAAAAGTTTTTCTCCCGGGTTTTAAGAAAATTCGCTTATTGTGCCAAATAAGCCAATTTGTTAGGCTAACAAATGGAAAACTATAGGATTGTCAGATTATTTGAATTTCATAAATTAAAAATTTCTTTTGACCGATAGAATTTGAACTGCGATTACATTTCTTCTGTTTTCCTTGTGTTGTTTAGTTCTTTGATCGAACACACTCTCACTTTCCTCTCCTCCTCCTGCGTTCTTTTTGAAAATTCAAAAATTATGCAAATGGTCGGAACGAAAATTAATTTAAGTGGCCATTCGAAGAATAAAGAGGACAAATTGTACTGACTGACACACATTTAGTTAGTCCATTTAGTTTATTCCTCTTATCCATCTGTCGTCCATCATTTTTCATTGCATTTTTAATTACGCGGATCGTGCTCGCGTCACAGCCCTGCTTCGAAAAGCGTTCGCTCCATCAGTCAGTGCATTTTATTATTTTCAAAAACAATCAAATTATTTATCTGAACGCAAAAGAAATAAATGTCAATTTAATTGACCAATTAAAAAATTATATTTGTTAAAACTGAAAAAATTGAATTATAATACCAAGTTCAGTTCCTAACTAAGAGCGTGCAAAAAACAATAAAATTTCAACACAGACTCTTTCTCTCTATGTTACTCTTTGTATCTCTCTCTCTCTCCACCTTTCTGTTTCGCTTTCTCTCTCAATTCCCTCTTTCTTTCCTCCTCTCTTTTCTTCCCTCTTCCCCCTTTTTTCTTCTTTTACTATATCCTCTTTCTGTCTCTTTCTCTCTCTTCCCCTGTCTCCCCCCTTTTCTCTCTCAAATCGAGTCTTACGAGACACCAGATAAAATGCGCATAATCACCTCATCTTGTATGATGTATCGTTTATGCCTTTTGTGCATGAAATGCTGTGCGGATCGTGCGGCATCCAATTGTTTGTCAATGCTTCGATTCACCTCATAAATAAAGTCAGAAAGTGCTGGATGGTGATTAAGACCACACTTAATGCATAGTTGAGAATTTGTATAAAAAAGAAAAAAAAACATAAAATGCAAGTGAGTCGCCTCAAGACATTGTTCGTTCTTGCGAGTGTAGCGCTTGCTTGGCCATGCATGTTCCACCACGGGATAGGAAACAACGCAATGTTCTCTATTACAACAGAAAAAAAAATCATAAGAAAATAAAAAAGAAAAACCCTGGTGACAGATCTTGGGACTACAAATCGAAGGATACGCTGGACAATTGAAAGACATTGAGGAAATTCTTTGAACTGATCTTATATCCAACAAATTTCTGTGTATGGTTTTTTTTTGCCGCTGTCTGAATAAATGTTTTAGTGAAAGGTGTCAGAACTCGCTTAATTCGGCAATTTGCAATAATAGATATTTGATTAAGTTAGGGCTGACAGTTTTAGTCAAATTGACTTTTTTCTGCTGACTAGGGATGGCCTAAAACATTGGAAAAACGTATTTTTAACTTAGTTTGAAGCTTTTAGCATGTGTTTTTATTTGAATTCTTTACTTTTTCTCACTTTTTGAAATTTTGACTTTTTGTCATGTTTCGTGACTTTTGTGATTTTTTTTTCTTACTAAAACTGCCAGCCCTATTTATGATACATCTTTTTTCAAATTAATAAAAAAAAAAAAATTTTTTCGGCAAAACGACGCGTCGGCAAAACGACGCATCGGCAAAACGACGCGTCGGCAAAACGACGCATCGGCAAAACGACGCGTCGGCATAATGACGGGCAGCCGAGAATATAAGTTATAGCTGTGTTTTTTTTGGCGTAAAAGTGACGATTTAATTTCTTATTTTAAGCCGGAATTGCTCTGAAAAATTGTTGGCGGAAAGATATGTTGCAAGTGCTTGAATTAGTTGAATAAATGCGAATTTGAACCGTTAAACAATTTTTTCAAAAAGATGAAAATGGTTATAAATCAATTTTTCTCGTTGTTCACCTAAATGTACAATTGGTTATTATTTTCTTGCCAAATTATTTATGACTTCTCTTTTTGACTCAAATGTAACGCAATTTCCCCAATGTCTTTTTTTCAATTGCTGTTTCGTAAGTGTTCGCGTAAGCCAATGCTTCCTGCTCATTGCCAAACAAAATATCCACGAATGGAACTTTTTTCAAGCCGATCACAAAATAAACTGACAAATATATTCGGCATTCAAATTGATGGGCCAAATGATTTTTTTATTTATTTAAGGGGATAAATTTTTTATTTAAGTGGATAAAAATTATATCGAATTACAGGCTTTCCACCGAATGATTTTGTCATCCATTGACAAACTCTGACAGTGTTTTGAAGCCAAGAAAAAAAAATTCAATTTTATTGCCAAGTGAAGAAATATCATCGAAACTAAAAATTAAGGAGAATTGTTAATGATCCCTAAAATAATTCATTTTCACATCGGCAAAAGTGCAGCACAGTTTTCGCTGTTGATTAGGTCGCGCCGTTCTCTGAAAGTCCATACTTCTCATGGATTTGTGGGTCCGAAGTTGTGTTGCAGGTCTAACATGGGCAAGTAAAATTAAATTTGCAATCATAAAATTATTGGTGGCGGTTTTTTTAAAATTAAAAACAGATTTTAAAAGGCCAATTTGAAGAAAAAAAATTAAATTCATAGATATGTTTATATTTACAATGAAATCAAAAAAACATTCAGTCATTTTTATTGAGTCAACTTCAGGTAACCTAAAAAAAGAAGTATATTGGACACATTAACTATTTATCAGGGTAAATAATAAAAGAGATTCTTAATTTTTTAATTTTTAAACTAAAATTATTTAGCGTTTATAAATTCTTGTATTTCCTTCAATTATTCGTAACTCTAACTGACGACACTCCCTGCCGAAATCGAATTTGCTTTTGCAGATGTCAGAATTAATATTCAAAATAAAATATTTATGACAATTTTGTAAAAATATTATGAATAAATAAAAAAACAGTGACATAAAAAACGAAAAAAAAGTTTAGAATGGACGCATTAACAAATTTGATACCGAGCCCCATAACTCCTCTAAGAAATCAAAGAATTATTCAATCATTATGCATTTTATTAATTTTGATAATTAAACAGTTTAGAATTACAAATTAAGAATGTATTTGAAAAATAAAAAAATAACCATTCAAGAGAAAAGATAAATATTCAAAAAACCAAATATAGAATAAATTAAATTTTTTTCAATAAAATGATTTTGCATTTGCTCTAAAATTGGGAAATTTTCTATTATCAACAATTTAATTCGCAATTCGGCACTTATATAGCTTAACGGGACTCCTTTTGATTTTTTTGACAGGTTTTTTAATTTTGGGGTTTTGAGGTCACTAATAACAAATATGACTTATTTTGGCCAAGATAATAATTTGGACAAATAAATGATGGTTTTCAGTGAATGCGAGTGATTAACAAAAATAAAAATTGGAAAAGAATGGTTATTTAAAAACCAAATATATTTTCAACTAAATGAAATATTTAAAAAAAAAAAAAGAAATATTGAGTTTTATAAGAGTATTTCTTATAAGAATAAAAAACCTTATTATATATAAATAAAAAGATACATTTAATGAATTATTGCAAAGAATATTTATTTATTACTTCATATTTCATATAAATAAAGCTCAGAAATAACATTTTCAAAAATAATAAACTAACATATATAATATTTTATATACAATTATTAAATAAATTAACTTTGCCTTTTAGCTTTTTGATTTCATTTCTACTTACACACAGACCAAAAAAACAAATTGGCATAATAAGTAGGAAATGGTATTTTTCGGCAAAAAAAAAACTTGGATTTCGCTCAAATTGATTTTACTAATTCAGCTAAAAATTTCAAATGAAATTTTGCATAAAATGTCAGGCGTAATTTTTTGGTCAAGTGTTTTATTGTAAAAAAAATCTTACATCGATGGAAAATCCTGGAATTTTACAGCATGTTAATTTTTCAACTAATTGGAATACTTTCAGTTGAGTTAGTAAATTCATTGTTAACAAAAATTTTTGTGTCTAAAAGTACCACAGGCATAATAATAAGAATGAGTAATTCAATTAATTTTTTCTTTTTTAAAAATAGGCCATTTCCTTTTTCTCGTTATTTAAAAACATAAAAAATTGCGATGGACTTTGAAAGAGAAACCTAAATTAATAAATTAAATATAAATGGTAAGTTAATTCAAAATAATAAAGATGAAAATTTGTTTATTGTGGTGAGTAATTTTTTTTTTTGCAGATAGTTAGTTCTTGATGAACTAGCTAAACATCAGGGCTGGGACAAGGACGAAAAAATCTTGCGGTTGCGAATCGCGGATTTTTAGAAAAACATCAAAATTTAAATTTTTAAAATTAAATCACGTATAAAAAAAGGGTTTGTACATAATTTTTTTTTGGATTCAAAAAACTCAATGGTCAAAAATAAGATTTTGTGGACACAATAATTATTTAATATATTTTCGCTATTTTGTCTTGCACTTTAAATTGATCAAATCAATAGTGAGGGGGGAGGGGACGGTGGTGCCTATCAATGCCACCGGAGGGATTTTGTAAAATTTGGGTTTGGTTTACTAATAGTAACTCAAAATGATCAAGTCTTGCAATTGGTAAAGTGACATTTTTTAATGTTGAAAAACTTAAAATTTTATAGTGGGTGGGCCGGCCGGTGGTGCCGACAGGCGCCGCCAGAGAAAACTTGAAATTTATGATAAAATTTGTATACAGACATTCTTTTAAAATCATTTCGAATCCACTTTTGAAAAAAAATTAATGAATTTTACTAAAAAATCCCATAAATTTCACAATTTTTCTTAGAAATCATCAGTTGGGTTCCGTTGTCCAAAATAGCTTCGAAAATCTGGGTAACCGAAATTCCTGTTCGAAAGAAAGAAAGAAAATCAGAATTCAGTAAAATCTCTGACCCAAATTGTTAATTTTATCACATTTTCATTTTTCTTTTTGGCAAAATGTTTTACAAATTTATTTAGGGGGCACGGACGAGTCGGGGTCGTTTGGGCCCCCATGTTTGGGCCCCCATGTTTGGGCCCCGGGGTCGTTTGGGCCCCCGGGGTCGTTTGGGCCCCAAGCCGAAAATAGAGAAAAAAAAATACTACGCAATTTTTTTTTGAAAACCGATAAAACCTAACCCCCTTGTTTTCTGAAAACCTAACTCCCTATTATTTAAAAAAATTTCAGCTAAATGGCGAACCTTATTGACACAAAAAAACAAAGAACAAAGTTAACTCGCGATGGCCATCTCTACACATTTGCAAAAATGAGCGTTGATGGGGAAACGAAATTTTGGAGATGCGATAAACTGAAAATAATGATACCAAAAAAGTTAAAATAAAAATTGTTATCTTTTTTAAAAATAAATTCAAATGCTTTAAATTCCTTGGTAAAAAAATTAAAAAAGAAAATAAAAGAAAAAATAATTATAAACTAATTTTACAAGAAAATTAAATAACTCACAAAAGGCTTCAAATTCAAAGGAATGCAACAACTTATTCATTAATACAATAGAAAAATTTATCTAATTATCAAAAAAATTAACACCATCTTTTTCTAATGGAAATTGATGAAGTGGCCGTTACCCTGTGAAGAAAATAAAAAGCCATTTTTATTTTATAAACTAATATAAAAACATGCAATTTTCAACTAAAATTAAAAATAAACTTTTTTGAAAGTGATTGTTGATTTTTCACTGATTTATAGAATTTTGTAAAACTTATAGAATGATACCAAATTTGTGAAATTTATTCACTAAGAAAAAAAAGTTATGACGTCTTAAACACGTCTTGCACCAAAATAGTCCGGTTCGCTGTGATAAATAAAACTTTATCTTTCGTCAGATTACATTAAATGCTTTTTAATAACCTTAAAATAATATCTGTTTTTGCAGAGGAAATAAATGATTTTATCCGCTGAGAATGGTGAAAAAATTAACTTAAATAAAAAAATTAAAATTTGAAGGAAAAAATCTTGAAAAATTCTGATTGAAATGAATATATATCGTAATATACATACAGTATTTTTGTATACAATTGAAAAGGAAAAGAAAGAATATTCGAAAATGCTTAAATTATTCTTTTTGCAAGCGAAGCATGAACTGAGCATTATTAAATAAAATAAATTTTAAAGCAATTGATGAAATTATAATGCAAAGATAAGGCTATTTGGTTTTTTAAAGTGGAACAAAGAACAAAAGATTTCCCATTTGATTAAATATATTCAATATTCCTTAAATATTGGCTGACTTTGCAAATATTGGCAGGACTTTAAATTAAATTAAAGTACACATTGAGGAAGAAGACGAAAAAAAAGAATAATGTTAAATAATATATTCAGACCGATTTATCGCAATTTTAATTTAAAATTTTTTTTTAAATACCGTAAGATTTCGAAAAAACAGTATGATAAATTTGAATAAAAGGTACTTATGCTTCTATAATTATTTATTTTAATAAAATTAATATTATCGTAGATATAAAATTGAAAAATAAAAAATAAATAAAATTACAAATTATGATTAAAAATAATGCGACATTACATTGTATAATTAAATTTACAATTAAACCAAAAAACTAACATGCATTTACATTCGAGAATTACTTTCAGCATGGAGTCACACTTATTTACCAATGATAAACAATTGATAAAGAGATAAGAAATTAAATAAATAATGGAAAAAATTATTACAAGAGCAAGTTAAAAAGATTTGAGGTTCTAAAATTGCTCAAACTTTTATTTTCATAAAAATCATTTATAAATCATAAAAATTTTCGACAGGAAAGTAGAATAACTAGAAAAATTTTCATGAAATTTATTGGAGTGTCAGTTGAAGTACAAAAAATTTCGGAAATCACACTTCGATTTCTTTTTTTAATATTTAATAAAATTTGGGATTATATTATTTATTTTTTCTTTATTTATGATAAATTGCCCATTCGCGTTTTTCTTATTTCATTTCGCAGATGTTCTCCCTCCGCACCGATGCGGTTGTATTGTCAATGAACTTGAGTGATTAAAACAAATAATAAAATAAAAAAGAAAATTTTATTTAAACAAATTTATTTTCAATAATATCATCATCATCAATCCTCGGTAAACCAAATATTAGTTAAATGTAAATGCGATTTTAAATAAAATTTCAAAACACTATAATTAAAAATATTAATTTTTTCCTAAATAAATAATTGTATTTTGTTTGATCATGGTATGTTAAAATTAGAAAATTAAATTTTCAAACTAAAATTTTTAAGAAAATTTGCCTATCGTGGATTTAATTAAATATCCGAGATTTATTCATAAAATGCACAGAAAAATTAGAATATATTCAGCCATTTTTTATAGCCAATCTGTCGATAAAAAGTAAGCATGCATGAAAACAAACCAAAAAAAGGTCAAGAGTTTGGAAAATTAAAAATATGAAAAAAGGCGATAATAACTTAATTTTATAGCAGCCAATATAAGCTAATGAGGTCAAAATATTCATTTCTTTTAATAATTAAAAATTAATAAATATATCATTTTTTGCGCAATCGGGGAGGTTTTTTTTATTTAATCGGAAAGTGGTTCAATTTGAGCGGCAAATGAGGAATAAATGAAAAGTCGAACATTGTTTTGGAGAGGGGTAAAAGTACAGATTTGCTATACCCCAAAGATGACCAAATTCTGTTTGTCGAACTGGGAGATGGCCAAACTCGCCTATGTGTCCGAGCTGAGCCCCAAGGGAATGCCGCGTATACTTATTTCACAAGTCGGCAATTACAACTGATCGACGAAGTGTCTATCTTCGTGACGAAGAATGAGCTTGATTTTATTGAGTAAATTGCACTATTTAAAAACTTTATGGCAATTTGTTTATTTTTTCTTTTTTGCCTTAGGTTATCCCCCGATTGGCTTGGCACTCATTTGCTTGGCACTTAGTTTGCTCCTCGTTTTGCGCATTCGCCCACGCATTAACCATTGGTGTTGGCCATGGTCCAATTCATTCGTTCGTTTGATCTGGGCCCGTACCATAAGAACGAGGTAAAGTTACCTGGGTAAACTTACCCGGGTAACTTAACCCGGTTAACTAACCCCCAGCTGCGGGTTAACCCGTACTAAATGAATGTTACCGGGTTCTCGCTGGGCTTACCCGCAGCTGCGGGTAAAGTTACCAGTTACCCTGTTCTTTTATTTTTAAGGGATTTTGTTAGATCTTTTTGACGTTACAATTCTCAATGAAATAAAAAAAAATATTATCTGAAAATTAGCTCATTCGATAGAGCAGAGTTTGAAGAACAAATTATCAAAAGGAAATATTTTTATAATTTTACTTTAATATTTAAAAAAAAAAATTTTAAATAGCAAGCCCATGTTGTTACCCTGGTCCGACCCAGGGTAAGAATCTTACCCTCAGCTGAGGGTAACTTAACCAGTTACTTGATTCTTTTAGTGCGGGTTAAAAAGTTACCCGCAGCTGAGGGTAAGTTTACCGGGTTAAGTTACCCGCAACTCGGGGTTGCTCTTTTAGTACGAGTAACGGGTAGGTTAACCCGCAGCTGAGGGTAGGTTAACCCTTACCTCGTTCTTATGGTACGGGCCCTGATGTTTGCCTTCTTCAACTTGACCTGCCCCCGCATCTCAAAGAAAATTGGTTGTCGTCTAACCTTTTGGGAAAGGGGGAGAGTGTTGAAAAGCACACTCTTAAAAGACTGAGCATTAGAGAGTACCCATTTAAAACGGAATAAAACTTTATTGGGACGGGAGACGCGAAGGGAAACTCTGTGGGGTTTTTCTGTCCTAAAAAAACCCTAAGGGCCGGAAGTGTTTCAATTTGCGCCAGGATCTGTTCAAAACGTTCTTCTGAAATACGGTAATTGTAGTTTCTGTCGAATACAACCAGTACAGAAGGAACTCAGCTTTCCTCCAACACCGTAGCTGATACCAATTATCTTCAATTACCGTACCCCGTCCCAATGCTCCATAACATTCGATCGGCAAACAGAAGTTGGCACCGCCCAACAGTCGGCAGGTTAACTCCCTTTCGTTTTTGGTCGTAAGTGGTACCCACTGAAATGTACAAGGATAAAATTTCATTTTTTGTGTTTCGAAATACAATACGCCAACTAAAAACTATGTGGCGAAACAGGATTTGGAATTAGGGAATCCGGTCCGGGGTCAATTCCCTAATCCTGATGCTGAACCGGAAATTCCGGTCACTAGTACACACAATGATCAATAGTCAGGGAAATTCACAAGTGACGATATTTTTGCCTCTTGCCATTTCCATTCCCTTGTTCTCCTTTTCGCCTGATTCGTCCCCCTTCTCTTCCATTTGTCCCCCTTTGGCCCATTTGTCTCCCCCCCCCACCAGGTATAATTCGTGTTTGCACGGCTCATAGTGCATTTTGTTGCTGTGGTGCTCACACGGTCGGGAATGGGTGGACGGCAACCGCCGTGCGCACTGAAATTGGTGCCCGTCACAATGACATCCTTCATCCAATAAAATTTGTTAATTTGTCATATTGAAATTTATTAAATAATTAAAATAATATTTTAATTTATTCCTTTATTTG
Organism: Heterodera filipjevi; assembly: GCA_039877585.1. Classification (NCBI taxonomy): domain Eukaryota; kingdom Metazoa; phylum Nematoda; class Chromadorea; order Rhabditida; family Heteroderidae; genus Heterodera; species Heterodera filipjevi. Next base: position 30,181,545 of record JBDPZO010000002.1, read on the forward strand.
TCTTACCCAAAATTAATTACTAGTTCAAACTTGAATTGTAAAGGCCATTCCAAAAGCAATTTCAAATTGCACTCTTCCCCTCCATTCATTTCATTGGCACATTAATATTTCCGCCTGATGCATCTCCACCACGCCGAATGCCCAGCACGCGCCGCAGCTGAACTTGTCTTCGATGAGGGCAATGGACGGACAGAAGCTTAGGAGTGGGTGCAGGCGAGAGAATGGCATCAGAAGAAAATGCCAAAATAGATCTCTTGTAAAATAGCAAAAAAATTAGGACTTAATTAATTTAATTAGCCCTTTTTGATTATGTGTGTGTAAATTACGCCAATCGCAGAAGGGCGTCAAAAGAATCTGGCAAATCCAAGTCCAAAAAGCGCGTCTTCCCCAACATTTTCTTGGCTTTGATCGAATAGATAAAATAAAACTCAATAAATTATAACATAAATAGTCATTCTAGGGTAATTTAAGGCTCTAAGTACAGAATACGAATCGGACCACCGATTTGGCTTATTTCGAACCCCGGAACAGAATTCGAACATTTTTCAAAAATTAATCCTTTTTTTTTTTTTGGTTGTTGCAAATTTGCCTTATGTATGTATTGATGCTGTTGTTAATAAATCGATTTGTTCACGGGTAGAACAATATAAACAAAAAAACATTGCTTCGACAAATTATCGATCAACTTTCCCATTATTACCCTGTGAATGCGTGATCAAAATCTATTTTCTTTACTCGTATTGTTGTACAACATCACAATACATAAGGCAAAATTTGGAAAAAAATAAAAAATAAATTTTGCCTTTTTGGTTTTTCTGTGTTACATATCACTTATTTTTGCAACAACAATAAATGAATTTTAGTTAATTTATAGCAACGATTAGTTATTTCGATTAGCAATGTCTGAAGCTTCAGAAATTATTTCAAACGGCGCCAAACCGAAGACGGAGCGCGAATTGGCCAAAGAGCGGGCCAAAGCGGAGAAAATGGCCAAATTTGTGGAGAAACAACGGAAGGCGGAGGAACAGGAGAAGGCCAAGGCAGAAAAGATGGCCAAAGGAGAGGAGAACAAAAGGGGGGCCAAAGGGGCGAAGGGAACGTCAGCAAAGCCCCTGGTGACGGAATACCATTGGAGGACCAAGGCGGGCGACAAAAAAGGTGCGTCATTTGTTGTCGTATGACAATTTAGGACAATGCAAAGGAAGTTTGGGGATGGGGCAGAGACGGTACCCAGAATTTTGTCTTGGATGGGGTACCACTCCGGGAGGGACCACTACACCGGGAAAATATCAAATAATTTGGGTGCGATTCATAGTTTGTCCTATAGGTGGCCAATTTGGGACTGCCAAAAAATCAAAAGGTTTCCCCCTTTTGTTTTCAAAACCCAACCTATTTTTTTTTAGGACCTAGATAGAATTTTCCAAAGATTTTTGAAGTCGCATATCACGAATATGATATTTATAATGACCAATTTTGAAGAAGAAAATTGCCAATCAAAGGAGTCCCCTTTTTGATTTCAAAGCGCCCCACTTTGTAACTAGCGCCAAATTTTTCAATTTCAGATTTATAAAGGGGAGGCCAATTTGCAATATACATGATTGTTTGTTTTTATTGTAAAATTGTTTTCCATTGCTTAGATGTGTCCGACGAAATGCCGTCAGCGTATTCGCCTCGCTTTGTTGAAGCTGCTTGGTACGAATGGTGGGAGCGGCGCGGTTTCTTTCGGCCCGAATACGGCGAGCGGGATCTTGAGTTTGTCTTCAGTTTTATAAAAAATAGATTTTGATTATAAAATGCAAAATTTGTTTTTTTTAGCATTCCAAATCCGAAAGGCCAATTCACCATTGTCATTCCGCCCCCGAATGTGACCGGCACTTTGCATTTGGGCCACGCACTGTCCACCGCGGTTGAGGACACAATCGCAAGATGGTCAGTTAAAAGCATTGAAATTCGAACTCCACCACCCCGAAAGATTTTTCTCTAGAAAATTCAAGTAATTTTTCATGCAGAATTAATTTTTGGAAATTTAAAAAAATCAAAAACATTTTTTTAATCCTTGTCAGAAAAATTGTTGAATTTTAGTGGAAAAAAATCTTTAGAAAATAGGTGGGGAAGGGGGGGGGGCGGAAAGGGGAAATAAAGTGCACCCGGAAAGAAGACGCTGTAGGCACTTAACCATAAATTTTTCTTTTTTTTTAGGCATCGAATGTGTGGTCGCACTGTGCTGTTCGTGCCCGGCTGTGACCATGCCGGCATTGCCACGCAAGTGGTGGTGGAAAAGAAGCTGAAACGCGAGCGGGGACTCAGTCGGCACGACTTGGGCAGGGCCGACTTCGTCAGGGAGGTGTGGAAATGGAAAAACGAGTGAGTAGTTTTTTGCCATATTTTTTTCGTAGGGAAGAAAATATCCCCGTAACCGGGGGAGGGGCGGACTCCGCTCCCCGAAGAAAAATAAATAAATAAAGAAGTCAAATATACATTGGGGAAATAAATATTTATAATTATCTCTCATGTTTTTTCAGGAAAGGACACACAATCTATGACCAGTTGAAAAAGATGGGCGCCGGTGTAGACTGGGACCGAGTGGTGTTCATGATGGACCCGGTTTGTTTTTGGTTTTGGCCCTATTTTCTTATTATTGAACGGGTTTTGGGAAAACCGAAAAAACACTGGTAAGGACTTTACGGAAATGTAAAAACGCTTTCTATGACCAATATTTCTTCTTGGTAGGAAGCCTCTTGACACCAAATCAGTTTCAAATTTGTCTCTAATTTAAAAAAAAAGAATCGGAAGTTTAAAAGTACTATTTTTATTTTGCATTTGCTTTCTTTTTTTAGAAAATTATGCGCGCTGTTACCGAGGCATTTGTTCGAATGCACGACAAGGGCGTCATCTACCGAAGCAAACGGCTCGTCAATTGGTCCTGCGCATTGTCTTCTGCCATTTCCGAAATTGAGGTGCGGAAAAAAACCCTACCGCAAGCAAAATCATAAAACAGAAACGAATGCCCGGTTAGTCCCTGCCGGTAACAGTTTCCATCATATTTAAGTTCTTAGAATTCCATGCCTGTAACTTTTTAGATTTTTGAATTTAAAAAAAGAGGGGGCGAGGGAATGGGAGAAAAGAAGTGTACCAAGCAGTTTTACTTGCTCAATGCATTTTTGGATTTACAGGTGGAGAAGCGAGAAATCACCGGCCCTACTCTGCTTTCCGTGCCGTGCCATGTCGAAAAGGTTGAGTTTGGCGTGTTGGTGCTTTTCGCCTACTCACTCGAAGAGGCGGAGCCGAGCAATGGCATCCGTGAAATTGTGGTGGCAACCACTCGGCTCGAGACAATGCTCGGCGATGTGGCCATCGCAGTGCACCCGGAAGACGAGCGGTACAAACAGCTGATTGGCAAAGTGAGTACCATGGAGTGTTTTGATTTGAAATTTGACCGGTCTCTTCCGCCTCGTTTTCTCTCCGAAAAAAAAAATATATATATTTAAATCTTTTAGCTTAATTATTTGGGAATTTTTTCAGGCAGCAAATTTCAAGAATAACTTAAAATTTTCGCGTTTTCTTGGGAATTTTTTCAAAAAATCTGCAAAAATTTTAAGTTTTTCTTGAAATTTGCTGCCTGAAAAAACATCCTAATATTTATTAGAGAGAAATTTTAAGAAATAGACAATTTTTTATTTAAATTTTGTGGGAGGGGAAACGATGCTCACTCGAAATTCTAATAAAAACAAATTTCTCGTAACTCCTCTCCAAAAAATGATGGGCTTTGACAGTTTTCCCTTTATTTAAATTGCTTCTAATCACAGCACTGTCGGCACCCGTTTTTCCCCGACCGTCGGCTGCCCATTGTTGCCGACGCGGCCGTGCTGCTCGAGTTTGGCACCGGCGCGGTGAAAATCACGCCGGCCCACGATCAGACAGACTTTGAAATTGGTCAACGCCATGGCCTTCCGTTGATCAACATTTTCACCGACGACGGCTGTTGTGCGCCCTGTTGCGGTCCTTTGTTTGCGGGCATGCGTCGCTTTGACGCGCGGCGGGCGGTGCGCGAGCGATTGGAGGCGATGGGACTGTATCGGGACACCAAGGACAACCCGATGCTGTTGCGCATATGCAGGTAAAACTGGCATATTATACTAGTATAAACGGACACGGGGGGCAGTACTTTACCCCAAATTCCAAGGGGGAAAAATATATATTTTTTTTTCAAAATTTGTCTCAATCGCACATCTTTGGCCTATTTTCATTTTAACTTTTATTGTCCCGCTCCTCTATCGCTTCCTTGTTTATTTTTGCGACTTAATTAGTTTTAAGTCCAAAAAAACTGAAAAAAAATTCTTCAGTCGTTCCAAAGACATCATCGAGCCCATCATCAAATCACAATGGTACGTGCGCTCTTCAGAGATGGCGGAACGAGCCAAAGAGGCGGTGGCCGATGGACGACTTCGACTCATCCCGGAATATCATGTCAACACTTGGAACACGTGGTTGAACGACATTCGGTTTGTGCTAAAAAAATAATTAAATTCACCAAACTTAATTTGCTGGGGGTAAGTTTGACTCGAAAATACTCAAAATAACGGATACACCCCAAAACATAGCCGCCGAAACACCGCAGGCCGAAATACAGCCGAGACATAACACAGCCGGAAAAAATAGTAAAAGAACCACTTGAATTTTTTCGGAAAAATTCTGAAAGGTGTTTTTGGCTAAAATTTCCGAAAAATACCTAAAACTTTTGAAAAATTTCCGAATCCAAATTTTTTTAATTTTCAAAAACCCTAGATAATTTTCGGAAATTTTATTCAAAAAACACCTTGATTTTTTCTGAAAAAATTCAAGGGTTTTTTCAATTTTTTTCCGCCTGTGTTATGTCTTGGCTGCGTTTCGGCGGCTGTGTTTTGTTCTGTTCCGCAAAATAACTGCTTGACCTTCTCCTTAGTTTGTTGTAAGGAGAGAATGGGAGGGTGTTTTATTTATTTTTTTGCCCTTTTGGCAAATTTTATGTCGAATGTGACCATGGCGGACCCAATTTTCATACATATATTCCTTATGGTTTTTTCATTTTCTTCCAGAGACTGGTGCATTTCTCGTCAGCTTTGGTGGGGCCATCAAATCCCCGCCTATTTTGTCACCGTTCACGGCAACCATTCACCGCCGCCATCGTCGGAAAGCAAAAAAAGCATTGACGAATTGTATTGGGTTTCCGGACGAACGGAAGCGGAGGCGAAGACAAAGGCGGCCAAACGATTCAACGTAACGGAACAGTCCATCACATTGAAGCAAGGTTTGCAAAACCAAGATTTAAAAAAAAACTAATAAATTCCACCCCTTCCCCAAATAATTTAGACGAGGATGTGTTGGACACTTGGTTTTCCGCCGGCATGTGGCCCTTCTCTGTGTTGGGATGGCCCGAGCAAACGGCGGATTTGCGCCATTTTTTCCCCGGCAATTTGTTGGAGACGGGGCACGACATTTTGTTCTTTTGGGTGGCTCGAATGGTGTTCATGTCGCAAGAGCTGTGCGATGGTCAACTGCCGTTTAGAGAGGTGAGAAGACGGGCATTTGTTAATTTTCTTAGATTAAAGGTTTAAAGTTTAACCCCTCCCATTGTTCCATTTGTCGGAATGGGTTGTTTTCGTGCGACACCTATTCAAAACGGCATAATTTTTTAAGGCATTAGGTTCATCTTCTATTTTAAGGACCAACCCTTTCATACCGAAAAATATTGTTTATGATAATTGATGGAAAAAGTTGTATTTGGGCGGAAGTGACACATTTTAGCTTATGCGTGGAAACGACGCATGGAAATAACGTGACACCCCTATAGTGAGTCTATTAATGTTGTTTTAAATGTCAGGTTTTCTTGCATGCCATGGTCCGCGATGCACATGGCCGCAAAATGAGCAAATCGTTGGGCAATGTCATCGATCCTTTGGACGTCATCTTTGGCATTACGCTGCAACAGCTGAACAAAAAGTTGGAGGATGGAAATTTGGACCCAAAGTTTGTTTGGTGTTAAATTATTCATAAATGGGCAAAAAACAAACAAACAAATAAATTGGTAACATTTCAGGGAATTTGAGACGGCAAAACTTGGCCAAGCACGCGACTATCCCCAAGGCATTCCCGAGTGTGGCACGGACGCACTGCGTTTCGCGTTGATGGCCTACACAACGTAATGGAAAAAAGCAATGATCAGAATTTTTTTTTAATTTTCATAAAATATAATTATTATTTTTTTTAGTCAGGGCCGTGACATCAACTTGGATGTGCTCCGTGTGCAGGGCTATCGCTTCTTCTGCAACAAACTTTGGCAGGGCACTCGCTTCGTACTCAGTCGGCTTGGCCCCGACTTCATTCCCTGCGATTCGTTTGAAGTAAAAATAGAAAAAAACTCAATTTGTTATTTAAAGCCCCCTAATACTTAGGTTTTCTATTCACTTTTCGGAATTTCCATTCAAATTTGCCTTTTAGCCTTCCATTTTGGCACTGAGTTTGGCCGACCGTTGGCTTCTCTCCCGCCTGTCCCATTGTGTTGCCGAATGTGAGGCCGCTTTTTGCACATACAACTTCAGGCAGCTGACCACCGCCATCCATCACTTTTGGATCTACGAATTGTGCGACATTTACTTGGAGTCGGTGAAGTGTCTTTTCGTCGTCAATAATACCAACCAAAATGGGACGGAAGAAGAAGCGACGACACAAAAAGTACACAATTCTTTGACTATTTGATTTTCGTAATTTTAACAGTTTAAGAATTTGCATATCAATAGCTTATAAAACATTTCTTTTGTCTTTGTCATTATTCACATATTTAAGTGTTCGGGCGCCAATGTCTTGTTTAAATTCCGCCGGGGCTGCAAATTGGGGTATTATTGAGTTCGGCTCTTTTTCTTGTTTTTTTTTTCATTTCATTAAAATTACTAATTTCTCCTTGGTGTCGCCACACAACGGCATTTCGTTGTAATTTTAAAAACTTAAAACCCTTTAAATTTTGCTTCGTTTTTTTTTGTTGCTCATTTCGCTTCATGGTCAAAGGTCTGCCCCTTCTCATTATCCGACCAAAAATGCGTCTTTTATCATTTAATGTGATCCCATTTTTGTTTAGTCTGTTATGACGGCACGGCACGTGCTCCATTTGGCGGTGGACAGCACCCTCCGTCTGTTGGCCCCCATAATGCCGTTCATTGCAGAAGAGCTTTGGCAACGATTGCCCGTGCGGCCTTCCGAAAGTGCGGAGAGCGTTTGCGTAGCGCATTATCCACAACCGGAGGAGGTGTTTTCCATTGTTTTGGATGACAATTTTGCCTGAGTTTGACATCCTATCTTCGGAAAGGAAAAAATGGCATTTCAGAGATTTTTCCTATTCCGGAATTCGAATCAAACAAGTCGGTCTTAAATGTCATCCCTTAGTTTGTACAGTAATTAATAATTAGTTGAAATGATGACAAATGCACCAGCAGGATTTACTTTTCTCATTCAGAATTGGCCATTCCAAATTGAATCCTTTTCAGTTTCCGTTTCATGACAAAGAAGCCGAGGCCAACTATGAAGTGTTGCGCGAGAAGGTGATCGCCAAAACAAACTGAACACACTGTTAATTGAACTTTATTGAAAATATTGTTAATGTCACTACCGGGCGCTTATTAAAAAATGAATTTTATTGTTCCTTGACATTGTTTTTTTATGTTGAATAAATGGTTGAATATACCACTTTAATATGATTTTCCTAAGAAAGTTAGCATCATTATTTTATTTTATAAATTATTTTTTTTTACATTTCGTTTTGTACAAATAGAAGAAAATTTTGGGGAACGAATTTTCCAAAAATCCATGGCCTTCGGATTCCTCACTCTTGGACTGGTGAAGACAACCATGTGGCTTAAGGTGTGTATTTTATTCGTGAATTTTAATTGTTTTTCGAAAATTTGCTTTTTTAAGTGGAAAATTTAAATAAAACTTCAATTTTTAGCCTATTGCCTCGATGTATTTCTACGGCTATGTGCTGTTTTTTGTGCTATGGCCTGCGTTCTTTCACTTCCCGTTGCGTCCGATGATCGCCAAATGAAAATATTGTTGATTTCACTACATTATTGAATTTTATTGTTTTGTTTTTTTTACTTTTATGTTGAATAAATGGTTGAATATACCACTTTAATATGTTTTTCCCAAGAAAGTTAGCATCATTATTTTATTTTACAAATTATTATTTTTAACATTTCGTTTTGTTTTTATTTTTAATATTATTTTGATTTTGATGGATGTTCGACAACGTTATGGCCAATTGGTTTCGGCACTTGGCCAAAAGAATTATTTGTTGGGTGGCCAAAGGCTGACGCACAATATCGACGACAGCAAAGAACAAATAGAAGAAAATTTTGAGGAACAAATTTTCCAAAAATTGGGCCAAATTCGTGCTGCATTGAACAGCGTTAAAGTAAGGGCGAAGAGCGAGGGCGCAGGTAAATTTTTGGGCTTTTATGCATTGATGGGGAGAGGGAAGGCTCACATTTAATCACCAATTCCACCGGTTGTTGCTCATCTTTTGAGAAATAATCGGTCTAGTAACAAATTTGCATTCATTTTGAGGCCTTTTGTCACGATTTGTAAAAAGGTTCCGAAAGAAAATGGTTTGGGAAGATACAATTATTTTGGTTATGAAATAACTTGTCTTCATTATGGGACTAATATTGACAAGAAATTTTTACATTTTCGCTAAAGTCCATGAAAATGAATGCTTTTTAATATGATGAAAAAAGACATTTCTATAATGAAATTATGACTATTTTTTCGACGTAATTTTGTATAAAAAGCTTTATTTTTTGAGTAGATTTACTCCGAAGTCTCTTTTTTGAATTTCATATAATTTTAGCTGCCATTGTCTCTTTTTTTTCCCTTTTTAGTGTCGCGTCAATTCCGTCTGCGCTCGGCACGGCATTGACCGGTGGCACTCGTTCACTTCTTTTACCCATCCATTGAAGGGCCTTCCCGCGTGGGTGTCCTCTCGTGGTGAGGGCATCACAATTTTATTTTTAGGAAGTTTTCCTTTGAAATCTCGGAAATCAATTTTTCCACATTCATTATAATTTATTTTTTCTTTTTCAGTTCTTGCCCATTTTGCTGAGCGGCAACAACAACAAAACCAACAACAGTTTGAGAGGGAGGAGTTGTCCAACACGTCTTTGCTGTTGTACACTCAGGTTGGATCCGAACTAAAATTCGATTTGGCTTTGGAAAAAACCTCCCCCCCCCCGGTTTTTTGATTTTTTTCTGATGAAAAAAATTAAGAAACTTAATTATTTCACACTAGAAATGTTTTTTTAAATTTTTGTAGGCTTAAGACTTGTCGGCTGAGAATTATTCAAAAATTTTATCATTCGCATTTTAGGCCTTTTGCAAGTTCGTACAGCTGGTCGATGCTCATCATCCCGACTTGTTGTCTCCGTTCCAAAAATGCCAAAAGGACGATAGATCGCCTCGGTTTCTCAAAATCATTGTTTTTTTTTATTGGCATATTCAGTTCTCTTCATCTTTGTGAACTTCCCGGTGCATTTGTTGTTGCCCTAAAACATTCGCTTGACCCGGAACAGAGCAACTCCTTACGATGGTTCATCAACGGGTTAGAATTCTTGAAAATTTCCTGTTTTTTTAATATAAGTTTTCCATTTTCAGTTTGAATCCCCACTGGGAATGGTCTGCTTTGACTTTGTCGAGTTCATCATTATCACCGTCGCATTGTTCAACTACTGCTGTGGAGCTCAACAACGATTTGTTGCTGTTGGATGACCACAATGAGTGTGCTGTGGCCGCCTTCGGTTGGTCGGGTGCCGGCGATGTTTTGCCGGAAGACGAGTGGGATGACGCATTTTTGGCACATCGTTTTGGCATTCTGCCGGTGGACAAAGCCAACGACAGCCCCAACAAGTTTGAGCTGGTCACCGCTGACGGAGGATTCGACTGTGCTGTAAGTAATTTGAGACAGAATTTCTTCATAAGTTTGGCCAAATTGGACAGATCATTGAAAAAGTATAAGGAATCTGGTTTAGCGTTGCCGAATAAAAAACTTTTAAATGTAATTTTTCTAATTATTTTTTCTCCATTATTTTTCCCGCAGGAAAACCCATCGTGCCAAGAATTGCTAATGTTGCCGTTGTTAAAACGCCAAGTTCAAATTGCCCTTAAATGCCTTCGTCAGGGCGGCACTTTGCTGCTAAAAACGTTTACATTCTTTGAGCGAGAAACGGTGGCACTAATTGCCACGCTTTGTGCCACTTTTGGAGAAGTAAAAAGAACTATACTAATTGGTAAAAAATTATGCTAATCAATGAATAAAAATTAGGTCCGATGCATAAAACCTCCGAGCAGCAAACCTGGCAATTCCGAAGTGAATTTTTTAAATTTTTGGTAGTTTTATTTTTATATATAAAAGTTTAATTTTTATTTTCCCAGGTTTATTTGCTGTGTTTGGACTTCAAAGGTTCCTCTTCAGTTTTTGGCAATGAAAATGGCCACAATCGGTGCCCTTTTGACCGAATTCTTTTGAAAGTATTATCCTTTCGGTTTTAATTGAATATGTTTGGTTTTAGCGCATTTTGGATGTTGCCCGTTCATTGGCCGGCCATCAAATTGGCTTCATCGAATTCAATTTGGCCACTTTCCGTCGCCTTTCGCAGGACGAACGCGTAAAAATTAGGGGAAGATTTTTTTATTGGGGGGATTTTTGTTAATTTAAGACAATTATTTCCATTGATAAATGTTCGGAGGTTGAACGATGGGGTGCGCGAATATTGGCCAAAATTCGGCTGGATCAGCGAACACAAATGGCGCCTTCGTCGCATTATTCCTGGTACCAAACTTGGCACCCAAAAAATGCCGACAAAATTAGCCGGCTGTTATTGGCATCAATGCCAAGTGATGGAGGAACGGTAAAGGGGGGGGGGGGGGAAGAAAAAAAATTTTTTTTTTTTTGTTTATTTGTTTAAAATCTCTGCTTTAAAAGCTCATCTCTCATTTTTTTTTTTTAGTTTTCCCAATTTGCCCCACTCATTTTTGTGCCAAACTGTGCCCGGTTTTTTGCCTGGTTACTTTCACAAGAGCAGCAACTACCGTACAGTAATGGCAACACCACGACAACAGCAGAAAATGATGCCTTCAACGGTGACAACCGATACAATGGGAGCATTTGCATTGGAAACGGCGATGGAAAAGCAGCGAATTGGGCCTTCGTTGTGTTCGGCCGAATTGACGACGCCGCGCAACGGGACGGAACTCGTCCAGTGGACCATTCCCTTTTCGCACACCCAAATTGGTTGAAACGGGTGAAAAAGGTTTCTTTTAGTTTATTTTGAAAGGAGCGGGGAGAAAAAGATAAACTTTTGTTTTTGATTTTTTTTTTAAATAATTTGTAGTTTTTTCAAATTCGACTCGAAAATCCTCGAAACAACTTGCTAACAATAAATAGGCTTAGTAAATTTCTGGAAAAAGATCCGGGGTTTTCTTTTTATTTTTTACGGCTGATTGTGAGTTATGTCTCGGCTGAGTTTTGGGGTGGAGATCGAATCGTTCGTCTATCCTCCGCGTACCCACTTAAGTTAAACGTGTACAACTAAAATATAACTACAAAAAAAGAACAAAATACTACAATTCGAAAACAATGTGTCTAAATAACAATGCCTTTAATAAATATTCAAATTGAAAATATATATAAGGGAAGAAATTGCTATTACCGTTGCCAAGAATTCGTTTAATCACTACAAAGAGAATGTACAAAAAGCCGGGGCGCAATTTTAAAAATTCCTTCACGTCTAAATTTCCATATAATCAACCTATTTAATGAGTGGTGGAAAGAGAGTCTGGCTCATAAAATAATGCGAAGGGGTGGGTGCGGGACGAGCTGCTCCAACCGAAATGGGGCAAACCCGAAACAGCGTTATACACCAAATTCTCAGGTCCAAGATTTTTGTTCGGCCATTTCCAATGCAATGGACGAAGTCCAAAACGGCAAAAATACGTGCACTGATGAATGTAATCGCCGTCCGTTGTCAAAATTGGAATGGCTACAATTTCTCATCGAGGTCAAAAAAATGTATAATCCCATATATATATCGGTATTTGTCTTATTTAAGCAGTGTCAATCGGTGTCATCAGCCCAATTGTCTTCCTTTGAGCTGACATTGGGCCGGTCGGAAGCGATTTTGGTGACATTTTTCCCAATATAAATTATTCCACTGTGATTTCTTACCCCCATTTTTTAGTCCCGTTTCTCGGCCTCCGTTTTCGTCACACTATGCTGCATTTTTGGCCATGTAGAGCAAACATTTTGCCATGAAGGCAGTGCCAAATTCCGATTCTCACAACCGAATGTATGCCGCAAAAAAACATTTATGTTAAAAAAGATAGAAAATTAACCCTTGAGCGTTGGCATCCTTTACTAAAATGATTCTTTTTGATATTTTTTGAAATTCCAAACAATAGAAATGTATTGCAGAGTAAGTAAAAAGCTTGAAATACCTTAGGTTTGGAAAAATTACAGATTAAAATACTTGATTCCGATTTATAAATGTTATAACTTTTCTGAATCTTATTTTAATAATTGGGTTCAAAATTGTAATAATGTTTTAAATTGCATGTTTTTTTGTCGCTCCTTTCCTTTATCATCCCCCACCCCCTCTTTTTCAGTCCGCCATTTGCGCTCCTTTGGCCCGCTTTTTGGCAAACATTTACAGCGCGTACGAAGTGCGCAGTGCCTCCGATCACAGGTGGACTTTGCTCAAATTCTTGCCCCTCCACTTATTCGACATGCCAACATGGACTACCGTTTCGGGCGGAAATGGTAGCAAGTCAAATTCGACAAAAGACAGGAGAAGAAAAACAATAAAAATTCCCATTTCAAGAAAATGGAGATGGTCGCGGAGATGAACAACAATTGTTGAAGCTGGGCGAACAAATTGCCGAATTCAATTCGCGAGCAATCGCTCTGTCGTCGCGTGCTGATTGCGTGGCATTGCCTAAGGCAACGACTAATATTTTATGTGCAAACGACAGCGGCACAACCGACAGGAACAATGGTGGACCACCAACAGCAAAAAGGACAAGGAACTGCTCTTGAGGAGTATGAACGAATTGGATTTCCTTTTTTCAGGCTTGGTCCACATTTTGCATTGTCAAAAATTGTCGAAAAATGGATAATAATGCGAAAAGCAGTTTGCCAAAATTTACGCCCTAAATTCTCTTTCAGAAATAACTACAATTGAGAAATAGTATTTGACAGTTTTAACAATTTTGTCCATGTTTGATACAATTTATTTGCATTTTTATTTTTTCAAATGTGTAATGATAGTTACAATTCAATGTATATAATAAAAGTTCACATGATATCAACATTTATTAGAATTTCACGAGAATTGTATATCATTCGACAATAAATAAAACATCAGATAAATTAAGGCCTAACACAGACTTAAAAATAAACTTCTTCAAAAAAGAAATCATTGCCTTCTAAACCAAACCCGCTTTGCGCACAAAAACAAAATTAAACCGCGCTAATGGAATATTTTCAGTTGTTCATCTTATGGGAGAGGAAAATGCTCCAGAAAATGCCGAAAAATTGCAGGAAAACGATGCGGAAGTGAAGTGGGACGACCGTGAGATTGACCATTTGAATGAAGGGCCAAAACTGCAACAAGGGTTTACGCGGGGGAAAATGGAAAAAATTTAAATAAATGAATGCCTTATAATTGGTGACCAGCACATCTAAGTAAATGCGGTTTGTCCTTTCAACGGCGTTTTGGATGGAAAAAGTGTCCAAGAAGTTGACGCAAAACAAAAAGATGCCAGTCAAAGCGGGCGCTAAAAAGATTGTTTTCTTATTTCAATTTAATTCCAATGAGAAAAAAAGTTTTACAATTTTGTTATTGGGCAGCGAGCACATCAAATAGTTGGCCCAATTTTCATATTTTCCCAGAAATCTTCTCCATATAAAAAAATGTCTATTTTTTTTTTTTGCTTGATTTCGATAAGCAATGAATCCGTCTTTGTCACAATTTCGGCTGATTTCATCGTTTAGCCATAGTCGAAATTTTGAACTCTAATCGAATAACATACTTAAGCTAAATCTCGTCAAAAATTATGCCTAAAATCCAGATTCAGCCTTTTCTCCCATCCCCCTTCCATTAGCCCAAACCAACCGATCAGACTTTGATCCACCAACACTCGTTTGAGTCCCGTCTGAACAGACATTTTTCCGGACGCACCCACTCCTTTGGGACTGCCAATGTGTCGATCCATAAAGCGAAACCAATGGAATTGAATGGGAGCCTAAATAGATACATAAAAAATTGCCAAATTCTGGCCCTAAATTAAAACAAAGAATAATTATTTCAAAATTGTGTATCATTTCTTAAAACAAAATTAAAAAAGCATACGATGACAACGGCTGTGGTGAGTGCAAATCTCGACGTGCGCAACGGGTCCCATTTGTCGCGTTTCTCAATGAATTTTTGGCACAAAATGTCGCCGGTCGCCGCAAGAACGCCTGCAAATTGCAATTCCTATTTTTATGTCAGCATTTTGTTGGCATTGTCAAACCTGCAGAAAACACTTGCACGAAAAAAGGTTTGCCGGGAAAAAATCGGTGGAAAAAATGTTTGTGAAAAAAAATTGACGGCATTGCCGTAGTCGTTGTTGCTGTCGTTGCCATTTAAAATAAGTTATTGGAAAAGCATACCGGATACTTAATTTTTATATGCATTTTTAATTAATTTTATTATTTTTTCAAATTTTCGACTTTTGGTTCGAATTTGAGCCCGCGTTCAGAATTATCAAATTGAAGGCCATCTTATGATCAGAAACATTGAAATTCTCGGAGTAGAATAAATGTATGTAAAAGAAAACAACAGCAAAAATGAAAGAATTGGGGTCGAAAGTGTTTTCGTTTCTTTTTATTATAAAACCAAAAAAAAATACGTTTCGGTTGGATAGTGAGAAATTGGGAGACGAAAATTAAAGAAAAGTGTAAACAAACATGGTCTTTGAACATTTAAGTATATAGACAAGTGACGAAAATAGACAAGAGAAAAATATTCTCTGTGGCATTAACTGATGCCCCAAAAATTTAACAAAAATTAAAAGAAGAAAAATAAAGCTTTACTGCTGATTTGTCCTTTATTTCAAAGCACCGTCCTTTTTTGGGTTGAGTCCTTAGAAAAACTGAAACGTCCTTTATTTCAAAGATGTCCTTTGAAAACAGCTTTTTGCCCATAAAATGTAAAAAAAAAGGCGCTGATTTCATGAATATTAAAATTTTTGGCTTTATGTCTAAAGAATTCTAATTTAATTCTTCAAAACTGACCATTTAATAGTCAAAATCTGTTAACAAATCACAACAAAATTTTCCAGGCGGCCTCTATCGGCACCGCCGGCCCCCAATCGCTTAGGTTTTCTCAAAATCGATCAAAAAATCCACAAATTGGTTCTTTTTGGTGCAAACTCTGTTACCAAAATACAGTCCAATTTTTAAATTTTCTCCCGTCGGCGACTATCGGCACCGCCTCCATGGCATCATGTGATTCCGACAGTAAGTGATTTCGACAGTGAACTATTTCCCTTGCTCTTTATGTCTGCTATTGGTTTCGACTAGGGCTAGGCACCAGGGATGTTGCAAAAGGAAAAATAAAAAGCGAAAGGCGAAAAGCGAAATAAGCGAAACCAAAATAAAAAGCGAAAGGCGAAAAGCGAAAAAAGCGAAACCAAAATAAAAAGCGAAAAGCGAAAGCGAAAGGCCCAAAAAAGGCGAAAAAGCGAAAAGGCGAAAAGTGAAAACGCGAAATTTTTTTTTGGGAAACAAAAATTTTAAAAATTTGCGCCAAAATCTTCATCATTTGAATTGTAAAAATTAGACTCTTTTTATTTAAGTGCACGAAAAAAACAACAAAATATTTAATAATACAGAAATTTTTGAATAGATTTGTTCGCAAAAATTTATAAATTTAAAAAATCACTATTGAAAATCAAAATCCAGAAAAAAAAATGTTTTTTTTTTTTTAATAATGAACTGTTTTAACCCATTTTTTGCAAGAATTAATGTTTATAGCATATTGTTCACTATGGCAGTATTTTTTTAGCTATTAGGCTTTGAAATAAGACTTTTGATTTTTAATTTCGAAAAAGTAAGAGTCGGCGGTGCCGATAGGCGCCGCCGGGAAAATTTTGAAAATTGGTTGTATTTTGGTAACAGTTTTTCACAAAAAATGACCACATTTCTGATGCTTTTCGAGTTAAATTTTGAAAAAACATAGGCGAAAAAGGGTCCGGTGGTGCCGTTAGGCGCCACCGGAGAAAATTTTTGAAAATTATGGCTCATTTGTTAACAGATTTTCTCAAAAAGTGGACAATTTTGTGTCCTTTTTTGAAAAATTTCAAAAGGTAGTGTCCGGCGGTGCCTTTTTTCTACGATTCGACCCTCCAAATAAGGACAAATTTTAGAAATAAGGACAATTATGATTTTTGGTACATTGTGAAGATTAGTGAGATAATTTTTAAGAAAATCTAAGTTAAATGGTGTCCGGAGATATCGTTAGACGCCGCCGGATTTTTTTGAAATTTAAATGATTTAATTTTTGCTTTACATACTTTATTAATTGAGAATTTTTTTTTTGTTTAACATTTTTTTTTCTCTAAAATGCGTATATACGCGGATCACGGATGGATATGCCAAAAATTGGGACGGATACAGACGGACAGGGATATGAACCCCTCAACCAATGACACCAACAATTTATTAATTTTCTTTTCTCCGAGATTTTCCTACGTATCTTCCAAAAAAAACTATCTTTAGGGGTGTACTTTTATTTCGCTTTTGCGCCAAAAAGCGAAAGGCGAAAAGCGAAATAAGCGAAACCAAAATAAAAAGCGAAAGGCGAAAAGCGAAATAAGCGAAACCTAAATAAAAAGCGAAAAGGCGAAAGCGAAATGCCCAAAAAAGGCGAAAATGCGAAAAGGCGAAACGCGAAAAGCGAAACTTGCAACATCCCTGCTAGGCACCGGACCAGACTCCGGCCGGATTTTTCCGGATCCGGGTCCGGAATCCGGGTTTTTGGGCCTCACCGGATTTTTCCGGATTTTCCGGAAAAATCCCGCCGGTAAATTTTGGAAAATGAAAATCCGGATCCGGCGAAAAAAATTTGCAGTTTGAAAATCCGGTTCCGGATCCGGGAAATCCAATTTGCCTAGCCCTAGTTTCGACAGTACAGTGAATTCGACATTGAGTGATTTTGACAGTAACACTTGATTCTATGAATGGTTATTTTCTGGGTCTGTGCCCTAAAAATCTTTTGAAATGTTACAGGTTTCTTTCAATTCATTATTTTTTAATAATTTTTCGACAGTATGTAACACCCAATTTTATGAATGATTTATTGCTTTCAAGCTGCGCCTCCCGACGGAATTAGAGGGCCACATTATTTGACGTCGTTTTCCTGCCTTAATCTCTTTAATAAATACAAAATTTGGTTTTTTCAAACCTGCTGTTTTTGAGGTTCTGGTAAATGGTTATGGTCATTCTCCCCAAGTTAACCGCTCATATTGTCCTCCTCCATAATTGTCACGCGTGCATGGCAGCTACGAACTGAACATCTCCACCATCGTTTTTTGTCGTGCACATAACAAAACCCTAGAAAATATTTGAGAATTTGTTTTACCATGGCTTCTCACCATTATACAAAAGACAAATACCACCCTTTTTAGTTTTACCGGCTTCAAAATGTATGGTGGTGGGTTCTGCTTCTAAATCGTTGTCATTGTAGTCGTCATTTTGTTCATGTTGTACAGAATTCGTTGCATTTTCGCTGTCATTGGTCATTAAAACTTCCGTTTACAACATTTTTGTAGACTTTCAATTTTTTTGCGATTCATTTCAGTTTAAAATTCTCTTAATATAACAGTTTCCAATAATAGATATTTATGATACATCTTTTTTCAAATTAATAAAAAAAAAATTTTGGTCGGCAAAACGACTTATTTTGCCTTAGCCGGCAAAACGACGCGTCGGCATAACGACGCGTCGGCAAAACGACGCGTCGGCAAAATGACAGCGCGCCAACAAATTCCCCTACATTTATCCGTTAATTAATTCAAAATATTTATTTACATAGTCAAGACAGGTGAGAATTGTGTATGTTCACTTCCGCTTTGAATCATTTAAAATTATATTTTTATATAAATTTACTTGAAATATGTAAAAAGTGATGCGATATAAAAATTAATAAACAAATAATCTACGGTCCAATGTAATTCAGTGTGCGTGTCAGGTGATTTCGACAGTGATTGATTTCGACAGTAGGTGATTTCGACAGTGAACTCATTAAAAAATAATGAATTGAAAGAAACCTGTAACATTTCAAAAGATTTTTAGGGCACAGACCCAGAAAATAACCATTCATAGAATCAAGTGTTACTGTCGAAATCACTCATTATTTGTTCAATTTGCTTAGGTGAAAGTTTAATTTTATGCCAATTTTAAAAACTCGGTGTTACTGTCAAAATCACTCAATGTCGAATTCACTGTACTGTCGAAACCAATAGCAGACATAAAGAGCAAGGGAAATAGTTCACTGTCGAAATCACCTAGTGTCGAAATCACCTGACACGGCCTCCATCCCCCCCCCCCCCTTTGGTGAAAACCTAAACATTTGAATAAATTAACCCTTTTATCGCATATGATAAAAATTTTGTTATGTCCTTTGAATTCACAAATTCTCTCTCCTTATGCCTTTTAAAATCACCTTTATCGGTCCATTGAAATCGGACTTGGCCGATGAAAATGAAAAATGAAATTTCAAAATTCAAATTCATTATGAAAATGTTAACAAAAAACTAGTCATAACTTTGCACCAAAGCTATCAAACTTTAAATTCTTGATAAAATTTGATAGCCCTAAGTCTTCTCTATTATCCAGTATAATTTCAAAAAAAGTATATGGCCAAAGGAACTAAAAAAAATAGGTCCCAAAAAAACAAGTTTTTCAAACATTTTTCGTCATAACTTTTTTGAAATTAAAAGAATTTTTCTGAAATTGTACAGCTAGAGGGCTATCAAATGTTTAAGAACCTTCTTACTTTACAGAATTCCTCCACATGGAGGAATAAATGGAGCCGATTCGTTTTCTGATGATTTTCTGAATTTCCAATCACCGAAAATCCTAAAAATTCTCTTCAAATAATTTTTCAATGATATCTCCTCTTCTTATATCAAATCAGAGGCCCGAAAGCTCAAAAACTGAGTTGCCAAAATAAATTTATGGTAAGTGTCAAAAATTGCTGAGGGATCCGAAAACCACATGGGCCAATATGAAGGAAGATGGCCTCAAAACAAGAAAGCGGTGGATATAAGGAAACGGATCCACGTTAGGGCCTCGAGCGGCGGTCAAACCGGCTTTCCAGCCCAATTTTTCGCCTCAATTATAATAATACATAGTTATAAATCAATTGCAAACATTTTTTTTTTTTTCTATAAAATAAAGACCCATCGTGTTTTATTGGAAAATTATGTTAAAATTTTATGGATTTAATAAAAATAACAAAATTTTGATGATGTAAAATGTAAAATATTTACATTTTTTATAGAGTAGCTTATTTAAGGAAATTGTCTGAGGCAATCTCTGTCATATTATTTTAGAAATCGAAAAATGTTTTCCTCAATTGCCATTTTAATTTTTACGTTTGTTTTTGAATTCCGAAAAATTGTCGCCCCTCCGCCGAATTTGCCAAGGACTGTTGCGGGAAATGCCAATTCAATACAAAACTCGATACTTTTGCCAAGAATTGAGAATAACAAATATTGTAATGTATCTCCAAATGGACTATTTTTTAATTCATTTATTTCACAAAAGTTTGTTAATCCTTTATCAGCAGGTAATTAATTAGGAATGCAATTAGTAATTAATTAGCAATACAATTAGAGAAAATTAAACAATATTTTAGCAAAAATTAAAAAACAGCAAACAATTGTTGTTGCATCAATGGGAAGTAAAAGACGAAATTTGTCAAATAAAACGCCATTTAATTATACGAATCAGCTGAAGATTATGCTGGCGAACAAATTTGAAACCGAAAGAGTGCGAAAAAGCACAATTGAAGCGCTCGGGGGAGAATTCAGACGGGAAATGGTCGAAAATGAAAAAAGCGAAAAATAAATATGAAAGATTAAAAAATTATAAATTATAAATAAAAAATTAAGAAATTTTTTTTAATATTTTTTAAATTTGAAAAATTATAAAATAAAAAATATTAAATTTTATTTAATTTTAATATTCTTTAAATTAATTGTATAAATCTAAAAAATGCATCAGAAAATTGACGCCTACCCAATTTATGTGCTAAATGCGGCTCTGTCAAAAGCCAAAGAGTTGACCGAACACTCAGCCGATGAACTGACCGAAGATAAGCACATTCTCGAAATTGCGGGAGCAATGTGGAAAGCGATCAAGAAGCTGCAAAAAGAAGTGAAAAATCAAAAAAAAATAAAGGAAAAATAATAAGCAAATATAGGCAGAAACTGCAATGAAAAGATGCCATAATTTAGTCAAAAATAACATTTTGGGAACTAAAATAAAAACGTTTTTTTAAAAAAATGCTTTAAAGCCTTAGATAGCATGTTCCTTTGACAAATTTAAGTGTTTGCAGCGTATTTGTTATCTACGGAAGTATTTAAGCGATTGGGCTTTTTTTGAAATGAAATATTCTTTTTTAATGTCGAAAAGGAAGAGTGGGTCGGCGATGCTGATAGGCGCTCTGCTCGGGAAAATTTCAGAAATTTGAGATTGATGGTCCTGCGGTGTCGACAGGCCACGCCAAAAATTTTTTGAAAATATTAAAGAATTGACTTCAAAAAATTGTCAAAAAAAAAACAAAATTTTTTACCCAAAAGTAAGAAATAAAAACAAAAACACAAGAACAGTAATTAGGCTGAACTAAGACATTTCTTAGAACTAAGAACACTTTAACACTAAAATTCGACTAATAAGAAAATTTCTAAGAAATTAGAACAAGTGGCACTTTTGCCATAATGGCATTCTTTAATGAACAGAATGCAAATGCGGTGGACACAGTACAACAGCTACGTTTCGTCGGTTTGGTGCTTTGGCATTTGGCCGTTCGGCAAAATCCGATTATTGACCCGGAAAACGAAGCGGATCAACTGCAGATATTCATTGCCAAAATGTGGCCCAACATTGATGCACATGACATGGAATGGCAAGAAATGCTTTGGGAGTTTGACCAAAATTTGTTGAATTTTGCCATTCCGGAAAACCGAAAAATGGAAGAAAAAGTGAGGGCCGACGAATTTTGGAAAAGGGAGGAGGAGGAGCAAAAGGAGAGGGAATGCGAATTGATGAGAGAATTGGAAGAGAAAATGGGCAAAGGCCGGGCCAAATTTGGCGATGAAGAAAGACATGAAGAACTGGCCAAAAAGTTCAGTCTGCTCAGCCAGCATGTGATACTGCTCAATTTTTCCTTAGTTTACAGAACATTTCTCGTATTCGGAGCGCAAACCATGGAAATTCTTTTGTTTATAAGGGTAATTAGTTAATTAAACCTATTTAATTAATGCGTTAATTATTAATTAGGCCCTTTTGGAAGGACATTTCTGTTCAAATACATTGGACGAATATTTGGAGAATGGCAAACAAATTGAGATCAATTCTTACTTTTTGATTACTCATCCCTCGCTACGAACTATGGCTAATCAACTGTTGACAGTCGGAGAACATATCGGATACAATTTTTAGAAAATATATTTCTATTTTTTAAATTATATATATATATTAGCTAAAATTTTAATTATTATCTTTTTTAGTTTATTTTTTCATTTATCGAATTTTCACTTATTTGCTTCTTCTTATTTTTTTGTTTTGCTAACTTGGGCTATGCTAAAATGCATGAAAAAAGTAATTCTAGCTTCTAGGCCAACTTTTTCATGCTAATTTTTGCTGAAATAGGGAGCATTTATTTAAGTGTTATATCTCAGGAAACTTTTAAATGTATTTGGTCACCCATTTTGAGCAGATTTTTTTTGAGCATTTGCTTGAATTTTGTTTTTCCCATTGAAACACAAATTTTTCCTTCTTTTCTATGGCATTGCTTCGCTTTGTTGAAACAAAGAAGACACGGGGAATTTTTTTTAATCAAATAAAAAAAAGAATTTAATAATATTCAAAAGCTTTAAGAAATGGGGGAAACTAATTTTGAAAAAATTTCTAAGTAAAAATAGAATACTTCTTATAAGTTTAATGTATAGGGAAAAAAAGAATGAAATATAACATTTTTATTCATTTTAATAAAGTTTAAACTAACAGTAAAAAGAAAATTCAATTATTTCGAAGGAAATGAAAAAAAATAAAAAACTCACCTAATTTAAAAAATCCAGTAAGATAGTAAAAAGTTTTAAAAATATATTTATTAAATATTGTTACCTTTTGAAAAAAAAACTGGCCGATCAACGAATAGGCCAAAATTATAATTAAAACAATAAATTCGCTAAATTACAGTACGATCTGCGAATAATTAAAAAAAAAGGGTACCCGGACATTTGCGCCAGTAACATTTGCGCCGAAAAAGCCAACTAAAAAAAAAACAAGTAAGCATGTACTTTTTTTTAAATACACTCTAAAGCTTTTATATTAGAAAAACGGCTTGCTCAAGGCCCAACAATGAGCGCTTCACAAAGTAATCAAAGTTAGCCACACTCATGTTAGTCAACCCAATGATCGATCCCGTTTTACTAATAAAAGCTTTAGAATGTATATAAAAAATTCATGCTTACTGGTTTTTTACAAATTGGATTTATCGGCGCAAATTTACTGGCGTTGGTGGTGCCGACAGGCGCCGCCGGGAATATCTTTTTTTAATTTGCGTGTGCTTTATTAACGGATTTTGACCAAAAACTGGTCATTTTTGGTTGAGAAAACATGGGGGTCCGATGGTGCTGATAGGCGCAATCGGGGGAATTTTGAAAATTAATGGCCCATTTGTTAACAGATTTTCTCTCAAAATTTTTATTTTGGAAAATTTTTAAAGGGGTTGATGACCGGCGGTGCCAATAAGCACTGTAGGGGAAAATTTACAAATATTAGTTAAGATTTGTTAACAGACTTTGCCCCAAAAAGGTCAATTTTTAGGCTTTTTACTAATTAACAAAACAAAATCTTTCAAGTGATTTGTGAAACAATTTCAAAAATGTTCACGCAATGTGGTTGATTTGAACCTGGCGAAAATAGTGAGAGTCAGTGGCTCAATCTTTAGGGGTGTACTTTTACCTTTTCGCTTTTCAGCCAAAAAGCGAAAAGCGAAAGGCCCAAAAAAAGCGAAATGCGAAAAAGGGAAAGGCGAAACGTAATATCCCTGGTGGGTACCTTATGCTGTTTTCTTAACTCGATTGTCACATGACGTACAGTTTAAATTTTTGCAGCAAAATAGTTTGGCACAAGGCCTACCCTCCTGCAAAATTTCAAAAATTTTTGTTTAATGCAAATAAATAATAACAATTTTAAGAAAGAATTAATCTATATTTCAGTCTTTTCATTATAAATTTCAGCTCTATTGATTAGTCTGTGGGAAGCAGGTGAAGTGAAAAACAATCAGATGCCTTATAATTTTGGAACGGAGCATAGTTTAAAAAAATACATATGTATAAAAATGAATATTATTTAACCCAAAAGTGATGCAAAAAAAGGAAATACTTAAGAATGGCTGTCCTTAATTTAACTTTGAAAAATTTAACTTTATTATTTTAAATTAAAAATTGGTATTTGGGAGTTTTCAAGGGTGCTGAATCGGGTAAATACTCGTTTTCAATGAAAAAACATGGCACTGCCCGGTGCATCATAATTGATCAAATCATAGATCAGATAAATCATAAGACAAATCTGTTAATATTCGTGATCAGCACCCTTGAAAACTCTGATAAATCAATTTTTAGCTCAAAATAACTAAGTTAAATAGGACACTCATTCTAAAGATTGTCCAAAAAAAAATAATAATAATTATGGAGTGAAAAATTCATGAAACCTTGAAATGCATTATTTTTTTTTATGTCTATAGGGCTTTTTCGACTTTTTCATTTTCTTCTTTTTCTCTCCCCCATTTGCAAGTCTTTTGGCCTCTTCCGACGGCACACATTCGTTTTTGGCAGAGTCCCATCGGCAACAACTAAAGTCCCAAACAAATTCAATAAGCCACAAAAGAACATTCCTCGCCCTATTGGAAGTTGATATACGGTCAAAAACAGCAGGAAAATTGTAAATGCGGTGGGGAGCAATGGAAAATGATTGCTCATTTTATCTTTTATTTGTATTTAAATTTAAAATAATAAAGCATGGTTAGTTAATCATTTCGTTGATTAATTTTCAGGGCTGGGCGAATTCCGAATCTTTTTGGACCCGAAAAATTGTAATATCTTCAGTTGTGAAAAGAACGAATTTGAAAAAATGAAGTTTATAACATTTTGCATTTCAGTCTATTTGAGCCTAGGAATTCCTGATCAAAATTACTTGATTAGTTTTTAGGGCCTTATTATGCCTTTTTTCATATGAATGTCCAATAATAAAATTCAATAAATGTTAAAAAAATTTATTATTGTGCAATTGATTTTTTTAATCGATTTTTCTATACAATAATTTTTGAACTTTTTGGCATTTAATTTTTCATTTTTTTAGCATCGTTCGTTTTTAGGGCCTAAAATAGCGGTCCTACTTATGAAATGCCTAGCATAAGTAGGCATCTTATGCGTTGAAGGTTTTTTAAATTCATACTGTTATATATGATACAAAAGTGCATTGGTGCGGTGCCTATACTGTATATGATAAGGTTACAACAAGGAACTAAAGAAAAGGCATAATCAAAAATAGAGCTGTGATTTATATTAATTTTCTATTCTGTTAAACTTTACTTGAATTTAAGACTTTTTTGTTCGAGTTCGGGTCAGAGGCCCGAAATTTGTCGAAATAGATGCCGGATTCGTGATCCGCCACCCCGAAAACACACGCAAAGGTTTTTTACATGAATTTCAGGCTCTAGTCAAAAAAGTCAAGAAAATTAACAATGCTTTTTGAAAATAATCCTTTTAATCGAAAAATGATTTCTGATCACAAAATGATAATTTAAAGTTACTCTTTTAATTTCCACCAATTCCACGCCTTCCCTTCTTTTTTCGGCATTGCTTCGACACTTTTCTCGTCCATCACACATTTTTGTGCCTCAATGTCCCATTCACAACGAAAATTGCCAATCTCTTCTCTTTTTATTAATAAATTCGTACAATTATACTCGTCTTCTGCTTTTTTACATATTTCTTTGATCATTTCCAATTTGCTTTTGTTTTCGCCCGCATTCTCGTCGATTTGTGCTATAAAATTAGAAAAAGATTTCATTTTTTATTGATAATAACTTTTCTTCAACAGGAAATTGACATCCTTTCTTAAATTCACTGCATTGGCTTGGCCGGCCGGTGAGCAATTAACTTAATTTGCAGTTTTTGTTTTCCATTTATGAGGGTAATTAATAAATGGTGAAGTTTCAGCATTATAAATTAAATTAAAAAATTTACCACCATTCATTTTATCAGATATTTTATGAGAATACATCCCCTGCACATTTGGCAGTTGTTTTATGGTCAATAGCAGCAGAAAAATAGTTAATAGGGCGAGAAGCGATGGAAAATAAATGCTCATCTTTTTAGTAAAAATATTAATAAATAATTATTTATAGAAAAAGAGGAAAAGCCAAATTATATATTTATTTATTTATTAAAATCAATTATAAGACACTTTTTTATTGAATTTTTATTACGTAAATTGATGGTGCAAAACCTTATAATTTATATTATTTTTAATATTGAAAATAAAAAAAATATTTAAAATAGTTATTTTTGATGATTTGCTGTACCAAAAAAACATAAAATAAAAATGTTTCTTTCTGGCGCATTAAATCTTGCGAAAATTTCGCTTTTTCTTGAAAGTCCTTGCCTAGAAAAACTTCTTGGATTTTTTTGAGAAAAACTTAACACTAGTAAAGGTTTTTAATGTCTCGGCGGTGTTTCGGGGTGTACCCCCCCCCCCCCCCCCCTCCCCCTAATCAGGTTGAGATTCACCGAATTTTATTAATTAAACAAAAAATAAATAAACTCTAAATAAATTCCTTCACATTTTCATTCATTCCCATCAATTCATTAGCTCGTCCTTAATTTGCTCATCCCTCTGCTTCTTCTGCTGATCATCTTCCCCATCGTTCTCAGTGATCAGTCGCATCAACCAACACTGATCATTGTTGTCCCCTCTTTCTTCCTCCACAAATGCTTCTTCACTTCCCATTTCTTCTTTTAGCGCTGAACTTACGGAGAAAATGCTGAAATATTTGTTCAATTTATTTTGAATGAAAATTTTTATTTTTCATATTTATAAGATTGGCCGACATTTGCGGCACCGACTTTGCGGCGCGTGACCCAGAAAAAATTGTAAAGTGAACTAAAACAATTATTATTAGGGTCATTCGAATCCCTAAACTACATTATACCAAAAAATCAAAAAAATTGATTGAATTTTAGAAAAGTTATAACCTAAAATGTTCGAAAATTTGGGAACGTCTGTTTTTGGTTATCTTTTTATCATAACTTTTCCGAAACTTAACCAATTCTTTTGGTTTTTTGGTATAATATAGAGCATATTTAGGGGCTTTCGAATGGCACTAAGGACAATTAGCTTAGTTTATTCTACAATTTTTTCTGGGTCCCGCGCCGCAAATGTCGGCGCCGCAAATGTCGCAACACCATTTATAAATTTGCTTATTAACTTGGCCCACTTCTGCTGCTGCTGTTGTTGGTCATCCCATCCAATTGTGCCCCTCTGGGAAATTGGCACTTGGTCACGAATATAATGGCCATCATTATGATCATTTGCATCGTCCGCCGTTGAATGCGCAGTCGAAGCGTTGGAAGAAACAAAAGACAAAGCCGAAATATTGCTGGAGAAGTGGGGAATTGGTTGCATTGTCTCCTCCGGTATTTGTGAGGAAGACGATTGTACTGTATGGCATTTGGTGTTCTGTCAGCAAAGAAATTAAAAAAATAAAGATTTTAATATGAATTTTAATTTGACAATGCTTTTACCGGCAAATTATCTTCCGTGTTCATCTCCACTTCATTTTTTTCTTCAATAATTTTTTCGTTTTCATTTCGAACTGAAAAATTTCTCTCCGTGTCAATGTGTCCGCCGGGAACGCACAGAATTTGACGAGCCAACATTCGGAGATTCGAAAATGACTTAAATGGGAAAACGAAATATTAAAACAAAATGATCAATCAGAGAAAATAAAAATATTTTTTAAACAATCAAAAAAAATAATAATAATTAATATTTAAATAAAAGGCCTCACCACAGATGCTAAGTCGTTATTCCAATAGCTGAACAGGTTGAAACTGTTAGTATTCCTCGCCCTGTACTGCTTCGCAAATGTGACAAATTCCGCCACTTCGTCCCTCTCCTCCTCCTCCTCCTCCTCCCCCTTTCCCTCCCCGTCCATTTCAACGGCACAGCTGAACAACGGCCTCTTCACGGACGGAACGGCACGACGTGGCATTATGTGTTGCTCGATTCTTCGACGATGGTTTTCGGAAAGAATGACACGAGCAAAAGCCAATCGAAGTTCAGCAAACATCTATCAGTGAAAGAAAAATAACCATTATTTTTTAGAGAAAGAAAAATAGTCGCTATTTTTTAATGTGACTCATTATAATAAAGAATTAAATCAGGATTATTCCGGGTCGAGAAAAGTCAAGCAGGACGACTAAAAAAAAGTCGGCTAGGGTTTCGTGAAACGAGGACATCCATGCCAATAGTTTCTTCTGTTTCTGTCTCGTCGTGCCCACCTCTTCCTCTGTCCAACGCGCGACTTTGGCAAACACTGCGGGCAGTTCACGACGCCACGCACTCGGGTCCATTGCCGCTGCGGTATATAGCAGATGCTTATTGACTGAAAATGAATTATAAATATTACATTATTTTTTTAAAAATGCCCCTTATTCTTCTTTGTTATTTTTTATAATTAAAATTCTTAAAATCATTAAGGATCATTCGTAGTGATGCTCGAGACAGCAATTTCCCAAAACTCGAGACCAAGACCAAAAGCACGAGTTTTCTCGAGTCGAAACTGATACTCTCGAGCATTATTAATGATTACCCTTGGCACCCCGCAGTGGAGAGATGTTCCAGTCGAGTGCGTCCAGTGCCGCCTCGCATAGTTCGTGTTTAAGCACCGTCGAATTTGGCATCGCTTCATCACGCGCGGTAATTTCTTGACAACTCTGCATGGCCAATATTCTCAACGTGTTCAGTCCACTTTCAATGCCGGCCAACGCGGGCAACGCACGATGGATTGTCGGCTGATCACTTTCCTGATGATTTTCGTCTATGTATGAATGGTCTTTTTTGATGTGAAAAATGAAAGTCAGTCAATAATATTATTCAAGAGAATTATTTACTGTGAATGACCGGCAGGCAAAGAACCGTCGAAAGTGAGGCCAAGGGAGAAATTGCCTTCCCCCCCCCCTCCCAAAAATAAAAATTTTCAGAATTTTGTTGCAAGTTTTAAAGAGCAAAAAAGGGTTGGGTATCGGATTCACCCCTCCGAAAAATTTCCTGGTTATGGGCCTGCAAGAGCAAATAAAAAATTATAATAATTTAAATAAATTATGTATGAGCGCCAAGTTTGGATCGGCCATTTCTTCCTAACTCTTTTCCCCTCCGGCGCCCCGTGACCAACTTCAAAAAATTCTATCCATTCGACGATCGGTTCGGTGGCCATCAGATACGCCTCCAACTCGTCTTTGTGGGCATAAATGGCGTCGAATTCCATCCGCATTTGTGACGCTCCTTCCCCACCGACTCCGATACTTTCGCTGTTTCTCAGCATAGTGCCAACTTCTTCCAATTGGCAAACAAATGAACTGAGTATGGTCACTGTGGTGGCAAAACGCCGCCGGCGATTGTCCGCCGCGGCGACCGACGAAAAGAGACGCAAATGCGCCGATGGTAAGACGGAGACAGTATCACCAATGTGCTCACTGATGATGAGAAAAGAACACATTTAGGATTTCTATAACAATCGAGCGGATTGAAATGGATATCCCCAAAGATCGCAATTTGTAAAAGTTCGGGATAAGAGCCGGGGTTTTCATTTAAGACAAGGCGCGAGCTTGACGGAACGGTAAAGCCCGCATTATCGAATGACTCCATGGCGCCACTTAACGTCAGGAAAAATAGTTTAAGCGTTGGGCCATCTGTTCTCCTGCGAACACTAATTGTTGAGCGTCGGACTCGAGTTAGCCTATAAAAAGTACCAAATCCAAAAGACCATGACGCGAACTCGTCCGATCAGTTTGTTCAATTCGTTAAGCCGTTGAACAGTGTCCCGTCGGTTGTGCAATTGCGAATCGCCGTATGGGCAAGTTGTGTGCTGGAGCACGTTGTCCAATACATCGCACAGGCAAACATGGAGCAAACCTAAGAATTTAAAAACTTTTTATTATTTTTGGAACAGCAAATTTAAGAGAATTTTTTGTAAAAAAAATCATGCAAAAAATTCCACTATATTTTATTTTGGTGATACTTAAATTTATAGAAAAAGTATATTTGGTAGAAATTTCTAGGTCCAGGACGGGAACAGTGCCCCAGCGGGGATCCGGAGGCCCCGTTTCCGGGTTTTTATGGGAAATTACCGGGAACGGGGGCCTAGGCAAAACGGGAAAGCTTCCCTGTTCTCAGTTCATCCTCGGTACCCGTTCCCGGGGGTTTTCAAAATTCGGGGCCCTAGAAAGTTCAGCCCGATTGGATAACAGGAAGTTAACAAACTGACAAAAAAAAAAGATTTTAATAATTATTATTATTTTTGCTATTTTTATAATTTATTATTCCGATTTTTTTTTTTGCTACCCACTGGCATTTTCGAATGCCACTTCGATTGTCCCATCGGCGATTGCATGGTGCATTTTGGCCAAGTCTGTGGGGAAGAAGCCCAACTGTTGGTTGAGACATTGTGCCAATTCAATGGCCAATGGTTCGCGCAATGTCACTCCGCTAAACTCCGTGAAGACAAGCGTTGCACTCAGCAGCTCACTGATAAGAGAACTTCGAATTACTGCTTTTTTAATTCTTTAATAACGAAATATTTTTTAACCTAATTGAAAAAAATAAGGTTAGAAAACACAATTGCATATAAAATAACTAAAAAATATATATTAAACACACCCCTAAAATCGGTTTTTCGAGTTTAGCCTCTCGCCCACGGGTCTGGCTATACCTTGGAATAACTATTAACCGGGTCCTAAAAAGCATTAATGGAATATCCTGTAAAAATTGTAAATCCAATCCTGTAAATAATCAGAACAAATTAACTTTACCATAAATTATTTAAGGAGATTGGCATGTTTATTATTGCTTTTTATTAGTGCATTTTTTAATTTCCTAAATATGTAATCTGTCCATCTTTCCCTTACAATTGTTCGTTGAGCACATGTCCTTTGATTGTCACAGAGCTTTTGCCGTCATTTTCGTCGAATTTGTAAGAAAGACACCCGCCATTTTTCAACAGTTCAATGAACTGCTTGTATTTGGGCGTGTTGCGCACTGAAGCAACGCGCCTTCGCATTTCCATGCGCAATGCCATTTCACCGGCGAGCAGTGAATTGAGCGAGGCTGAAGATGCATTCATTTGGCTGAAAACCGAAGAAAATTTGTAAAAGGACAACTGATCAGAAATGGGAAAAAAGTGATGATCTCTTTTTCTACTAAAAGTAAACTGAATGATCATTAAGGATGACAGTTTTAGGCACAAAAACTTGATTTTTGCTAAAGTTGATTTAGTAATTTAGCTGATGGGAGTATTCCAATTATTTGAATTTTGCACAAAAATTAGGCATAATGCCTAAGTTCCTGCAAAATTAATAATTTTTATTGGCGTAAAATAAAAATTAAATAACTAAAGTAATCAGCATTAAAAATTGAAACAATCCTTCATCTCATTATGTTTATGCAAATCAAATCTTACTTATCTTCGATGAAGTTTATAAATGAAAAACAATAAGTCTACCCAAATTCCAAAACAGCTTTAAGCAGCGATCGCATTGCCGGTCGCTCGATGAAATTGAACGGAAAAGAATCCTTTAGCACAACATCCAATGCGGCAGACCTAATTAAATGCCTAATTGAGTAATTAATTAATGGGAGCCACTCCGAAAAAGAAAATAATCAAGTGCAAAGCTTTTAATGAAATAAAACCGAAAATTTCGTTGAAAAAATAAGGATTTTTCTCCGTAAAAGTAAAATTTACCTTATCGAAGGACTATGACCTCGTCCTTGTTCTGCTGCGACTGTTACTGCTGTTGGAATTGTCTTCACCAAAAGCGGTGGGTCAGAAACATCTTAAAAAAGACAATATAAAAAATACTAAGTTTTAAATTAGAATTTTGCACCAAAGAATTCGCTAACCCTTTTAAATTAAGTATTCTTTTTCAACAAATACAATAGTCAATACTACCGTAATGAGATGGCGGTGCTGTTACGGTATCTGCTGCTCGTAGACGACTACCGCCGGTGCTCGCATTTACCACCACCGTACCCGCGCCCCACGCATTTCGCCGGTAGTTTTGCATCACTCTTTTGCACAATATTTCTTTGCTGGATACAGGCATTGAATGTACTTAATTATTTTAAGAGGATTAATATAAAAATAAATGGAGCAGCTTATTCCCACCCTAAGCCAAATTTGTTAGAAATTGTTTTGGGTAAAAATCTGTCAAGGAAATCAAATCTCAAAAAATTAGAATTTTAATTAAAAAAAATCTATACATTTTCCGAAAAAAGAATATAAAGTTAAAAAATTCAAAGCTTGAAGGAAATTTAATTATTATTTTTTTAACTTTGCCAAATTTATTTAAAAAAAAAACTTAGAATTTGTTCGACAATTTGTCTGAAAAAGTCTCTCTGTCTGTGTTCAATTGTCCCACCTTTTCCTCCTCCCCCTCCGTCCGCAATGCTTTTCCTCTGTCTGCACGCCGTCTTTTTCAGGTTGGCAATTTTCGGCAACTGATGCTTCGCCGCCTCACTGATGCCCTCCAGCGCATTGGCAACGATTGCCCCGGGCGTTGCGCTAATTGCGTTCACTGCCGCCCGTCGGATGTCACTTTTGGCGATCAGCACCTCAATGCGGGTGGAGGACGGCGCGTGGTTGTGTGCACGAGTGATCTGCACCAATTAATGGGCGGGACAACTTATATGTAAGGTAAATCTGAAAAAAAAATCATTGTACAAATTTTACCTACCATAACTTGGTCGCTTCTTGAGTTGGTCTGCGCAAAGCCCGGACATCGTAGACGATGCAACTGATCGCACCTGCGAGGGCAATCAGCCAATTTAATACGTTGGAAATGATAATCCCTTATGGATTTGATTGCCCTTAAATCACTTCCAAATTTCTCATTTTTTAATTTAATTAAATTCATAAATTGAATTTCGTTCCGCCCCGCCCGCCCCCTCAGTTCCCCGCCACTCGCACACCTCCAATAAGTGACTTCACCCACGGGGGTTACCCGATGGCGATGCTTTATGTAGGAGTGACCCTCGTGGATCAATTTGTGACCACCGCGCTGATTTGAGATGAATTTGGCTGTCATTGCGGAATTTGTTTTTAAAACTGAGGAAAAATTAAAAGATCCATCATAATAAAATGGGAAAAAATTACTGAAAATTTAACATCACTTTTATTTGAAATATTTAATTAAATAAAATATTCTATTGAAATATTTGTTAAGCAATAATTAAATTATAAAAAATGTGCGAAAAATTATGCGCTTTTCTCTTACATATTTATGCTTGGAAAATGCGAAGAAATTGATGATTTTATTGTTGAATTGGGTACTTTTTGTCGGTGGTGTTTTGGGTGGTGGGGAAAAAGACAAATGAATGGTGCAAAATCAATAGAACGGAGGAAAATGTAAAAGAAAGAGAACATAGAGACAAATGGAAAATGGGCAAGAGTGGTGGAATGGGTCGATGATGTGAAGAGATGGGTGGGGAGGGGAAGGCGCTTTTCTTTGGCCGATTAGCATTAAAATTCGACTCAAAATTTTTTAAACAAAAATTTGGGAATTTAAATTATTAATTTCGTTAATAACAATTAATTAAAGAGATAGTCACTTTGTGATTATTTGAGAGCGAACGAGTTTGGGAGAAAATGAACGCAGGCGGTTTTAGCAGTTTTTATGTGCGTTGCATCCCTTTTAGTTTTTCGTTTTTTTTTTGCCTATTTCCTAGGCTGCGTAATTTTCCGGGTGTCCGCAATTACATTTTTGTCGTCTTCGGCCTTTTTTAGTTATTTAAAATTTCCATTCGTTAGACAAACTGACAAAACTATGAGAGGAAAATACTTAAATGTTAAGAAGAATATGGGTCTATTAAGAAAGGAAGAGAAATCGGGAAAAAGAAAATAGAAAAGTCAAGTGAAAGTGTCAATAAACTTCTCAGAATAAAACAATAAAGAATATTTGTTATTAATTAATTAAATGTAAATGATATAACTTAATTCATTATTATTAATGTTATCTGTGCCTACCGCATGCGTGAAATAGCCCGACTGTTGTCGGTCGGGACAATCGGTGCCCAAATCTTCACAAACTCCCGGGCACACATTACACGTTTTTTGGCAGTCTCGTACAATTTGATCATAGGCAATCTGCAATTAGATAATGAATTAGCTACTAAATAATAGGTTTTAATTAGCATTAAAAAAAATTTTAATTAAAAATCATATTAGGATTATTTTAAATTATACTTCGATTATACACAGCTTGGCTCGTTGCTCGCAGTCTCTGGCCATATCAGTGCAACCTCAAAATCAACAGATTTTATCGCAATGAATGCAAATTAAATTTGTCATTTTTATTGGGTTTTTTTTTTAATATAATTAAACTGTTTTAATTTTTATTCCTTTTTTTATTACCTGTTGCATTAGGACCACGTCCTGCTGGTGTTGACGGTGGGCCTGTGATTTAAAAATGAGAAAAATTTCTTCTTTTTTTTCTTCTCATCACATGCTTACAGCAATATTCATTTCCGTCACTCATTTTTTACAATTTGTGATGAATTGGATGAACAAGTTCCATTTCGGCATCTGTGACAACAAAATTTCATTGTTTAAAATGATTATAAATTCAAAATTTATTTATTTCCTTCTTTTTCACTGCACCTTCCATTCTTGTGTCCAGTGCCACCCGTGTTGGCACAGTATTGTCACAGTACGCCGCGCAACAGTGCCATCGTCCGTCGCGTGTCTCCAACTCGCAGCCCAATGCCCTCGTGTCCGTGCAAATTGGCGGATTTCCTTGGCATCTATTTATTTGAAATATTTTAATATTATAATTACTGTCATAAGTCTTTTACCGGGATAACCTTGGCTGTCCATCGCTGCAAATGGGTTGGGACAAACAAAGGTTTAAGCAAAACCCATTAGGAAAAATAAAAAATAAATTAATTTTTCCATAATAATAAACTTTTTCTAAAATAAATTAAAAAAAAAAATTAATATAAATTTAAATGAAATGATAAAGAAATTTAAAATAAGGAGAAATGTAACATGTGAAAATTAATTTTTTTTTCGAAATGATTGAACACATGCCAATCAGATTTTCCTTTTACATTTTTTGAACAAATTACTTATCAATCTTTCAATTAATGTGATTGAGTTTACATATTCATTTGATTGGCATGGATAGATTGACAAATCAGCATTCTTTTACATTCGCAAATTTGATAAAACAATTAATCATGATTAGCCCTATATATTTGTATGTGTATTTAAGTGATAATATTTAGCAAAGCAGTGAGACCGATATCTATGTATCTATCAAATTTTTGTGAAATATAAACTTTCCAAGTCTCATCGACTCAGTCAAAAAAATTCAAAAACATTGATTTTAAGGAACTACGTTCAAATTCTAAGCTCGCCTAGGCGCAAACCTTTGCGCCCATTAGAAAAACTCGAACAAATTCATGGTTTTCGGCTAAATAGCGTTTTGAACTTTATGTTTCAGTTTCTGTTTTTATCTAAAAACCGGCTTTCGTTTAAGTGTGATTAACCGATTGCCGACTGTCCTACCAAAGAGTTTTAAATAACAAGTTATTTTATCTAATTCTACAGGTATAATATGCAAGAATTAGTTTCAACTTTAATTACTTATTTTTTCTTCATAATTTTTTCACTTTCCAAATTTGGAGGTAATAAGCTTAAATCAAAAAATGTGCAATAATTGTTTCTTTATAATTTGTTTAGATGACGAATATCCCATTCAATTGGATTTACGCTTTACTAAAAATGGAACAAGAAAAATCCCGCTTGCAGGGAATCAAGGAAAACAAAATTAATTATTAAAAATATAAATTATTTTATTTATTATTACTTGCTTAAAGGTTACTGTGGTTCCTGTTGGGCGTTTGCGGCATCGGCTGTTTTATCCAGAACAGTTTTCGATGCACGAATTGGGGAAACACAGCGGTTGGCAGTGTATTCTCCTCAATACTTGGTCGATTGCATCCCAGATGGATGCCAAGGCGTGCCTGTGGACGATGCGTTAGAGTAATTTGCTTATAAAATTTAAATAATTATTTTCAAAGGGGTGTGTGAAAGAAGCCGGTTTCATTTGAATTTATCACAAAATATCCTTTAGACTAATTGCAAAAGATGGACTACCACTTTTGTCTTTCTACAATTACGAAAGCGGCAGGACTGGCGTGCCGCGGCAATGTGATGTGGCCAGCGAGGTTGCGCTTGTAAAAACCAAGCGTAGCGGCTTCCTTTACAGGGCATCAGTTTTCGGCAGCGTCCAAGGCCATGAACAACAAATTTCATACATGGTAGCAAATCGACTACCTCTTGCTTCTCGTATGTTGATTTAAAAATGTTAAAAAAGGAAACACCCCTATTTGCGCCCAAAAATTATTGGTTTTTGTCAGAATTACTTCTCGATTTTGCTTGAAAAATAAAAAAAAAATAAACAGACTCAACCGCTTTTGTTGTATACTGAATTGATCAAAAATAGCAGCAGCTATATTTTTTGGCGCAAATGAGTAAAAGAATATAAAATGCATCCTTTCGTAAAAAATAATATTTTGGTTTGGATTCTTCAATACTAAAAAAAGCAAATATTCTTTTGGATTCCATTTCCAAATTTATAAAAAAATATTTAATGACTCATTTATGCATTGTTTTTTATGCATGTGATAGGTGCTAGGTGATTCCGACAGTGGTTGATTTCGACAGTGAGTGATTTCGACAAAGTGATTTCGACAGTGATTGGATTCGACAGTGAGTGATACAATTTTATTGGTAGTGTCGAAATCAATCAATGTCGAATTCACTCACTGTCGAAATCACGCGCAGACAGTGAAAAAAAACGAAATAGCTTACTGTCGAAATCACTCACTGTCGAATCCAATCACTGTCGAAATCACTTTGTCGAAATCACTCACTGTCGAAATCAACCACTGTCGGAATCACCTAGCACCTATCACATGCATAAAAAACAATGCATAAATGAGTCATTAAATATTTTTTTATAAATTTGGAAATGGAATCCAAAAGAATATTTGCTTTTTTTAGTATTGAAGAATCCAATGTTTTAAAAAATAAAGAAAACGAGAACATAAATATTTTTAATTAAGTTTAAACTCAGAAGTGAAGATGATGAGAGCATGCTTGGAGATAATCATAAACGCCTTGTCCTTTGAACTCATGGAATGATTTTGGCACAAACACACCTTTAAAATGAAAAACCAAAATATTATTTTTTACGAAAGGATGCATTTTATATTCTTTTACTCATTTGCGCCAAAAAATATAGCTGCTGCTATTTTTGATCAATTCAGTATACAACAAAAGCGGTTGAGTCTGTTTATTTTTTTTTTATTTTTCAAGCAAAATCGAGAAGTAATTCTGACAAAAACCAATAATTTTTGGGCGCAAATAGGGGTGTTTCCTTTTTTAACATTTTTAAATCAACATACGAGAAGCAAGAGGTAGTCGATTTGCTACCATGTATGAAATTTGTTGTTCATGGCCTTGGACGCTGCCGAAAACTGATGCCCTGTAAAGGAAGCCGCTACGCTTGGTTTTTACAAGCGCAACCTCGC
Source organism: Heterodera filipjevi (assembly GCA_039877585.1). NCBI lineage: Eukaryota > Metazoa > Nematoda > Chromadorea > Rhabditida > Heteroderidae > Heterodera > Heterodera filipjevi. The sequence continues at coordinate 30,218,773 of JBDPZO010000002.1, forward strand.
TGGCCACATCACATTGCCGCGGCACGCCAGTCCTGCCGCTTTCGTAATTGTAGAAAGACAAAAGTGGTAGTCCATCTTTTGCAATTAGTCTAAAGGATATTTTGTGATAAATTCAAATGAAACCGGCTTCTTTCACACACCCCTTTGAAAATAATTATTTAAATTTTATAAGCAAATTACTCTAACGCATCGTCCACAGGCACGCCTTGGCATCCATCTGGGATGCAATCGACCAAGTATTGAGGAGAATACACTGCCAACCGCTGTGTTTCCCCAATTCGTGCATCGAAAACTGTTCTGGATAAAACAGCCGATGCCGCAAACGCCCAACAGGAACCACAGTAACCTTTAAGCAAGTAATAATAAATAAAATAATTTATATTTTTAATAATTAATTTTGTTTTCCTTGATTCCCTGCAAGCGGGATTTTTCTTGTTCCATTTTTAGTAAAGCGTAAAGAAATGTGGTCAACGAGAATTGCAGATTATTATGCCGCACCTGCAGATGGAATTAGGGGCCCACATGATAAAAGAAAGGCAAAATTTATTCGTCAAGACAATAATTTGCGAGCCCTGGTTGAAGATTTTGAAAATAGAGATCCTTTGCTTTATCTCCAAGCATGCTCTCATCATCTTCACTTCTGAGTTTAAACTTAATTAAAAATATTTATGTTCTCGTTTTCTTTATTTTTTAAAAAATTGGATTCTTCAATACTAAAAAAAGCAAATATTCTTTTGGATTCCATTTCCAAATTTATAAAAAAATATTTAATGACTCATTTATGCATTGTTTTTTAAAACTTATCGGTACTGTCGAAATCAATCATTGTCGAATTCACAATTTTATTGGTAGTGTCGAAATCAATCAATGTCGAATTCACTCACTGTCGAAATCACTCACTGTCGAAACCAATCAAAAAAATATTTAATGACTCATTTATGTATTGTTTTTTAAAACTTATCGGTACTGTCGAAATCAATCATTGTCGAATTCACAATTTTATTGGTAGTGTCGAAATCAATCATTGTCGAATTCACTCACTGTCGAAATCACGCGCAGACAGTGAAAAAAAACGAAATAGCTTACTGTCGAAATCACTCACTGTCGAATCCAATCACTGTCGAAATCACTTTGTCGAAATCACTCACTGTCGAAATCAACCACTGTCGGAATCACCTGCCACGATGTGATAACGCTTGTTGGTTAAGGTGTAGATGAAAAAGAAGGAAAACACTATTGGATCATTCAGAACAGTCACGGGGAATCTTGGGGGGACAAAGGCGAAGGAAAGTTCATCCGTGGAAATGATAAGTGTGGGATCGAGCAATTTGGCTATTTTATCAAGGAAGTTATGCATGTAGAATTCTAATAAAATTGTACAAGTATTATTGTTAAGATCAATTAAGATTAAAAAATAAGCATTAAAAGATTATTAAAATTGGTCATTTGTGCAATATTTGCGCTTAAATGCTCTAAAATCCTTAAATATGCATGGGGGGGGGGGGTAAAACCTAAAAATAATAAAAATTTAATTTGACATAAAAAAATTACAAATTAAGGTTAGCAAATTTTTTTTCTTTAAAGTAATTGCCTTTAAATTTAGAAATTTGTTTTTAGGGATGCTTTGTTTTTTATAAAACCTAATTTTTAAAATTTTAGACATAAAGACCATTTTAGAGGATTTTTTCAAAAACTACAAAAGCCGCATAAGGATTTATTTGTAAACGGATTGTAATTGCAATATGAGGATTTTCTCACGTTTTAATTTTCTTCACTTCGAGGCTGTTGTTTGTACGCTCCAACCCACTCTGAACACGTTCGACGACATTCCAAAGAGCCGGCGGGAACAAAGCATCATGCTGTGCCAAATTAAGTGCGTCAATTTGCCCCCGAATCCAACCATCGGCAGGTCCGCCTTACAAAAGCAAGAGCATAGTCAGAAGTTGAAGATAACCATCACAAGCCAAACCCATACCACGAATTCAAGAAAATTTGATAGTTTCAAAAGCCCCCTAGAAATTTATGCCCCTGGCTATGCCCTTGCCACCTGCTTCTTCGCCAAAGTCTTCATGTTCCATGATGTTTCTTGGGCCTAACCATGTATTTACAAAATACATAATTAGCTCCCGTAACTCAAGCGTCGGTTCGAGCACTGACATAACGATACAAAAATAATTGTAAACGAAGTTTTGTGGCACGAAGGCAAGCGCTTGCAGCGAGCGTAAGCCTTGGTGAACGGCTTCATCTTCGCGAAATTGCGTGAATAGATGAGGCAGGCGTTGAATTCTTCTGAACAAAGCTTGCCCAAAGTGAAATAAACACCCTGTAATCGTAGAATTTGGGAAAGTTTGTGAAGCTGCATCAATGGCAGCACGCTCAAAGTCAGTCATGATATTGTCTGGTTGCCACCCTTGCGTCAAAAAATTTCGAATTGACTGGAAGAAATGATTGTATGCCGCATTAAACAAAGGATGGAAAAATGGCGCTTGAGACGAAACGGGCTATCAAAAAAGAAAATTAATTCGGACAAAATGACATGAAAAAGTCATTTATCTGCTGCGATGAACAAATAACAATCACTTTTTTTTCGTAAATAACAAACAACAGATGTGGAGATTTGAGATAACGATCTTTAACGCCAATTCAAATTATGGTCCTTTCATTCGTTTATTTACATTTTTCACTGTACTTAGCAGAAGTAAATTTAAAAATGCTTCTTAAATAGTAATTAAAATTATTTTCAATACTAAAAAAAGCAAATATTCTTTTGGATTCCATTTCCAAATTTATAAAAAATATTTAATGACTCATTTATGTATTGTTTTTTAAAACTTATCGGTACTGTCGAAATCACTCACTGTCGAAACCAATCAAAAAAATATTTAATGACTCATTTATGCATTGTTTTTTAAAACTTATCGGTATTGTCGAAATCAATCAATGTCGAATTCACTCACTGTCGAAATAACTTTGTCGAAATCACTTTGTCGAAATCACTTTGTCGAAATCACTTTGTCGAAATCACTCACTGTCGAATCCAATCACTGTCGAAATCACTCACTGTCGAATCCAATCACTGTCGAAATCAATCAATGTCGAATTCACTCACTGTCGAATCCAATCACTGTCGAAATCACTTTGTCGAAATCACTCACTGTCGAATCCAATCACTGTCGAAATCACTCACTGTCGAAATCACTCACTGTCGAAATCACTTTGTCGAAATCACTCACTGTCGAAATCAATCAATGTCGAATTCACTCACTGTCGAATCCAATCACTGTCGAAATAACTTTGTCGAAATCACTTTGTCGAAATCACTCACTGTCGAAATCAATCAATGTCGAATTCACTCACTGTCGAAACCAATCAAAAAAATATTTAATGACTCATTTATGTATTGTTTTTTAAAACTTATCGGTATTGTCGAAATCAATCATTGTCGAATTCACTCACTGTCGAAACCAATCAAAAAAATATTTAATGACTCATTTATGCATTGTTTTTTAAAACTTATCGGTATTGTCGAAATCAATCATTGTCGAATTCACAATTTTATTGGTAGTGTCGAAATCAATCATTGTCGAATTCACTCACTGTCGAATCCAATCACTGTCGAAATAACTTTGTCGAAATCACTCACTGTCGAAACCAATCAAAAAAATATTTAATGACTCATTTATGCATTGTTTTTTAAAACTTATCGGTATTGTCGAAATCAATCATTGTCGAATTCACAATTTTATTGGTAGTGTCGAAATCAATCAATGTCGAATTCACTCACTGTCGAAATCAACCACTGTCGGAATCACCTGCCACGATGTGATAACGCTTGTTGGTTAAGGTGTAGATGAAAAAGAAGGAAAACACTATTGGATCATTCAGAACAGTCACGGGGAATCTTGGGGGGACAAAGGCGAAGGAAAGTTCATCCGTGGAAATGATAAGTGTGGGATCGAGCAATTTGGCTATTTTATCAAGGAAGTTATGCATGTAGAATTCTAATAAAATTGTACAAGTATTATTGTTAAGATCAATTAAGATTAAAAAATAAGCATTAAAAGATTATTAAAATTGGTCATTTGTGCAATATTTGCGCTTAAATGCTCTAAAATCCTTAAATATGTCATGGGGGGGGGGGGTAAAACCTAAAAATAATAAAAATTTAATTTGACATAAAAAAATTACAAATTAAGGTTAGCAAATTTTTTTTCTTTAAATTAATTGCCTTTAAATTTAGAAATTGTTCTTATTACTTTTATTTTGAGAGTTGAAAATTAGCATTATTTAATTTTGTACGTTTATGCATATTTATATGTTTTTGTAAAAACTACAATTTGTATGCTTACAATTTGAAATTAGGAAACTACACTTCAATTTACTTACTTTTACCTATTATTATTTCGTTCTCTGCCGCATTTAGAAAATACATTTTTGTAGGTTATTGCACTTAGTCCATATGATTTTTTTTATTATTTAAAAAAACTTGTAACCAATATTTTAAAGTCTAGCTTTATGAAAAATGCAAAAAATAAAATAGAAAACGAATGAAGAAGGGGAATGGACTGATGGCACTGAGTCGATAATGGCATCTGTACACATTCCGTTGTCATTTTCATCATCCTTTGCCTCACTCCTCTTTCCCATCGTTGTCCATCCCTCCTCCCAAAATGCCTGACCCCTCCCAATGCCGGTCAATTCAACCAATAATTGCTCTAATATTTTATAATGTTTCTTATATATAACATTGTTGTACTTTTTGGAAAAAACACGATTAAAAAAAATATAAAAATGCATATTTTAAATACATTTAGAAAGAGAGAGAGAGAGAGAATATGTTTGTATGTATATATTTAATATAATATTTTAAATTTTCCATTTTATAAGGGTTTAGCTCCCTTATAAATCCATATTTTTAGTAATAATTAATTAAATCGAAAAAAAACTCGGATTTGCATTTGATAAATAGTAAAGTTGAAAGTATAGTTAGTGTGTTGGCATTTAGTTTGGCTAAATTCCGCTTCAAGTACTAAAAAGCACTTCAAATACACGTAATTCTCATTATAGTGCGCCTTTTTCTATGAAAATCCATTAATAATTATTTCTTTTTACCGTTCGTCGTCTTCCAAAGTTTTTGCCATTTGTGCCAATTTAACTCACAGGGGAGGGAGCCGGTGGTGCCGATAGGCGCCACCGGGAAAAATTTTTCATAATTTTACAAAAAAAAATCATCATTGACCCCTCAAAATCATCAAAATGATGATAAATCATCACATCTGGGAGCCCTGATTTTATATAAGTATTATTAAGTGACTTCGGTTTCGGTTCAGTTTCAACTTATAAAACTATTCATAATCATCTATAGGTATCTTTTTTGCTTAAACTTTATTGCGGATTTTGTATGAAAATAAATGTTTTAGATAATCTTTTCATTAAAAATAATAATATTTAGATGTAGATTTTTATATACTTTCTCTTTATTAGCCAACATTTAAAACAATTAATAAATAATTGGCTAAATGAGCCGCCTTCAGCAAAGAGTTCATTCATCGCTCGATCAACGGGGTGGGATTGAACCGTTAAATTTGTCGGAATGCTGCACTTCAAAGGATTTCGCGAACAGCACTTCCGCTTCTGCTTCGGCACGGTCAATGCCTCGGGCAAAAAGTGCCGTTTTCACAGAAAATGGGGTCGATGCAAAGCACTGGGACAGCAAGCACAGTGACCGACAAACTTCAGTTTCAACAGACGAAAAGTTCCATAGAATTTTCAATCGTCAATAGTTACCATAAAAATGTATGCCAAGTCAAGAAGCGATTCGTTAGAACTGGATCAGGGCAGAACACAATGAAATTTTTAAAAAATTTTATTAATTTTTATCCTTGAATTTTTAAAATCTGAAAATTATTCTTAGGGGGTGTCCTTTTCTTTGTATTGTATTTTTGTTAAGGAACTTGAATAGCGGTGCACTGCCTTTCGTAAAAAATATTTTCGGCAAATTTTGCAGCACTAAGACGAACTAATTCAATTTTTAAGTTTACACTCAGACGAAATTTTCGCATTACAAATTAATGAAATATTTTTGACACCTCTCATTAGTTGAGATTCAATGCACAGAATGTAAAACGAAAACAAGAAAAACCAATTTCATACTCCTTCATAATTTTGATTTGCTTATCCCTCTATGATCACCGTCGTGCTCCGTTGACTATTCGCATCATCAAACACTGATCCTTATTGTCACTTCTTTCATCCTCCGCAAATGCTTCTTCCCTTTTCAACTTTTCATTTGATGTTTTAGCGCAGAACTTACGGCGAAAATTCTAAAAAAATTTGTTCAACTTTTTTTAAATTTTATTTTCTTATTTACATGTGTTGTCTTTTTGGCTTGGCCCAACTGTGCTCATCCACTTGTGCTCCTTTGGGAGGGCATTCGTTGTGCTGCTATTTTGGCATTATAATCCCCACACATTATGAGCATTCCTATCGTCCGCCGTTGAGCGCGAAAGAAACAAAAAACAAGTGCGAAATATTGCCGAGAAGTGAGGACTTGGTTGCATTGCTTCCTTCAATATTTGTGAGGATGACCATTCGACGGACTGTGTGGCATTTGGCATTCTGTCAGCGAAGAAATGAAAATTTAATTCGTCATTTTGCTTTGAGCGGCAAATTGTTTTCGTGTTCATCAAGTTCATTTTGTTCCTCAATATTTTGGTTTTCTTTTTGAACTCAAAATTTTCTCTCCGTGTCAATGTGTCCGCCGGGGACGCACTGACTTTGACGAGCCAACATTCGGAGATTCGAAAATGACATAAATGGGAAAACGAAAACACTAAAATTAAAAAATCAGTCTAGAAAATAAAAAGTATTTTAGTTAAAAATAAAAAAATTTAACACAAGTATCCAATTAAGAAATTTTGGTGTTAATTAATTGTATTTTATGAGCTTAATTTTTTAATATCAATTTTATATATTGTACAAAAAATTAAAATCATTAAATGCGCTTAATAGTTTTACGGCGCCCATGGCATCGCTATATATTTTTCATTCAGAGATTGACCACCTTAAATTGGAAGTGGGCCCAATATGTGTCTCGATTTATGCTTCAATGTAAAGAACTTTTTGAAAAATAATCAATTGTTGCAAATTATTATTTTAATTTAAATCGAAAAAGATTTTGTGCTTTTGGTAAAATGGCATATTTTCAGTACTTTTTTCAATTCAAATTGTTTCATTTCTTTTTCGTCCCCGCCCCATCCCCCAACAGTTTGAAAGAAAGACGACCCACGGTTGTTTCATCTGCTCCATTATTGTAAGTAAGCATTGGCCAAGGACCATCATTATTCATTGGCTGGAAAAGGCATCAAACAGAGATTTTTATCTTCAGTTTTTTTTGTATGACAAATGAGAAAAAAAAATGTGTGTCTCAGCCGCGTAACAAAATTCTCCGCCATTTCACTCCGCTCAGCATTTCCATCACTTTGTTGCGGATAGATAACTTTGCCTACTTTTAACTTTTAGCTCCTTTAAAATATTTGCCTTCAATTCAAAATAATTCTCTTTTGATTTTGTAAATTTTCCATAAAATGGGATCAAAATTTGGAATTTGTACCTGTCTTGCTTTTCCGTGATGAAGTCTTTTGTTTTTACTGCATTTTATGAGTCCAATCAACTGACCATCCCGGTTTTCTTGGACTATAACTTTCTTCTTATTTAACTAATTCCTATATTCTTGATATCATTCAAAAGCATAAAGCCTTACGACAAAAATTTTTATTGAAAACAAATTAATTTCCGTTTTTCTCCATTAACTTTCTTTGACACAGATTTTTCGTAATTTTCTTTAAATTAGTACATTTTATAAGCTTTAATCTTTCAATGCCAAGAATACAGGTATTCATTAATCAAAAAAAAGTTATTGCCCATGAAACCAAGGATGGCCAGTTGATTGGACTCATAATCATTTGTGAATTTGTGGACACATAAAAGGAAAAAATGGACTTTCCCTTTCTCTAATATCCAAATGTTTTTGAACAATTAATCCATCTCTTTTTGTTACTTTTTTAGTGTATTAATTCGCAAAATCTTTACAACAAATTGTCACGAAATGAGTTACCAAGCGGTAATGTTTAAGAATTTTTAACTTAAATAGAAAACAATTTTTATCATTAGGAAAAGGTCGCCGAAAAAATTGCGATAACATTAATTACGCATTTTGTAAGATAAAAATGGCTTTGGTCAATCCTCCTTACAAATTACCTAATTCATTTTTGACTGTACTAAAATGAAACAAACAAAAAAGTGTTCCTTTCTTCCCGCTGAACTGATACAAGAATTGGTTCTGGCACTTCCATTGAGCCATAAATGGGGCACTATTCGGGTCTCCTGGTTATTCGACCATTTTCTTTTATCAAAACAACATGAATGGCTCAAAAGATTTTTTTCTTTAGTGGGAAAATAATAATATTAAATTTATTTTGCTTTATCGTTTTTTTAAGTTTTTACTAAATTTAGGTTCACAATCTCAGAGCCGCCAAAGATCGTGTGTTGGTTCGTGTGGAAAATAGCACCGGAGAGGATCTTTACGCTTTGTTTTGTGGTACAAAAAAAAATTAAATAATATGAATATTATTTGAAGAAAAATTGATTCCTCATAATTTTTAAATGTTTATTTTCATTAAATTAAATATTCATAAAATTTTCAGCTTTTGCATTGCATTTCAATGTTCCGAATGACATTGGCATTGCTGAATGGCGTGAGGAACACCAGATGGACGATTACGGAATTGTGCAATTCCGTGCCCAACTCCATTCGCTTTCTTTGGAACTGATCGGGACAGGCAACGATGAGCTGATCATTGGGGCGACTGGATGTGTGTTTTTCTTTAGTTAAACAATCATTTAGTAAGAGTCTGACAAAAAGTTGTATATTAATAAAAAGCATTGAGAAAAAGATTTTTGAAGAGCATAAAATGAAAGAGTGGAATTTGAAGTTCACTTTTCATTTTTAAAAAACAAAATTTCAAACCATGGTCTCCAAGTGTCCTGATCCTATTAACTCATTAGTACTCTTATTTAATATTCTTTTAAATCTTTAGTTTTTTTGGCCATGGAAAGTGTCGTTTCGCGCAATTACGTTTGAATGTGCCGTGGTCAAAGAGCAGGGAAAGGCTTAAAGAATTTTTACATTAATTACTACATAAGCTATAATTCTAAATTTTCATTATCATTTTAAGTTAATGCTGCTGAATGTATTTTCATAAAAGTAATTTACAAATAGTTGGGCATACAAAATAATGCAGGGATTTTTGACGAAGAATTCCACAAAAAATCAGATTGATAATACACTCAACAGCACAATTCTCTACAGTATCCGGACTTAAAAATCTTTTCACACTTTTTTTTGATCATTTTATTTCATAAAATTCCTTTTTTGAATAATATAAATGCCTTTATATAAATGAGGGGATTTATTATCAAAACTTTAATATATGCTTTAAGAAAATCCGTCAAAAACATGAAAAATCTAAGCCAAAATCTAACATTTGCTTCACCGCCGAATAATAGCCCAAATATTTGATGTTCCATTCGTATCCTTCTCCCCTATTTCTTCTAAAGCCGAATCCATGTCCCTCCATGTTGGTATATTCTGTGGTTATCCGGGTTTGCATACGCATGCCTTCTGGCTTGTCTCGCAAGCTCACGCCTCCTCATTTGTCAGTGAAGATAGCACAAACTTAAGTACCATTGCTGCACAGATGGCGTAGGTTCGACTCCCACCCGAGGCCTCACATTTAGTTTTTCTTTTCTTATTCAATTCAAATATTTGAAATAATATTGAATTTATTTTCATCCATTAATTGCACTTTAAAATTTCGCCTCCTCTTCTCTTTTTGTCAAACAAAATCTTCCGCAATTTGCACTTGCGCCTTTTCAAAATCTGTGGAGCGGAAGCACACCGTGGTAAATCTGTTCTGATGAGCGGACGCGTGGGGCCGGGGGCGGGGGAGGAAGCGACCGAGACACATTGGCACATCAGCCACCCCCATTCATTCCCATTTTTTGTTGCGGGCATTTTTTGAATTTCTATTTGCGGCGTAAAAGATTTTTACATAATGAAAATTGGAGCAAATAAAAAAATGATAAATGTGAGCATATTGAGTTAATTTTTCTAAGTGAACAAAAACTTTCTAAAAAATGAAATTCTTTTTTAATCATTTTCCCGTAATTTTATAACTTTCAGCAGAACGAAATTGCTGTTTAGCTGCGGGGAAAAGGGGGCGACTGAAAGAAAGAGACATTTGAATTTCCGGAGAAAACTTCACTTGATTAAATTTTGCCTTTTTTAATTAAATTGAAGAGGGGGTAGACGGAAAAAGGCATTTGAATTTTAGGACAAAAGTTCACTTGATTAACTTTTTGGCTTTGAATTAAATATTTTTATTTCGATTTATTTTATTTTTTCAACAATTTTCTATGTTTTACATTCTAAATGCAAACCTTGCCACTTTCCTTGGCCATAAGTTTGGTTTACTTTTCCCCCATTTTTGACATCCCCCATTTCCCGACCCTTTTTTTTATTCATCATTGCCATTCATTCTTTTGATAGTGCCACCTCCATTTTCTGTCTCCACCACGTGTCTTTGGTGTGCCTTTTTCTATGAAAATCCATTAATAATTATTTCTTTTTACCTTCCGTCGTCTTCGAAAGTTTTTGCCATTTGTGCCAATTTGACATTTTGCCAACACTGCGCCCTGTTGTGAACTCATCAATTTTATATAAGTATTATTAAGTGACTTGGAAAATTGAAATCTTTGAAAAAACTATTTAAGTTTCAAAATTGTGAATTTTCAAACCATTCCCAATTATATTTATACACTTTTCACCCCCCCCCCCCCCCCCATTGGCCCGACGGAATTTTGGCTGTGTTTAGTTGTGTTAATATCGCTTCTTCTGACCAGTTTCAAACAAAAATGGATGAGCTTTTTGTGTGCTCGTCCGTCCGTCCACTTTTTGGCACCGACGAAGTTTTTGGCGCCCGAGGGCAAATGCCACAGGGGATTTGTCAGTTGTGCCGTTTTTGCATGCCCCGAGGCGTCAATTTAAAGGGGCACGGATGGGTTGGGCGATGGACACGGACACCACCGACTCGCTTCTCCCGCTTCCCCCTCCCCCTCCCCTCTCAACAACTTTTCAGCGCCTTTAACCATTTAAGGGGAAAAAAAATCTAGTAACATTTATATGAGTTATGCTTTAGGCATTGGGGATCTGCTTTTACGTTAGCGCCTCACTCTCTTTTTTTTCACTTTAAAATCGAATTTCATTCCCAAAGTTTTAAATTTCCAGGGTTTTTTTTCAATTGTGTCATTTCGATATGCTTCAGTGATTAGTCCCTATCAATGTTGTTTGTCTTAATGATGCTTCCCAAACATGGTAGATGAAAACATGCATTCGAAAAACTTTAAAAGATCATTTTTTTGATAAGATTGAGTATTTCTTTATTTTTAATTTTTCAAAATTTTATTTAATGCACAAATAGGTTTTTGTTTCCAAACCTAATAATAAGGGATGCCATGCTAATGCGTATTTTTTCCTGAACTGGGAAACGCGTAAAACCTATTTTTAAGGAAATTTATTTATTTGCATTAAATTTAGCTAAAAGGATTTTCTTTTTTTTTAAAATTAATTTGGCATTTTTTATTTTATAAAATGAAGTGTAGCATGATATGACAATTTCGGAATTCAGTATTTGAACATCACCAAACAATGATCATCAATAGGATTGTCGTTGAAATAGAACCGAACCAAAACCCGAGAAAATTCGTTTTCCGTTTTCGGTTCGGTTATCCGAAACGGCCGGTGGCTTTGATGAGAATCCACTTCTCTGATTAAATCAGAAATCTGATATGTCTGATTTTTTAGGAAAATTTTTTGGAGACTCCAAATTTGACAAAACAAAAATGTGTTCTGCTTATATCTAAGGTCTAAAAATAAAATATTTTTTACAATTTTTTTGAGTTTGGGGTAACTGTTACGAAATCTCGCAAAAAATTTTTCAAAATTTCCCCGGTGGCGCCTATCGGAACCACTTTACTCCATTAACTGAGGTTCTCAATATTTCTTTAAAATACTAAAATTGGACCTTTGTTGGCAAGACTTGTTACCAAAATACATTCAAATTTTGAAAATTTCCCGGCGCCGCCATCGGCACATTCAAATTTTGAAAATTTCCCGGCGCCGCCATCGGCACCGCCGACACTTCCCTATTCTATATTAATATTTAATGTCTCATCTCAAAACAGGAACTGCTCAAAAAATAGTTGACGGAGAGAAATAAATATAAAATCGGAACCCTGGATTAAAACAAAAGTTCTAATGATTTAGAATATTTAAAATTGAACACAATTTAATTTTTCGGTTCTTGTATGGTTAACCGATAGGGACGGTGTCGTTTTGGTTAATCCCGTTCGGTTTCAAAGAATTTCGAGAAAGCGACCCTCCTAATTATCAATAGGCAATGATTTTGCTCATAAATTGGAAATTTTCCCACCTTAGCATAAATTGAGCTAATTTTAAAATCACATAGAAATAGGGTAGAAATGCATGCAATCCTGATGCCATCTGTACCAATTTGAAATTTTACAACATTGAGGCACCATTATATTTAAGTATTATTCAGTGACTTCGGTTTCGATCCAATCCGTTTGGTTTCAAAGAATTTCCTGATCCGACAACCCTAATCATCTAAACGATTTAGATAATCTTTTAATTAAAATAATAATATTAAAATTAGATAAAACTTATAAAATTATTTATTTTTATGCATTCTCTTTATTTTAGCCAAAATAAATATTTAAAACAATTAATAAATAATTGGCTAAATGAGCCGCCTTCAGCAAAGAGTTCATTCATCGCTCGATCAACGGGGTGGGATTGAAGCCGTTAAATTTGTCGGAATGCTGCACTTCAAAGGATTTCGCGAACAGCACTTCCGCTTCTGCTTCGGCACGGTCAATGCCTCGGGCAAAAAGTGCCGTTTTCACAGAAAATGGGGTCGATGCAAAGCACTGGGACAGCAAGCACAGTGACCGACAAACTTCAGTTTCAACAGACGAAAAGTTCCATAGAATTTTGAATCAATTTCAAATAGTTACTATAATTTTCCGATTGTATGATGCTCCACCATCCGCCTCGACAGTCCTTTCTGCCATAATTATGCCAAAAAGTGCCGGAGCATGGCCAAGTCGGTTCAGTCCGTGTGTTGGTGGCACTTTGGCGGCACCACTTTACCCCGCACATTCCAGGCAAAAAACAAATCAACCAAACAAATCTCTTAATAAATTATTGACTCAATTTTTTTCCTGAATTTTCCCGGTTTAAAGCCATTTTCGATTTTTCAGAACTCTATGAATAAAATTTTTTCTTTTAATTTCTTATTTTTTTATGCTTCATAATATTAATCGAGTGAGTTGCCTGGTAAAATTTCAGCAGACCAATTTAACCAGGGAGAAGCATAAGAATTAACAAAAAAAAAAAAGATTGATTCCTTAGTTTCTTAACAGACTGTTGAAGTGCCGGTTTAGGAAATTTTGGAAAGATTTGTAAAAACATTTGCCGAAGAGAAAAAACATTTCCAAATCTACAATTTCTTTAAATTTTGAATAAAATAAGCAGTTTGGATTAGAGTGTGAATTCTGTCCCTTCATTTTGGGATAGGAATTTCGGTTTCGAATTTGTTTAAATCACTGAACCGGTTGCTAAGTTTTTTTTTGGGTCAATTTCGGAACTAATCTCATAAAATGAAGGAGGGTTTCTTTTTTAAATATTAAACTAAAATGATAATTAAAATCTATATATATTCTTTTTGCTTAATATTAATTCAAATATTTTAATTACAATGTTTTTTTTTCTTTTGCTTTTGATTTTCCACCCGTCCGTCCTTTCACTTCAGCAAGAGTTGCACCCGCTGACGGACCGTCGTCGCCGTTCGAGTATCATTCTGAACAAACGGATGCCAATGCGCAAGACGGAATTCGGCGAATTGGGCGATCGGACCGCCTCCAAACTGACGCTGGACGAAGAGCTGTACGACATTCTGCACGCATTTCTGTACGTTTTTTTAATTTTTATTAAAAAAATAAATTTTAATATTTTTATAAAACAATACTTAAAAGAGTTTTCCTTAATTATATTACACCATTGAAGCTTTCTCGTCTTTTTAGTTGTTTTTCTTTTTTTTGATTTTCGCAGTTCCCTCCCCCCTCCCAAATTTAGACCAAATGGCACCCCATTAAACCCCCATTTATTCTCGCCCATTCATTTGGTGCCTCCCCCAACATTTTGCTGATCAAATTTCAAGCGTCGTCCTGCAAAATATTCTCCCCCCCCCCCCATTTCTTCGCCTGCATGTGTTTTATCATTTATTAGACAAGTAAAAAGTCACAAAAACATTATATAATAAAAAACATTCTGCTGACGGACCATTATAAATGTGGTCAGTGATTTCGGGCGAATTTTTTTTTCTCGCCAAATTTTGCGATTTCGGGGATGAATCAATCCATTGGCATGACGAAAATTGCCCGATCATCCCCGGCAGGGATGGACATGGGACATTTTTTTACGATTTTCTTTTTCGTTCCGTAAGACAAAATTTTACCACTATCCCTGGGAACCATAACTATTTTCAATTCTCAACAAACAAATTTTTTTTTTAAATTTTAAAAATGTATATTTTTTGCTCTCCCTTTGCCTGGACCACCCCAATTATTGAAAAATGATGATGCTCTGCTGTCTGAAAAATGCATCTGCCAACGGTTGGACGGAGCCCACACTCCTCCCCGTCGGCTGTCATTAGCGAATTCGGCCGAAGGGATAATGGCATTCGTCAACCAAAGAAAGGCTTTTCGGGGGGACTGCCCTCGCCCCCAGCTTCTGATCCCTGATCGGCCTTTGCCCACCCTTCCACCGTCCATCGTCATCCGTCATATTTTCAAGCAAAAATGTGTCCCCTCCTATCCCATCGATCCCAACCAATTCCCTCCCATATCCTCTTTTTTCCTATTCCTTTTGCCATTTTTTCAGTGTCCATTGCGATAATTATTTAACTGAGGACGGCCGAATTAATTTAGTAGCAAATTGCCAAACTTCCAATATTGACAATTTGTCCAATCAAATTGGTAAATTTTTGTGCTTAAAAAGAATAGAATGAAATTACCTTAGCAGATAATCAAATTTATCATCGAATATATATCAATTCTTACTGATACGTCATGTTTTTCGAGCAGTACTTGTGGTTGAGCTTTTTTTGAAACAATAAAAAAATATCAGTCGGACACTCCGCCAAAAAAACAACATTTATTGTTCCCGGCCGGGGGAAAATGTCCCATCGTCCGAGCATTTTTTGCGACTTTCCCGAATATAATTCATTCGGCACCAAATCGCGGGAAAGCGCTTCGTCAAGAGGTGCTAACGATCTGCTCGCCTATTTGAGTCGGTAGGTATACGATAGAAACAATTATAAGTGCAGAATACTATGGTACAAATACGGTACGATGCTTACAAATTAGGAAAGAATTGAATCGACGCATTTTCATCTATCTCATAGGGCAACAATTTATTTTTTGATGCTTATATAAATATATTTTTTATTCACTTAACAAGGGCCCGCAGATGAAATTTTCAAGCATCATTGGCTGGCAAAAATCACTATTTAGAGTTAAAAAACATCATTTAAAAAATCAGTAAAAAACATTAATTTTTCTTTTAATTCAAAGGGGCGGGAGCGGTGGTGCCGGTAGACGCCACCGGCGGAAGTTTTGAAAATTTGTGTGTATTTTGGTAACATTTTGCACGCAAAAGCCGGGGAAAACTTGGGTAAAATTTGTTAACGGAATCTAGCTTTCACATTTGCGAGCCCTGCATAGAACTTCCTTTTTTAACATGAATATTTTTTTATTGTTCGAATTTAATTTTGGTCTTAATTTTCCAAGAATTTGTCCTAAAATATTTTGGTATACTTATTTTGTTTGTTCACTGTTTTCCCCAATTTTGGTGCCTTACAAAGGGCCACCACCTCTTTTTCCCAATATTTTTTGCTGCTTTTTACCCCCCCCCCCCCTCTCCCTTCTGTTTGCTTGTTAATCCGGGAAGAGTCATCAATTTTACGCATTATAAATGTGTCCAGCCGGAGGAAATTCGTTTTGCTCTCCCCGGAGGGAATTACCAATATTTCAGGCGCAGGTTTTAGAAAGGAATTTTAATTTGCAGCAGAAGCTTTTTGAGAAACTAAATAATATATGTTATTTTTCCAAATTGTTCTTTTTTATTCACTTGCTACTACCTTTTTTATGTCTTTTTTGGTTTTGTATATTTTTATTTTTATCTTTCCTTTTTCATTTGTTATGTCAATTAGTAGTTAATTTTTTTGCCCTTTTTTTTTTAATAGTAATTATTTTAATACCTTTTTCCCTGATTTTCCAATTTCATTATCGTTCTCCATATTAATTTATTCATCTATCATTCATTTTAACAAAAGCATCAAACTGCCAAAAAAAAATGACCACCACCACCACCATTCCGTCCCCCCCCCGTCACTTTTCCCTAAAACAATTGCCCTTCCCCAAAGCATTTTGGCGGATCCTTTCCACCCCGTCCCCTCGCCTCCCCCCCCCCCCCCTCAGGGGCAATTCATCTTTTTACTGCTGCCTCAGGGGGTTTTTGGGCCACGGACATCCCCCGAATGAAATTTTTTCACCTGACAGCTCAATTAGAGCAAACCGGCCGCTGTCGTCACTGTTTGCTGCCAGCCATTGGCCAAGCATTGTGTGCCTCTGCTCACAATCAACTTGGCCACAATGCCGGGCCTTTTCCAATTGATCAGTTACTTCCTTTGTGCTGATCAGTCATTCTCCCCCCCCCCCTCTCTCCAAAAGAACTTGATCAATTTGCCCATTGAACAACACATTATGCTATCATTTTTACTTAGCACATGTGTACAATGTACAAAAAACACTTTTGCCCCAGCAAATTTCAATTAATTTTTTAAAAAATTTTCCGGCGGCATTTATCAACACGCAGGGCACGACCATAGATTTTCTCAATGTTACCTCAAAAAGTCTCAATAATTAAACATTGTCAAATCAGCTCTATGAAAAAATTTGTATTTGTTTATAATCGAAAATTCTCAAAATATGATGTTTTTATACTCCAGTTCTTTTAAATCACTCTTACTTTTTTAACTTTCTGTCTATCTATTTCTAAGTATGTCATTCCTTTTCTATGGCATTTTTTATGTTTTTCCCTTTTTGGCATTCTGTCCCTTTTGGCATTTGTTTCCTTTTTTCCCAATGCCCTCTTCCATTGCTTCGACCCCCGCTTCGCCCATTTCTCTCACCGCTGCCCCGCGCCGTCCTTCGGTTTTTGCCGATTTATTAACGGTATTCCGGCGCAAAAGTGCCGCCACAGCCGCGTTTAGCACACGGCGCCGTTCCATTTACCATGCGCCGGTGCCTTCGTTAAACTCGGCACGGGTCCAACGAAGCGGGGCGGCAAAAATGACAGAAGAAATGGGACTGTTAATGGACAGAGACAGTCTCCAGTAAAAAAAGACAAAGAAAAGAAAATAGTTGAAATATAATTATGAAACAAATATTTATTAGAAAAATATCATTAAATCTAAGAAATTACTTTTTCATCTTACTCAAAGCAAAAAGCAGAAAATGGCAAAAAATTTGTTAAAAAAAACAAATGAATTAAAACCAGCAATATATAAGATACGATTAATTTACCTAATTTAAATAAAAAGAATCGGATAATTTCGAATTTATTCGATTTTTACTTAATTAATTAATTAAATTTCAGTGAGGCCGACCGTGGGGACAAAGAGGACGAGCAGGAGACGGCCGGAAAACCGTTGACACGGCAACATTTGTTGAACAAAATTCGCGAAAAGAAGGAAGTGATCAACAAACTGCGCTGTCAAGCATGGAACATGAACAGAAAAAGACGCACATTGAGGTATACGGTAACACAAATAACCGTAAAAACAGATTGGATATTAGCATTATGACAAAAAATATTTGGTAGAAAATGCAAAATGTATTTTTTACAACATTTATTTAAATTCAAATTTAAAAATTATGTTTTAATTTCCGTAAAAATATGGAATATATGCAAAAAAAAAAAAAATTTTTTTTTATTAATTAATGAATTTGGTTTTAAATTAATTTCAAAAGATTTAAGGGTTACCGAATTATACCAAGATTCTTTAAATGGTTGCTTTTTGTAAAATTTAGCAAATTTTTCACCAAAAAAAATAAATATAAAAAATAGAATGTTCATTATAAAAAAATAAATTAGATTAAAAAACAAAGAAATTGCAATTTAATATTTCAAGGCTTGCGCAGAAATACTTGGAGCAGAATGAGTCCAAAGTGTCCAAAACGCATCTGTACAAGGAGGAGTTGGTCAAACGGTGGCGATGGTTCCTCCGCTGGCTGAGCAACATTGGCATTTATTTTGTAGGACAATAAAAAATTTGTATTTGGACTTTCTTTTGAATCATTCGCCATTTTGAGGTGCCATGGGAGTCGCGGATAAAGCGAATTGAAAGTAAATAATAAATTTATAAAAATTAATTTGGATAATTTTAAAGGCCAATTTGGCTCTGTTGTGTCCAGCTATTTCACATTCCTTCGATGGGTGATCTTCATCAATTTTATTATCACTGTAAAGGAAATTAATAAATTCAATAATTTTTGTTTATATTTTACACTTTTATTTTTTTTTATTTAATTTAAAATAAATTTGATCATATTAAATAATTTATTTTTTATTTTTTTCCCATTTTGCCCCAGGCCATCATTATTGCCTTCGTTGTTGTGCCTGAATGTGTGGCTGATGCGACTGCGGACGTCGGTCGTCAAAATCGGACGGCAAGTCGAAAACGCATTCCGCCGGAGGAACAGACGCACGTGGACGAATGGGCAGTTGTGTGGCACTTCGATGTAAGTTGACAAATTATGAACATTCAGCAGAAATATTTATTCTTGCACTTTTAAAAATTTTATTTTATTCATTTTTTGAATTTTCCCATTTTTTGGCACCTTTTTAGTTTTTTTACAATTATTTTCTTATATTTTTTTTTAAATTAAAATAATCATTAATATCTCTTTCTTCTGTTAATGAATATTTATTTCAATATTTATTTTCAAACGAATGAGTTTAATTTATTTAAAATTACCTATGTCAAATTTCTTTTTCTTTCAGGGCTTTTTGCGCGTCTCTCCGTTGTTTTACGGTTTTTACTCAAATGACCCGTACATTTCGGAGGCTTTTAAATATCCGCTGCCGCTTGCCTATTTTATCGCTGCCATTTCCGTCTTTTGCTTCAGTCTGTTCATCATTTTACGGAGGTCCAATTAAAAATAAACAATTTATTTATATGAAATTAATATTATTTATTTTTAATTAATTAATTTTATGTTTTTCTGGTTTTATTTATTTTAGAATTTCTTTGAATGCGCGTCTCAGCAAATTGTCCGGCAGTAAAGCAGAACAATACGTGTTCAATTGGAAGCTGTTCACGGGATGGGATTATTCAATTGGCAATGCGGAGACGGCAACAAACACAGCGATGGCCGCCGTTATAAAACTCAGAGTTGGCCACTGGGGAATTAATTATTCAAAAATGGGACAATTAAA
Organism: Heterodera filipjevi; assembly: GCA_039877585.1. NCBI lineage: Eukaryota > Metazoa > Nematoda > Chromadorea > Rhabditida > Heteroderidae > Heterodera > Heterodera filipjevi. Next base: position 30,238,475 of record JBDPZO010000002.1, read on the forward strand.
AAACACACCAAAGCAATGGGAAATGATTAAAAATTAAACAAATTTAACATAAAAAAAAAATATTTTCTTTTTTTAGGAGGCAATTAATGAATGCCAAATTCATGCCCAGCGGCGCTGTAAACCTTCACTTTGGGCTATCAGATTGGTGCATAAACTTTTCTAAAAATTGCCAAAAATTTTTGCTTAAGGCAACTAATACCATAATAACAGCCATGATTTTACTTTCTATATACTGTATTCACACCGCGGTTCAATCGTCAGAAACTGTGGAGAAATCGTCGGGAAGCATTTTCACAAAGAATCAAGTCAAAAAATTACCATAGTATTTCTTTTAAATATATTTTACTAAATTATTTAATAAATAATATTTAATTTTCTCCATTTTAATTTTGATTTTGCAGGTGCCTCTTTTATTGTCCACAATTACACATATTTTCCCGATGATTTTTGACCTTATCGGACGCATTGAAAAGTTCGAATGTTTACTTTAGATTAATATTTAAGCCGTTTTTTAGGCATCATGCAAAATTATCGCTGCGACTTCACTTAATCAGGTCAAAAAACATAAATGAGAAAAAAAAAAAAGCAAATAAATAAATATAGCATTTATTAGGATCTCATCTCTTTATGTGATCAATTACGTAAGTTGGCAATTCCTTTTTTAAACAAATAATATTTTTCGGCTATTTTTATTTATGAAAATATTTTATTTAATTAAATTTTTTATTCAAATTGTGGTTTTTTTTCTTTGTAAATTGCATTTTCTGCTACCAGGCAACTCTGATCTATTCGTTGTTCGAGAAATTGGACAAAATCCGTGACATTTCGCGCACAATTGACGATGTGCCGACGTCAATTTCCGCTGGCACAACTTCCGCTGTGCCATTGCTTATGTTCGACGGTGTAAATGGCGGCGATGGCACAGCGCGGACGCGGCAATGGCAAAAATGGCGCCGACAACCGAAACAATCGGCAGCAGAAGGGGTAAAATGTTTAAAATATATTTATTTATTAAAAAATAATATTATCTTGTAATAATAAGAAACGGAAAATGATTAAAATATGTACTATTTATTAATTAAAATTAATTAAAAAATAATAATATTATATATTTCTACTTCAAGAAACAATCCCTGCATAAACAACAACCAAAACCATTTCTGAGCCGTAACTTTCCAACACCAGCACAATTGCGACAATTTTATGAAACCGCAACAACGCCAAAAGCAAATGTCAACAAAAGCAGCAAAAATAACCACAAGGAGAACATCATGATAAAGCAACAACAACAACAACGGCATAGAAAGAATACTGACACAACTGCTAATGATGATAATGAACATGACGATCAAAATGGGACAGTTACTGTGGACGGTAAGTGGGATACTGTCTAAAAGGCTATCCGACATTAAATTTAAGGACCTGGCATTTGAGTATCTCGAGTAGTAGTAGCCCAACATTTTAAAATTTTAGTTTTGAATAAATACTCGGTATTCGAGCAGCCGACATTTAAGGATTTACAAAATTAGAGGTGGCACTCGACCCACGGCCAAATTTCCTATATCCAATATCCTTTTCTCATTTTATTGTCCCATTTCGCTGTTGCAGGTTCCTCCTTTACGGTCCATGTCCAATTTGGCCCTGTAGGCGTGAATAACCCAACGGCATTTGTGCGCAACTCGACTATGCCTTCCGTACCAATGGAATCATCACTTTCCTCCCATTCTACCGTACCAACTTCTCGTCGTCTACCGTATGAAACGCGTCGTATTGGTCCGACTCCATTGCCAACTTTCGTAACGCCTTCACGTCCGCCCACATCGCGACTACCAACTTTCACCGGACTGGTGAACATTAAACTTTTTTTGGCACAATCTATGGTTTACACCAAATTACTTTAACTTTGACCTTAATTAAATTATTCAATTTTGCTATTACCATAAACAAATCAAAGTCCATAAATTGCAGAACTACGGCCCAGACTGGACAGAAATTGAGCGCGAACGTGAGAGGTCGCGGGCACGAAAATTGCCGCCAAACATTACAGTATGAAAACGAATAAATGAAAACAAAAGTGTCAAAATAAGTTCATTCAATTAGAAATTGTTTCATTTAAAAAATATAAATTCATTGGCATTTTAAACTTACAGCAAAATGCCAACTGGACTTAGTCTATTATTTTTTGCCCATTAATCAATTCCGTTTCTTCGGTAGGTCGAACGGGTGGCGGATGGACTGCCGATGAGTTGGCCAACGCAAATGACCACAGTTTCGGTAGCGAAAGAGCAAATGCTTTGTGAAAACCTATTGTATTATAATGTGAAAACTTTTTAGGGTGCCTCCAATAGGCCATTCCCACCGCCGTTGACACATTGGCCAAAGTCACAGCGGGTGACAACTACGCCGAGGCCATGTGAGCATAATTTGTTGCAATCTTTTTAAAACTTTTTAGTCACAAAAATTATTTGTTGCAATCTTTTTTCATACTTTAAACTTTCAGATTAAAATTAATTTATTAAAATTTAAAAAGAGAAAATAAAAAATAAATAAAACAAAAAAAATTAAGACTTTCCACAGACAACAGGAAGACCAACAAGTTGGAGCAGTACATCAGCAGCAACAACACCCGGTCGTTTTGCTCAAATTACTTCCACAACAGTTGCGCCATCATCGACGGCACCGTCAAAGGCGGCGTCCGAAACAAATGAAAATGGGGAAGAAGAAGCGTTGTACGACGACCACATCTGTTGGGAGACGATGATCGGGCAGGAAATTGTGAAGCTGGTCACCATGGTGAGTGAGACATGCTCAAATTAACAAAATTAACGATTATTAATCATTTATTTTGGTAAAGTTTTTTCCAAATAATTTGCCATTTTAATTTTTTTAATCGCTTTTTTGTTGTTTCAGGACCTGTACATTACAATCATCTCAATTTTTATCATCGATTTTGTTCGTGGCTTGTGGATCCGTTACTGTTCCACCTGGTGGTGTTGGGACATTGAGACAACATTTGTAACATTAAACTTTTACGGGGCCAAAAAAAGGTAATTTCTTTCCAAAATTTAGCCGGAATATGGCGAATTCAAAGTGGCAGAAAATGTGCTGCACATATGCAACAATCAAGGTGAAAATGAGAAATTCCAGAAAGGGACAATTAGTGTCGGTAAAATCATAAATTAGTTTTGCCTTTTTTAATTACTCATCTAAACCTTTCTATGTAAAACTCACCCCTTTATTAAAGCGACCCTTTTGTGAGAGAGCCGTTTTGTGGAAGAATTTCTGTTTGAAAAACGAATTAGTTTAAATGAAGAAATCCAGTTTTTCTAGCAACTTTAGACATGTCGCAATATAAATAATTAAATTAAAAATATTATCCTTTCTTTTTTGCTTTAACAATTATAATGCTTTGCAGTTTTTTTATTTAGATTTAAATTTAAGGATTCTTTTAAGGAAGAAAAAGAAAACATTTTTTTTTAAATATCATTTTTTCGGCATAATTTATGCTCTCCCCACCTTTTCCCTCTCTTTTTCTACCCCCCCCCCCCTCTCCGCCTCAAGGAATGGTTTGGCTCGGCCTTTTCTTTGCGCCGCTTCTCCCCGCGATCAACAACATTAAGCTGGTCATTGTTTTTTGTTGTGCATTTCTTAGCCCATGAAATGCGCTTCTTCACCTTACACAGATCATCATTATGTACATCCGTGGTTGGGCCTGTGTCACTTGCAATGTGCCGGCACACGAAATTTTTCGGGCATCGAGGTGAACAAAATTTTTAGTATTTTCCGATTTCAAAAGATCATTCTAATATATTTATGTGAATATTTTTTATTTTTTTGTTTTTTATTTTCCAATTAAATTTTGAATCGTTTGATTGGCACCGTTTTGCCGTGACAACTGTGCCTCTTTTTCTCTCTCTTTCTCTCAGGTCATTAAACCAATTCTTCTTGGGGCTATTTTTCGGCGAAAATTCACATCAAATTCCACGGAGTTGGACAAACTAATCCGTATTTAATCCCAAAGCAATTGGCGATGATCAAATGTTTTAAATAATGTCCAAGGGCAATTACTTGCAATGGTCAGCCCAATCGATTAAAAATATTGGCCAAACTGATGATTGATCAAAAATTTTTTATTTTAAATGAAAAAAATATTTAATTTAATTGGAATTTAAAAATGTTATTGTTTCTACAAATTCAGCTACATTTTCTCAGGTTATTTATATGAAAAATAAATCTAATTTAAAAATGAGGCTTTTCTGAATGAAAAGAGCTTTTTTATATCTTAAATTTATCAGCCCATTGTTGAATTAATTCTCTTTGTTGCATGTTTTTTAAATCAAATTTGGGCCCTTCATCAAAATGGTTTTTTTATTTTTTCCCCCAAAATAAATAGTACATTATTTCAATTTTTGAGGTCCTCCAATTTCTTTCTGGCCATTCTCCTCTCGGCCCTCCTGCTTTGCATTGTCCCTGTCGGTTACGTGATAACATCAAAACGCCCTTCCGTACTTTGTGGCCCATTTGCGTGAGATTTCCCCTAATTTAAAATAAATATTTTTTAATAATTAAGTCGTGTATTACAGTAATGTTTAGTGCAAATAAATATTTGTTCAAGCGAACGCCATCGCTTCTACGATGTGCTTACGGAACTGATCATCGCAAATCTGCCAAAAAGGGCCCTCCGCTGGCTCAAATACGTCGCATCGCCGGGAGTGATCATTCCAATCATTCTTGTAACTGAATGATTTTCTTTTTAATATTATTTTATATTTATCATTTTATTATTAAAATATGTTCAGCTGCTCATTCTGTTCATCTTCTTTCTGATCTCATTGGTTCGTGGACTTCGCAAGGCGAACACGGACCTTCAAAAACAGCTAATCCATGTGAGAAAAAACACTTACTAATTAATGAAAGCCACAAATAAAGCAAAAAGCGCCAAATAATTTTTTTTAATGTGTTTTTAAAAGATATTAATTCAATATTTTATGATAATGCAATGAAAAGAATAAAAAAGTCAAAATATATATAATTTTGGCCATTTTCTTTCATTTTTACCATTTTTTTAATAATATTTTTCTTTAATTAATTTACCAATAAATTTCATTTTTTTCCCCAGGAACGTACCGAAGAAAAGCGCAAAATTTTTGAGTTGGCCGGCGGAGCAAATCGAAGCAAAACGAAAGCATCTGCAAAAGCGCAAGAGCAGCAAAAGAACAGGGGAAGCGGCGGAGGGCGCAAATTGGAGCCGGGCCAACATTTGCCGGAGGTGGAGCGGAAGAGGCGCGAGCCATGGCGACTCTTTGCCAATTTGGCCAAAAATGTAAGCAGAAAAATTTAGGCACAAATTTGGATTTTTTAATTTTTATCTTGAGTAAATTAAATTAAACAAATTGTTCAAAAAATGGATAAATTTTAGAAAATCAAATACATTTTTTAGACAAAAAAAAATAAGCTTTTAATCATTGGTGGTATTATTAAAATTTTGTTGTATTTTTATTTTATTTAATTTGTTAGAATATTGAGCAAATAACAGTATAAATGATAAAAAAAAAAATCAAATATGTGGTTTGGATTTTTATTTATGTGCCTCCTTTTAAATTAGTTATATTATTTTAGTTGTACTTTTATGTGTGTAAAAAGAAAAATTAATATTAATGAATGGTTTATTTTTATTTAGTTTTCATTTTAATTGGGTGTATTTATTCTTCTCAATACGTCCTCTTTTATTATTTCATATTTTGTTTATTAATCAGAAGGGCAACGACGTCTCTTCGTTGTGCCCTTCCGATGAGCCGCCCAGCTCGACGCTGCCCTCTCCGGGTGTGGAGGAGCAGCAGCAGCCGCCGTTCAGCATTACTTCAGCCGATGCTTTTCCACAAAAGGCAAATTTTGCAAAATATTTCAATGAATTTTTTTATTTAGGAGAATATATAAATAAGAATTGTTTTCCTTTTATAAAAGCTCTAATTTTATTTTTATAAAAACTTACAAATCAAATTTATCAGGCCAAATTCTCCGGGGTGAAACCTCCGCTGGGCATGCCATCCACCGCCATTCCAACGAATTGGTCGCCTCGAAGTGTAAAATCGGCATACCATCTCCCTCCATTTGGGTAGTAATGCTGTTCGGAGCATTGATAATTTAAAACTTTTTTTTTTAGCTCTTTGGAAGAGGCTGAAAACGGACGACAAGCAATAGACATTATAGCACGGGAGGAAGAGTTTGGAAGCAAACAGAGTACGCCGGATGAATTACGGTAAGGGAAGAGACCTATTTGGTTACTGTATGGTTTTTAAATTTTAATTTGTGAGTGAGTTTTATTAGTTTGATTTGTTCTGCTACTATATGAAAGGGTGTGCTTTTTTCATTAAAATAACCAATTTACTAACTCAGAGCCAACCGCTTCTTTTCTGTTCTTGGTCAACCAATTCCAAATCCCGGACTCGAATTTAAGCAAAGTCAAAATAATAAATTAAAAATCAAAATATGAGCCAAAAACTGGAAATTACATTTAAACCATATACTTTTGCCTGACTTTATCCTAACACTTTAAAAATGTCACCCAAAGCATTTGTTTAATTGATTGTCGAGACGCACTTTTGAATACAATATTCCTCTAATCATTACTAACACTGAAACACTGATTGCCGAATCCAGAACATTGGTCGCTCCTTTCCGCCATGCGCCGCCGTCGGCTCCATTTTCTGCCGCACCAATGGCATCAAATGCTTCCGGATCCGCTGTTACCACCACTACCACTACGACAGTTTCGCTGGCGGCATTTCCGCGAGGCGATTGGGGCGGCAAATCCGGTGCAGGCAGCGCATTGGGAATTCTCTTCGGCACGGCACCGCCATTGTGCAACAGCGTAGTGACAATGGCACAAAAAGCGGAAGAGGACGAAGAAGACAAAAACAAAAAAATAAACAGCACTGAAAATGAGAACAAATCGCTGTATGAGGAGGAAATGCACTCGCCGCGATTCATCGACGAAACGTCGAGTAAAACGGAGGACGAAGTCGGGCACAACGATAAGCAGAAACATGTTGGGGATGCTGTTGCTGCAGTTGGTGCTCCTGCTCTATCAAAAAGCGGGAATCGAGTGAATAATTAATCATTAATGGCCGAAAGCCTTAAAAAATATAGGTCCAAAGGAATAATCCAGACAAGATCCGGCACGAGATACTGGCAAAATTCTTAATTTTGGCCATTTAACATTTAAAATTAAAAAACTAATATGATTTAACCCAATTTTGCGATGCAGTTGGCCTCAAAGCCAAGACCAATTGATTGGTGTTCGTCCTCCTCACAGCGCACACACTCAAAGGTCTACCAATTGGACAGACCGCTGGCACCATTGAGCAAACCGATAATACACTCACCAAGATTGATGTGCGTGAGAATGGGCTGCTGTGAAGCATTACAACTAATTAATTGATATTTTTCAATTTAATACCGTTGCCGTTTTTTTTTTACCGAAATCGGAGAAACCATTAAGTAAGCTGCGGTACGTGAAACATTTTTGGTTTTTTGCCGTTCACGGGTTTATTTTTTTTAATTTCTCGGTGGGAATTTTTGGCACTGCCGCCACCTTTTCGAATTAACTCTAAATTACCTATTTTATATTACAAATTTTTCTTTTTTTTTTACTTTTTGGGATATCGGAAATCCGATTTGCGATTTTTGGAATGTCGGCTACTAACTCATTCTCAACTTTGCAGTTCAACGCATATTACGTCTTCCCATGCGATGCCGCATCCCCCCGCATCAATGACGCGTTCCGTAGATGCGTCTGTCGTTTCCGGCGTGCCATCTGTTGAAGCACCCCACCGCATTTCGCTGTACTCGCGCGAGCCGCGCCGCATTGGACTGCCGTCAGCCGAATCAGCAACGCCTTCAACAAGAAAATCAACATCACCAACAACGGCGAGCTGTACAACCAGCGCAAGCGGAAGCATAAGAAGGCCCGCATTACTTCAGCGACAACCTTCGCTTCCTTCGACTGCAGGCGCAAAAATGTGAGAGACTGCGGGGGGGGGGGGCCGGGGGGGGGGTGTAGAAGAGAAATTTAACCTCTTTTAATTTTTACGAAAATCGAATTGGTTTTTATAGTCATGGAACGCCATCCAAAAAGATGGACCAATTTGTGCCATGGCCTGCCCCAAATGAAATTCGTCGTCAGCTTCGGCCGACCAACACTTTTGGCCGTGAGCATGGCGCTGTACCAGCAAAAGCAGCACATGGAGCGAGAATTCGAGGCCGTTCCCCACCAAAAATGATCAAATCTGTCCATTCGGTACGTGCTGGGTCCTTTCTTAAATTCCTCTATTTTTACCATTTTCCGGCCAAAAAATGATCATAACTATTCCCAGAAGCAACCAAATTAGACAATCTTCGTATTGTATGATAGCTTTTCATCGGCTCTATCAGCATTAGAATTTCTAAAAATTATCTTGAATTTTTCAAAAATTGTGACACTTTTTTCAGCTTTTTTCCCACAACTTTATTTGAACTTAATGAATTTTTTTTAAAATAGAAGGTCATGCGAAAAGTTATGACCAATTTTGGACGGAAAACTTTTAAAAATGGCGGAATATGCACCAAATAGTTCATTCGTTCTAATTCATCGCGCCCTTTGCTAAGACTGAACTCAGTCCTCCGCCCACGGAGCCGTGCCGTTTCCGCATCACCGTTTCGCCGACCCGTCGTCTTGAGCATGAATCGGCAGCCTCTGCTGCTGCTAGCACATCTGACACCGCTTACGCTTCTCCACGTCGGCTGCTGATCAATCAGAAAGTGATCACCGGTTCAACTTCCACCATCGGCGCCGGTTCCAATTCCAACGCGTCCGGTGCAATGGAAGCCGACAGAATGAACTCGGCATCAACATCGAGGCGCCCACCGATGCTGAATCGCAACCAACGGCAGGGATCAATGACAGCACCGAGGGCGGTGTTCGGAGACGACGACTCGCCCCATGTGGAGCAAAAGCAATCGCCATACCGTTGATTGGAAGGACCAAATCATTTTTGATATTAATTGATTATATATAACGAAAAGCAAAAATAAGAAATAAAATGTAAATTAAAGAAATAAATTTTGTTTAATGTTAATTTATTTCCTAGTAATTTCAATATATACCATTACGATAGAAATATTATTATTTGGTTTTTTTAAATAATGTATAACTTTTTTATGTTTCGATCCGTGCTAGGTCGTTTCATAAATCCGCCATTTTGTAGATATTTCGTCAAAAACTCTTCATAACTTTGCTCAAACGCAACCAAATGATACAATATTGGTATGGCCCGTTTGCTACTGGTAACCTACCAAATTACAGAAAATTTCATAAATTTTAAGAAAATTATTGAATAATCTTGGAATTGGGCCAACTCTATCCTCTAAGGAGAAATATCCGGCAGCACTAGGCTTAAAGGCGCATGTCCGTTTACTTGCTTAATTAGTCAACCAATGGGATTCACTCATTAAAATATTTTTTTTTTCGATTTAAAAAATTAAATATTGAACAATGAAAAATAATAATATGTTATTCCTTGACCAACCACGTCTATCATTAGCTTTTAAACTTTCGGCATTTCAAATACGACTTTATTTTGTAACGGCATTTGTCCTTAGACATTTTGTCTTTGGCTCTTTTCCAATAGAGGAAAGAGTGCAAATGATAAAGGAGAGAAAGAAAGAAACAAAGAAAATTGTGTGTCTGCTTTTCTTAATTGCTTTTTCTCCTCACTTCTCTCTCTCTCTTTCTCTCTCTCTCTCTCTCTTTTTCTCTCTCTCTTACTCTCTCTCACTATTTCTCTCTGTTACTCGGTGCCACAAAATTGCCTGTCGAAAGTGACGCTGACCCTTTTTTTTGCCGCCGTTTAGTCCGCACATCGATGACCACCGGTGGCACTGATGCCCCTCCATTCATTCATTCGTTCATTGACTCATTTTTATAACAACTGACATTGGGCAGATGTAATTTTTAGAATGGCATATATTAATTATTTATTAATATCATTTGTTAATTAGTAGAGCCTGGTAAAAAAAATTTACGGGAGCGGGAGTCGGGAGTTTAAAAAAAGCGGGACGGGATTCCCGAACGGGAGTCCCGCCTTTTTCCCGCTCCCGTAAAAATCCCGCTAAATTTTTGCGGGAGTCCCGGGCGGGAGCGGGAGTTTCAAAAAAATTTTCAAAAATTACATTTAAGACATAAATGAAATTGGTAAATCATTTGACCACTCTTTTTATTTAAATGCACGAAAAAAATAACAAAAAATGATAATATGATTGTTTTTTTAGAATAGATTTGTTCAAAAAAATTAGCATTTCTGCGTGTTCGGCTAAAACCCAAGCCTAGTTTTTTTTTTTTCAAAACCCAATTATTATTTTGAAAATCTAAAAGAGCTTCTATTTCTTTTTCGAAAAAGGAGAGTAAATTTAATAGGTGCCCCGACATTTGCGGCCTCATCCAAAACTCGACTTGAGGGGGGGGGGGGGGGGGGGGAGGGAGGGGGTGCCGATAGGCGCCACCGGGGGAAATTTTGAAAATTTATGGCCGTTTTATTAATAGATTTTCCTTACAAAATGGACAGTTTTTAGGTTATAATCCTTTAACAAACCAGACCAAATTTTCAAATTTCCTCCGGTGGCGCCTATCGGCACCACCGGCCCCAACCTCTTAGAACTCCCGTATTTGGCACAAAAATTTACGGGAGCGGGAGTCGGGAGTTCAAAAAAGACGGGACGGGACTCCCGAACGGAGTCCCGCCTTTGTCCCGCTCCCGTAAAAAATCCCGTTCGGGCAAAAAAGCGGGAAACAATAAATTAATAATTTATTCTTTTAAAATTTAAAATAAGTGTGCATAATAGACCGAAAAAAACCGAAAATTCTATTTTCCATTTACAGGGAATCCTACTTGCTGCACTTTTTTTTAATTCTATGGCACTTCTTTGCTAAAAAAAGTTAAACTTTAATAAGAAATTTACGAATTTAAATTTAGAATTTATGAAAATATTAAATATTTCGAATAACAAAACAAACAAAGCAAATAACAAATATTTAAATAACAAAAAATATTATTGCAGACAGTTTAATTATCAAAGTTCGAGTCCCACGCAATAGGTGAAAAAGCATTTTAAATTTAAACAAATACAAAAAATTTAAATTGACAAATTTTGGGTCCAAATTTGTTACCACTAAATTTGAAAAATATTACTGTTTTTTGAAAGTTATGGCCGTCTAACTGAAAAAAGATTTATTTTTGTCCATTTTTTTCTTAATACTTTATCAGTTTTTTTAAAAAGGTTAATAGAGGTAATGAAAAACTATTGGAGATCCCAATTAGGTGCATTAGTTAAGCTGTGCCACCCTGTTCGTTAGTTCAATGCCATCCATTGCCATTTTTACAGTTTCTCTATGGAAAATTTGTCATACCTATTCTCAGAACCAAACAAATTAAGCAGTTTTATATTGCACGATAGCAGTTGAATGGCTCTATTAAGCTTAATTAATTTCAAAAATTTCATTAAGTTTTTCAAATCTTTTGCCATTTATTCGTCAAAACGAGTATTGCTCATATTTGAACTTTTAATTTATTAATAATATAAAAGTTGACTTAATGTATTACTTAAGGCTAGCAACTATAACAATTAAAAATTGAAAAGAAAAATATCTCCACTAGTGTAAATAAAAGAAAAATTTTCTGTCTTTTCAATGGGATAATTATAACATAAAATATAAAAAAATATTAGAAAAAGGAAGATTGAGAGAAAAGAAAAATAACAAAACAAAAAAGCAAATTCGAAAAAAAAAAATACTCTATATTTATAACCCCATTCTTCTAATATTGCAAAGAGAAATATAATGTCGGAAAAATAAATCAAAAAATGAGAAAAAGGCAGTGAAAAATAAATTCAGAATTACTTAGAAAAAAATAATTTTAAATTTTATTAAAAAAGTTATTTAAAGTCGTATAATAATTCATAAAAGGATGCTAAAAATTTCACACAAAGAGAGATTAGCGAGTATAGAAGTCAAAGTAAAATTTAGTCAAATTGTAATCGGAATTACGTAATATCATTGTTTGTTTTTTTTGTTTTTTTTTTGTAAAATTCTGCCCAAATTTAGTTGGGCAAAAGCTAAGCCAGTTGAAAGTGAATAATTACGATAAAAAGAAAAAATATGTATAAGATGCTGGGTACACAGAAAGTAAAGTGCCGCGGTGGGATCGCAAAAAATAATAAAATAAACATTTAAAAAAGAATTAATATGGAAACAATAGTAAAAACTTAAAAATGAATTAACCAAATAAAAAATAAATAAGAAATAAAAAAACTATATTTAAAAATGAGTGTAAAAGTAATTAATTAATAAACTATGTATGCAGCAGGGCTGGGCCGACCTTTCGCCTTTCACCTTTCGTATCTTTCGCCTTTTTTGGGCCTTTCACTTTCGCATTTTGAGAAAAAGGCGAAAGTTTTTTAATTTAAAAGATTTTTTGAATAATTTTTTTTTAAGCCAATTTTATTTTGAAATGTGAAAATTAACATTTTTATGCCAAATATTTATATAACCCCAAAATTGGCCATTTTTGAGCAAATTACACATCATTTATGTTATTCCAATCCAATTTAAAAACTCGAAGTTCCGCAATTTTAAGTTAATATATGCATAACAACAGGCCATGCTGCCAGCCAGCTCTTATTTGTGTATTCTTTCGGCTTATTTTTTTATTTTACGGCGTCTATCGGTGGGTCAGATTTGTAAATGGATTGTAGCACAAAAAGAATCATTTTTGAGAATTTTTTCCAAAAACCTTAAAAAGCAGCAAAAGTCTGCAATATTTTGTAAAGAAAAAGTCATTCCCAAAAATCAACCCAACAAAAAAAAACATTAATACCATCTAGAAACATAAAATTTTTGAAAACCTGAAAAATTCAAATTTTTTATCTTAAAATGCATAAAAAACACAGTTCGTATCGGATTTTTTTTGCATAATAACCTTACTAGTCACAAAAAAAATTTGGGACGAAATGATTTTTTTTTATTTTTTTTTGCTTTTTCTTGACTTAAAAAACTTGATCAGATCATTAGTGAGAGGGTGAGGCCGGCGATGCCTATCGGCCCCACTGGGGGAATTTTTCAGATTTGGGTTTGCTTATTAATAGAATTTTTAGTCAAAATAAGCATGTTTTTCAACTGAAAGAGCATCTTTTGGTTGGACTCGCAAACTATGTTTGGACGCGTAAGCTTTTGATTGGACGCGTAAACCGCAGTAGAACCAAAATTTTGACACTTTTTTTACCCTGGGGTGCCATTTTAAAACCAAAAAAGTTGACCTTTTGATTTTTTTTGACAAATTTTTCAATTTTTCAGAGTTAGCCAAAATAAAAGTCATATACGTTACTATGACCTCTATCTTTTAGTATTCTTAAAACAAAAACAGAAATTGATCAAAAAAATCAATAGGTGTCCGTCCTCCTTTTGGTTTTCAAAATGGCACTTTAATGAAATTTGAATAAAGATTCTGTTTTTATGAAGAATTTTTGCTCAAATATTCTTTTACTCTCAAATTGCTCTACTATTTTTGTGCTCAAAATCCCATTCTTACGAGTGGTTTTTCGTATTTTTTGTTCCAAATTTTGCTCTGATGTAACGGAAAAGCAAAACGAAAAAATTAAATTAAAAGAAAAACGAAAACGAAAAAAGTTTGGTTGACAAAAACAGAACCCAAAAATGATGGACGCAATCACGAAAACCACTAAAACGAAACCTACGGAGAGCATTGTCATCATTCATGAATACTACCGAATTGTCATGAAAGATTATATATTATATTTTTTGGCTTTATGATTTCTTAAATATATACTTTAATTTATAATTATAAGCATATAATAAATAATGCACAAGAAAAGTAATAATTATTCCTGATTAACTTTCTTGCCATTATTACTGTAAATAAAAATAAAAATAAATATATATATTATAATCTAATCATTTACTTTTGTCAAAGACCAGTACGCCCTCATAAAATTAAAAATAAGTAATTATTTAAAACATAGTAAATAAAAGGCAGAAAACAAAAATTCAAAGAAAAGAAAATTTAGGTGAATTAATTTTATTGATCAATTTTTATGGGTCGAACGCAAATATTTAGGGAAAAAAAATTCAAAAATTGTTCGAAAAGAGTGAAATGCAAAGTTAACTTTAAAAAAATTAATTATGACAAAGAAAAATACATAAAATCTCTACACGATAATTATCTGCCGGAGTTAAAAGGAAAATGCTACCCATATTTAGGAGTTTTAGTGAAATGGCCTTATAATTAATCAGAAATGGAATATGAATGATAAATTAAAATTAAAAACTTCGTGTCACAGAATATGACAATGTAAAAAGTGGTCAAATTGTTCTCGGTAATCTTGTGGACAATGACTCGACCTGTTCAAGAGAAAAACAAAGATAGAAATATATAACAGGAACACAAGAAAGAAATATATCGCATCTTATAGAGCGAATGTTCGAGAGCCGGCACATACTGCAGCTATAATGATGGTTCGGCGATAATCGTGATGAATGATTAAAAAAATAAATAAAAATAAAAATGTGATAAAGAATTAAAAAGAAAAAAATAGTAAAAAGTTAAAATTAGTTAACAAAATAAAAATAATACGAATTTAATAAAAATCCTATTTAAAAAGAAATGAATGTAAAAGAATTAAACAAAAAGCCCCGATTTTGTGCTTTTCCGCTGGCGTTAACCCAATTTCATTTTAAAGCTCATAAATATAATTCAGATAATTTTCAAGAAAATCTAAGGCAAAGGGAGTCCGACAGTGTCGGTAGACGCCGCCGGAAATATTTTTGAAATTTGAGTGTATTTTATTTCAGATTAACACAAAAAACCGCCCTTTTTGAGGATTTTTTTCAAGAATTAGGGCGTATCAATGCAAATGCAAATGCAAAAATCCTTAAAAGGCACTAAAAATTAAAAAAGGCAAAAGAAATTGGAACTTTTTGAGCATTTTTAGCCAAAATCACATAGAAAAGCATTTTTTCCCCTATCACAAAAGAGACTAGCGAATAAAATAAAGAATTTAAATAGAAAATTAGGAAAAAAATTTGAGATTCAAATTTTGGGTGAAAAAATAATTAAGAAGACAAATTTTTTGTGATCCGTTCTTAGGGGTATACTTTTAAAATTTGAAATAGATATTTTGAGGGGTCTAATTTACAGTTGTTATTGTAAAATTTTCCCGGCGGCGGATACCGCCGGACACTGTTTACTTAGATTTTTCCAAATCGTCGCACCACGGCCCGAAACCTTACACGACATTTTCTCGCTCCGAACATTCCTAGACGACAATTTATTAAAGTTTTAAGTAATTTTAAACATAAAATTAAATACTCATTTCCTTACCAACAATTTAAAAGCTCCTTTAATGAAATGATAAAATAAATAAAATTTTATTAATCGCAAAATTTATTTTGTAAAGAAAAGCCGGTAGGAAAGCGCCACACAAATTGAAAGAAATACTAACGACGTCATTTAGGCGAGGGTAAAAATAATAAATAATAAAAATAAAATAAAATATTCAGAAAAAAAATTATTTTTTTAATTATAAAATAAGCAATAAAATAAAATTTACAAAAATAAAATTCTTTAAATTTTCTATCCATGGGAATGCTATAAAAAATATTATGGAATTGCATATTTTAGAAAAAGAATATACAAATTATTATTTTAAAATATTAAAAGAGTTTACAAGATAAATAACTTATATTTTAATATGATATTTCAATGTCTAAACAATAAAATAAAACCAATATCCATATTAACGATGAGAATAATTTTAATGGCAAAACAAATAAAAGTAAAAAAATACATATTATTTACAAAATACAATTAAAGGCATTTAAATCCAACTATTGTTAATGTTTTCAAATCATTTAGCCTTATGTTATGTAAATACGTGCTGACGCATTTCGTTAAAAAGGCCACCCATGCGCGTTGCGTAAATGCCAAAATGGGGTTGCGCGTTTCGTAAAAAAAGGCACCACCCCTCCCGCGGATTTTTTAAAAAAATATATGATTTTATTTGAAGAAATTGCCCTAACTTTAATACAATCAGGTGTAAAAGCATTGCTCAAATAAATTTTTAAAACAAAAAAAAAAAAATTCTGAAATTCTAAATGGCTAGAAACCGTGATTAGTTCGGGAAAAATCCAAGGTTTTGGTCTGGAAAATAATTTCCTGCAATAAGAATCTTTAGCTCTTTCTAATTTTCGAATTCTGAATCTATGAATGACCTGATCGGGTTGGTTTAGTTTATCTTTCGATCAGCTTCAAATTTAAGGAAAAATAACTAAAAAAACTCCTTTAGTTTTTAAATAAAAATATAAAACTTTATATTTTTGTTAATGGCTTTTTTACGAAACGCCATATCACCATGTTATAAGTTATAACATCAAGAAAATTTACAAACATATTTAGCTCAATGGCACTATTTATAGAATGGTAAAGAAAAATATTATAATGAATTCAATTTAAAATGAATATAAATCGTTTTTCATCAGATATTTTAAAAGAAATATATAAAGAATAATAATTATCTGTAAAAAATAGGAGAAATTGCATATGCAAGTATGCGCAGTATATGTATGCGTTTGGCGTCAAATAATCAATGAACGCGGTCATCAACCGAATGGACCTTTAAACCTATAAAAAACATATAAAAAAGAATTAGCATAAATGCAAATAATAACATTTTTAACTTCTATTAATGAGATTGCTAATAAAAAATTATTGATGGAATTGCATATTTTCGAAAAAATATTAAAAAACTAAAAAAGAACAAATATTCCAAGATACATAAATATAAATTTCAAAAACATTTTATAAAATCCAAGCAGATTATGAAGTCAAAATTAATTTAGGAATTATTCGTATTCACACAGATTATAAACTGCGAAATTAATGGGTTAATCAAAAAAACATTCGGAGTAAGCAAAGTTTCGGTGCTTTCACTAATACGTGCACCTGTTCATTTTGATAAATACAAACTAAGCAATCAAATAACCATTACAGTGAATAGCAAAGTTATAATGCTCAAAAAGTTAAAAAAATACGTAATGATTAAGCAATTATTAAAATAAATATACTTTTTCAACAAAATTCCTCAACAAATTTTTGAAAATATATTCAATTATTAATTAATTAAAGGCATTAACCTGTTCCAATACCAATACCCAAATTGGTGCTTCGGGAATGAGTTTAATTAAAATGCAAAAAAAAAAAAAAATAATGATAATAATAATAATTTGAAAGCAGTAACTATTATGCTAATAACTAGGATTAAAATACATTAAGCCTATTCATCTCTAATTAGATTTGCTTTCATCTAAGAAATTTAAACTAAGCTTACGATAAAGAGTTAATACTAAAGAGACTGAACTTGATAACTAATAAAGTAGGGAAAATTTCAAGAAAAACAGTTTCTGTAATTTGCTACAAAAACCTAATTAAAAAAGATAATGTCAACTCAACATCAAATTTTTATTAATAAAAAAATTTAAAAAATAAGCGATAAAATAAAAACTTCCAAATAAAACCATTTTAAATAATTTTATAGAATTTTCAAATAAAATTAAAATATAGAAAATTTCTGGAAAATGGAAATTATTGCAAAATTTACAAAGCAAAAAAAGGTAAAGATAAATCGAAACTTAATTTAAATCAATACATATTAGAAAAATCAAATAGGATATATTCTTCATTGGTGGGCAGAACAGCCAACATCAAAGAAAAATAATAGTTGCTTTTATCTTTAATAAAAAAATAAAGGTACTTCCTTTTTCAAATGAGTAAATGAATTACAATTAGAATAATATTTTTTGAAAAATTATTCCAGGTAATAAACCATACCAATTGCCACATTTGGTGCTCCTGGAGAGGCGACTACTATAATAAAGTTTAAATGCAAAAAAATTAAATAATTATAAAAGATTGCCAATTGATAAAGCTGACAAAACTGTAATAGCGCGTTTTATCGAGTTGGAAAAAAAAATCGCAAGAGAAATTTGTCGAAAATGAAAAATTAATTGATCGTTTAAAGCAAATAAAAAACCAAAAATAAATTATAAATTAAAATGTAAGCAAAATAAAAAAGAGCACAAGCTAATAAAAAAAAATTGTAAATTATAATTAATTATATCGAAAATTTAAATGATTTTAAGAAAAAATGGGTTCAAATAATCTAGCTATTAAACTCTTGTGTGAAATTGATACTAATATAAATGATTTCATAATTTACAAATTTAGAATTGAACAAAGATTTGTGGATGATAAAAACATAATGAAATAAGTCCAATTAAATAAATTTACAACGAAATGAATTAAAAATAAAGTATATTCCGACGATAATTTATTTCAGTACGCGCCTATCATATGCCTATTGTCAATTTATGAATGATTTGGTATGTAAAACGGATCAGTTTATTCTTTAGAAGAGGCTCTAAAAAATAAATAAATATAAAATTAAGAATAATTAAAAACATTATTATTATTTAAAAAAATTAATTAATTACATAATAATTATTATAAAAACTATATTAAGGCAGTTAAATGTAATGTCAATATAAAATAATGATATTATCAGTCGGAGTCAAATTCTGCCCAAATTTAAGAGGTAGCCAATACAGTCGAAAGTGATGTGAGACGTATTCGAAGGAAAAAAAAGAAGAAATATAACAGAAAATAAAAAAAATAAATCGCATCGCATGGAGCGAATGTTCGAGCCGGTAAATACCGCTGCTACATTGGGTCGTTCGGCTAAATTGTAAAGAATGATTAAAAAATATAAATAAACATTTGAAAAAGAATTTAAATTATTTCGAAAAAAACAATTAGTAAATACTTTAAATTAGTTACACAAATAAAAAATAAAAATGAATTTAATAAAAATCATATTTTAAAATAAAGTATGTTCAAGTAATTAAAGTAAAAATTTATTAAAATGATATGGAAAGGAAAAGCCAAAAAAGAACAAATGGAATAGAAAAGCAACAAAAAATTCAAAATAAAAGAAATATTCGAAATAAGGCGAATTAACGAGAGAAAAACAATAATTAAAACGAAATTCTTATCAAACTCTTTTTTTTAACTTATTAGATCGTATTTTGCTGAATGTCTGCGGAAGAATTCTTATCAGACTTTTTCTGCTGGTGAAAAAAATACTGATTTTTCCCTTACCGAGGGGGGGTCTTGGGGGGGGGGGGGTACGTACCCCGTGTACCCCCCCCCCTGGATACGTCTCTGCAGAATAAATGGAAGTCGATATAAACAACAGTTCTTGGAAAAAGGATAACATGCTCAAGAATGATGTTTGAACATTTATATAAAAAGATGAGTCTCAGTGATTTAAGTAAAAATACAAAATTCATTGAAATGGTTCCAAACTTTTTTTTCGGTACTGTATCATTTAAAATTGATTCATATGAGGTGGGCTTATAGAGCACTTATAACACTTAAAGGATAAATAAAAGTTATTAAATGTATTGAGATTCAGCCAAATGATATCGATAACAAAATGAAATTAAAAAAAATAAGGCACACAAAAAAATAGAAAAGAAGAAAAATGAAAAAAAATTGTAAAAATTGTAATTAATTATAGAAAGCTAAAAAATGATCAGATCACTCCTCTACGGTCATCTGGAAACCCCCCGGAAATGGCTTCAAGTTGTAAACTTTCGATTTCTGAAAAAAAAATAGCTTTCAATGAAGACAAACAAATGAATTTTTTTTTGGATATTTTTTAATGGTTAAACAAAAAATGAAATGAACTTAAACCCTATAAAACCAGGGTCATTATTAAAATGCAAAAAATTCGTTTCCTTAACATTGACAAAAAATATATTGTTGATAGCGACCAAAGTACGGCAAATAAAAAAAAATCATTTTTTTCTTAATTGCTAAAAAATCCAAATTAGTGCCAAATCCGCAGAAAAACACCAAACTGAACACAAAAAAAAAAAAAAAATTTTGAGAAGCCCCAATCCCATTTTAAAAATAGCATCTTAAATAATAAAAAATTGAAGTAATAACAATTATCAGAATTTATAAAAGAAAAACATTCAATAATATCTAACCATAAAAAAGTGTCTAAACAGAAAGTGAGAAATTGGATGATTTGATTTTTTATACATTTTTTATTATTAAAAATAAAAAGGCCATTAGCAAAATTCAACCAATTCTAAAAGGGTTGTATAAAGAAGACAAAGAAATTTTCCAAACAAATAAAAATTAAAAGTGATAAAAGGCAAAAATTAATAAAGAAGTATCGAATTTTAAAAAAAAAAGAAATTCAATATATTTGAAAGGAAAAAATAAAAAA